>CM060697.1:59586249-60186249 GCA_030686995.1 Artemisia argyi | reverse complement strand
TGCCGCAGGAAAAGGAAATGCGGCTGAGCTTAAAAAGCCCAGTGAACAGATACATATACAAAGCAATGATAATGAAACAGAACTGAAACATAGTGCATTGGGGAAATAGAATAAGGAATAGATAAAAGAGTGATAGAATATAAAGAAGAAAGGATAGTCATCTACCACGAGCCCAGAAACATATCATATCATAGAAGCCGTCAATACCATAATTCTTCATAATCATATAGAGGGGAGTCCTCTCAGATAATCAGATAATATGAGGGGTGTCCTCATTCTTCAAATGGGTGGAGTAGCTAGCTCCCAGAAATTGTGAAAGGCGTGTATTGCACACAGCACCAGTCACCTCAAAGTCAACTCAAAGTCATAGTTAAATCCACTAAACAGAACAGATCTAGGATTGCAATCCATACGCCCCTTACTCAAAGTCAATCTCAAAGTCATATACTCAAAGTCATAATGGCCATAATAATAATCATAAAAAGGGACGGCGTGAGAAATCACTCACCCACACATGAGTCATGCCAGTGGTGCATCACAGACATGCCTATGGTACCTCCATAGGTAGGGAAAACAGAAATGGCTCGGGTATCAAACTAAGAGTCAGGTCTCAAAGTCATACAAAAGGTCATATAGCAAAGGTTTATCTCAAAGTCATCTCAAAATCATATCAGAAATAATAGTCAAGGTCCATTCAGAGTTCATCAGGTCAAGGTTCATATTCAAAAATCAATTCATGGTTCAGTTCAAAAGTCCGTTTCAAAAGTTTCTATTAAAAGTCCAATTTAAATAATCTTTTAAAACAGTTTTCATAAAAATGGTCTTTCAAAATATAGGGTTCATGAAAGTTAAATAACCTTTCTTTTAAAAGAAATTTAGCATCATTTATAAACATCTTTTCAAATCAGTTCTTCTCAAAACATTTCCGTGGTATCATTAAGAAGGTTTTCATAGCATAGGTTCATAACGGAGGTCATATCAAGTGGGATCAACAGAGAAGGTTCAAGTAAAGGGGATCATAGCAATGGCATCAATTCGGGAACTAACGGATCAGAATATGAAAGAGATCATGAGAAACCTTTTGAGAAAGGTCAGAATATCTGTACCTTAAACCGCAAGTGCAAACATGACAGAAAACATAAAGGTCGGAAGCAAAACTCCTTCTTCGGCGAATCTACACGAATTAATGATCGGCTTATTATTAATAACTTATTCAATTCAGATTTCTCATTTTAGTCGGCTTTCCAGTTTTAGTAACTTTCCATTTAAAGTGACTTTCCACTTTTAACAGGTTTCCATAAATAGTAAGTTTCCACTTTTAGAAAGTTTCCATAATTAGAAAGTTAAATCATTATTATTGGTAATAAGATATCTTTTAACATAATTACACCTTTGGTCCTTGGGGTTTCATAACTTTGCATTTTATACCCTTTACTTTCCAAAATTTCACTTTAAACCTTTTAGTATTCAAAGTTACACATTAAACCCTTAACTTATCTATTTTACATAATGAGCACTTATTTTATTAAGTTATTCACATGAATCCTCAATTATTCATAATTTACACTTTAAGTCCCTCAAGTTATAAAAGTTACATATTTACCCTTTAATTTACAATTTCAACTTTTAATTACCACTAATTTCATATTAGGCCATTAAATTACCAAAGTGACACATAAAGCCCTGAATATATTAATTTACTCAAAACAGCTCCAAGTTTCCAGAAATTACATGTTAAATGCAAAACTTACACTTAGCACCCTCATTATATATTTTATTCGAATATTGTACAGCTCAAATAAAGTTCCAGAATTAACCCTTTAGTTTTAAAGTTCACAAAACTCACCCAAAACCTTTTAGCCAAATCGTATAAGCCAAAAACATAGATTTTAGAAACCCTAATCCTTCTAATCAATTCTCAATCATCACATCATCATTAATATCATTAATTAACACCATTTCCAGCCCTAAACCAAAACCCTAGGCCCTCGACTTATTTCTTTCTTTTTCTTTTATATACGATTTACACAAAAAAGAATAATTTCGAAACACATGATTTAAGCCATGATAATTCTTCCAATAATTTTCCAGATCATATTACATTATAACAAGTGTAAATAAATTTTATTAGGAATTGTTATGGATCGGAAGGTATATTACACAATTACACTCGTTTTTAGGGTTTTAAATCACGAAAGGGATGTCGAGCATGCATGGGTCGAATCCAACAATTTACTTGATGTTTATAAGGTATAAAGGGTCTGAGAAAAATACCAAATCAATTCTGGAACGTGTGGAAACAGCAGTTTGATCAGATGTATACTCGATTGGCCAAAACACTCCAAAAATCGTCACGACTTCACCAAAGGCCTAGCAACCTTGAAACCAATTTTCGTGGGTTGTATATGATGTAAGAATCACCAGAAAAATAAGAAATAATTTTTGTGGAGGTCGAATGAATCAAAAACGAATTACCTTGTTTATAGGGCTCGACAAAAGGAAAAATGTGCCACGATCGAACCAAGCTTCAACAATTCAAATGGGTATTTTTCTTGGCTTCTTAGGATGATGATAGATCACAGAAAATTGCTTAGGAATTATGGGGTGGTCGAATGGAGGCTAAGGGAATTGTTTTGTGTGTGTTTTCTTGGATCGGCTAGGGTTTTTGGAGAAGGAGTGCATGGATTGACTTTTTAATGATGGGAGCCGATCCTAGGGGAGGGTTTGAGCCAAAATTTCGGCCATATTGATTGAGGAACAAAATTTGTGATTATCTTCCATATTTAAAAGATTTAAACCATTTTTAAATCAAAATAATATCATTAATATGACATTCGGCCCTTTAGGGGTAATTTGGTAATTTTTCAACTTGTATAAATGTTAAATGTAATTGTTAAAAATATTTGGTATTATAACTTATGCATTGTTAGGAGTTTGGGATTTATTTGATACTTTAATAAGCTTTTAATCAAATTTTAATTAAGTAAGGGCAATTTGGTCTTTTCACATGTTCTCGGATTTTAGGTGTTACAACTTCTTCCCCTCTAAAAAGAAAAATTTCGTCCTCGAAATTTGAAGTCGCAAAGTTAGACGAAGTCGTAGCAAACCGCAACAGTCGTCACAAACATTTTCACGCCCGGGAAGGTTCTTCCAAAAAGATCTTCAGACCAAATAGTTTCTCATGACTCTTAATTATTGTCAAAGTAGTTTCAGATTTCTCAGAAGGGCATATCATACTGAATTTGAATCAAAAGGATAATGTATCAAACATAACGGATGTTAAACGAATTCTCCAGGAAAAGGTATAAAAATACATAGGATTTTCATCGAATTGATTCGGCGAATCAGATGAGCATACATTGAATTGTAGCAAACATGGGGTGATATAAGGTTTAACTCTTCAGCTTCTCAGATAGTCTCGGCTTTTAGATAACCTTCCAAAGGTATTCTCATAAACAAACAGGTCTCATTTCCTCAAAGTCCACAATCACATATTTTACTCATAGCAGATCATAATGAACAACTTCACGAATGTGAATCGTATACGGACAGAAAGCATATCGCTAGATATCGTCAACGGCAGAAATTTCATAATGGAACCTAAGATCCTTATCAGAAGTTGCAAAGATTAGCAAAACACGTGTCGAGAGTCCAAGCGTATCGAATCGTATAACAAGGACAGCATATCAAACGTATAGGTAGAATGAACCTAAAGTCTCACTAAACTCAGATGATCTTGATCAGATGCCAGAATTCTAAAGCTTCTAAGGCACTCCTCGAAATATCACATGCCCACCATAAGTGCACGTTATATGATGTAAGTATTATCACGTTGGCCAGGCGTCATAATACTGGCATCATATACATATGCCCTCATGATGATCATACTTTATCTCAAGTCGTGAGTCAAAACCACCTATCTTAATCCACCTAGTACTTCTACAGTCTCAAAGATCATCAGAAACAAACAACATAGCTAAGAGAACGAAATTACTCGAAGAGTAACGGAAATCCGAGAATGTCATTCAAAATTAAGGTACGTCATCAATAGCGTCAATCCTTTACAGAATCATCTCGTCTAAACACAATGTCCGCTTCAAAATCCGTCCACTCAAATACAAATTTCAAAATTTCTTCCAAGTTGGGGTAGTCTGTTTACTCTTGTCCATCTTGCCTCATGATTAAAAGAATTTAAAACTCGAGTCTGGTTCCTCAAGCCTTCAGCAACTCTTCTTGGTACTGTGGCGTCGTAGCGGCAGTCTCTGACACGATCACTGTGCATCCCTCCATCCGCAGGTCTGCTTCTGCTCTCAATTCATCTTAGTACAACTAAAATGAATAGAGAAACAAGACTGCGTGTCTTCGACAGGTCTTCTGTCATGGCTCCAGGTTTTAAGGTACATGATGTTGTTGTCGACTCCAGGTTGTGTGTTGAATGGTTCGTCTTCTTTGGTCTGGTTGTCTTGGTACCCAAACTGAAATCTTCACGTGTTGCATGATGTATGATTGAGCACTATCCCAGTTCCTCACTTCTTCTTGTATGCTTCTTCCATGGTAGTGCTTGTCGCAACCATCTTCTACGACTCTTCCACCAAGTTTCTAACTCCGATAACGATCTTCGATCTTGGTCCTTCTTGTGAAAGCTCTGTCTTTACATTATACAGGGTAGTGTTGTCTATTATGCTTTCTGAACGTCAATCAAATTTCTCTTCCAGAACAAAGGGTCGTCTCACCAATAATCTCTATGTTCTTCTTTCGTTTTAGAACACAACACAATGTCATACTATGACAATTTGTCCAAAACACGCGAAAACATGATTATTCTAGCCAACACCATTGGCATCATTCAAACTCACAAATGTGGTAACGAGTGCAAAGGCAATTTCAGAAATCATCTCAGGAAATTTTCACATCGCCTTCTTTCTTCTTCAGGAACTGAAATACTTCCCAAAGGTTACTCTCGGTTAGTTAACCCCCTTCTTAGAAGTTTTTGTGGTTGCTTCTTCAGTCCTTCAAATCTAAAATGATGCAATCAAATGCGGGGTTCAAAGGAAAGACAAATTAATCATTGATACGCGGAAACAGATAATGATTGATGATGGTGGTACGTTTAAGTTCACGATAGTCGATACGTCATCGCATACTTCTCTTGTTCTTCTTCATAAACAAACGAGAGCATCCAAGAGAATCACAAGGGTTAACAAAAATCATATTCCATCAGTTCCTTCAAATACTCAACTTTTATAGCACCATGGTTTTCTTCAACTGAGATCAGTTAAATGCCCACTCTACTTCCTAGCAGGAAGGAGTACCAAAAGGTTCATCAGAGAATACCGGAAAATCTTCGTATGACAAAATATTTCCCAATAGTAGAACTTTCCAAGGGTTGATAATAATGGTTTTCAGGACAACTTGGTAATCACATGAGTTTGGGGTAGGTGTTTCCATAGTGACAGAAATTTTAGCAGATGTAGAGAGTCATCATAATGGAATAGGGTGAAGCAGATTTTTAAGGTCACATTTCAGATATGGTAGTCTATGGTATCTTCACGAATAGCCATTCAGTCCAAAAGACCGTACAATCAGACATCTCAAAGTCAAAGGATTCATAGAGTGAATACATTCGTCAAATCATACAGATAGTTCATATATCAGGGTCAAGTACATGGTTCAACAAAATGTTGGGATGGATAAACGAACAGTTCAATGTGTGGGAATTTCGTTTAGCTTCTTAGCATAAGTAGCAGGTAGGATGTGTATCATTGGTAATACGAATGTCGTATAATCGTCAATTGAGAGAGGTACAGAATCTCAGTTATCAGCATCATCATGCTTAGTTAACAAATCCATATAGAGATAGTATTTACATCATGCCCTTCCAAAGGAAACGGTAGGCAGAACAAGGTTCATCATTCAAAGAGAGGAAACAAAACTTCTCATATTCGTGGTTCATAATTACCAAAATTCTCATAGGAGTAGTAATGGATCATACAGAGTTAAGTAGTATCGGATGATACATTCATACCCAGCATGAGTAATGAATTTACAGAATGTGTCGAACACATTGTGGTTGAATGACCTACGATGTGGTCGAAAAGGTGTCAAACAGCTTATCAAACAAATCGGAGGCGGAGATCAAAATCCGAAGGTGAAACTTAAATGTGTAAGGTATCCAGGTAGCCTCCCGAGGTATTCCAAACTTACTTGGTTACTAAGCTTAAGTTGCAAAACTTCTAACTTCTGAAACAAAGGTCCTTATAAGGCTTATCTAAGAGCAAAGGCACGATCAGAGTGATACGGAAGCAAATGATACTTACATAAATGTCTTAGTCTACCCATTCCTCACTGGTAATAACTTAGGTTCCTATGGGGAATCCTAATGTAAAGTTTCAAAGGTTGTCTTATGAGCGCCTACAATGGAAACTTAGGGGTCCAAACTTCACAGGTCAAGGGTAAATGTATTACGAATCGCAGCCTGGGCTCTGATACCATAATTGTAACACCCCAACCCGATAAGGGTAGAAGTATTACATTACAGTGACATATCAGAACAAACACAAGCATATGATTCATACATATAATGAAATTCAGGGTTACAAATGAAAATCTGAAACTACAAGGTTACAAAGAAATAAATACTATGTCTAATAAAGTGAAACTTCATCTAATCGTCTCTAGTCCAAAGCATAGTCTTCTAAGTCCAATCACACTCTCTTCCCATAACCCAGCTTCCTACTAAAACCTGCCGCAGGAAAAGGAAATGCGGCTGAGCTTAAAAAGCCCAGTGAACAGATACATATACAAAGCAATGATAATGAAACAGAACTGAAACATAGTGCATTGGGGAAATAGAATAAGGAATAGATAAAAGAGTGATAGAATATAAAGAAGAAAGGATAGTCATCTACCACGAGCCCAGAAACATATCATATCATAGAAGCCGTCAATACCATAATTCTTCATAATCATATAGAGGGGAGTCCTCTCAGATAATCAGATAATATGAGGGGTGTCCTCATTCTTCAAATGGGTGGAGTAGCTAGCTCCCAGAAATTATGAAAGGCGTGTATTGCACACAGCACCAGTCACCTCAAAGTCAACTCAAAGTCATAGTTAAATCCACTAAACAGAACAGATCTAGGATTGCAATCCATACGCCCCTTACTCAAAGTCAATCTCAAAGTCATATACTCAAAGTCATAATGGCCATAATAATAATCATAAAAAGGGATGGCGTGAGAAATCACTCACCCACACATGAGTCATGCCAGTGGTGCATCACAGACATGCCTATGGTACCTCCATAGGTAGGGAAAACAGAAATGGCTCGGGTATCAAACTAAGAGTCAGGTCTCAAAGTCATACAAAAGGTCATATAGCAAAGGTTTATCTCAAAGTCATCTCAAAATCATATCAGAAATAATAGTCAAGGTCCATTCAGAGTTCATCAGGTCAAGGTTCATATTCAAAAATCAATTCATGGTTCAGTTCAAAAGTCCGTTTCAAAAGTTTCTATTAAAAGTCCAATTTAAATAATCTTTTAAAACAGTTTTCATAAAAATGGTCTTTCAAAATATAGGGTTCATGAAAGTTAAATAACCTTTCTTTTAAAAGAAATTTAGCATCATTTATAAACATCTTTTCAAATCAGTTCTTCTCAAAACATTTCCGTGGTATCATTAAGAAGGTTTTCATAGCATAGGTTCATAACGGAGGTCATATCAAGTGGGATCAACAGAGAAGGTTCAAGTAAAGGGGATCATAGCAATGGCATCAATTCGGGAACTAACGGATCAGAATATGAAAGAGATCATGAGAAACCTTTTGAGAAAGGTCAGAATATCTGTACCTTAAACCGCAAGTGCAAACATGACAGAAAACATAAAGGTCGGAAGCAAAACTCCTTCTTCGGCGAATCTACACGAATTAATGATCGGCTTATTATTAATAACTTATTCAATTCAGATTTCTCATTTTAGTCGGCTTTCCAGTTTTAGTAACTTTCCATTTAAAGTGACTTTCCACTTTTAACAGGTTTCCATAAATAGTAAGTTTCCACTTTTAGAAAGTTTCCATAATTAGAAAGTTAAATCATTATTATTGGTAATAAGATATCTTTTAACATAATTACACCTTTGGTCCTTGGGGTTTCATAACTTTGCATTTTATACCCTTTACTTTCCAAAATTTCACTTTAAACCTTTTAGTATTCAAAGTTACACATTAAACCCTTAACTTATCTATTTTACATAATGAGCACTTATTTTATTAAGTTATTCACATGAATCCTCAATTATTCATAATTTACACTTTAAGTCCCTCAAGTTATAAAAGTTACATATTTACCCTTTAATTTACAATTTCAACTTTTAATTACCACTAATTTCATATTAGGCCATTAAATTACCAAAGTGACACATAAAGCCCTGAATATATTAATTTACTCAAAACAGCTCCAAGTTTCCAGAAATTACATGTTAAATGCAAAACTTACACTTAGCACCCTCATTATATATTTTATTCGAATATTGTACAGCTCAAATAAAGTTCCAGAATTAACCCTTTAGTTTTAAAGTTCACAAAACTCACCCAAAACCTTTTAGCCAAATCGTATAAGCCAAAAACATAGATTTTAGAAACCCTAATCCTTCTAATCAATTCTCAATCATTACATCATCATTAATATCATTAATTAACACCATTTCCAGCCCTAAACCAAAACCCTAGGCCCTCGACTTATTTCTTTCTTTTTCTTTTATATACGATTTACACAAAAAAGAATAATTTCGAAACACATGATTTAAGCCATGATAATTCTTCCAATAATTTTCCAGATCATATTACATTATAACAAGTGTAAATAAATTTTATTAGGAATTGTTATGGATCGGAAGGTATATTACACAATTACACTTGTTTTTAGGGTTTTAAATCACGAAAGGGATGTCGAGCATGCATGGGTCGAATCCAACAATTTACTTGATGTTTATAAGGTATAAAGGGTCTGAGAAAAATACCAAATCAATTCTGGAACGTGTGGAAACAGCAGTTTGATCAGATGTATACTCGATTGGCCAAAACACTCCAAAAATCGTCACGACTTCACCAAAGGCCTAGCAACCTTGAAACCAATTTTCGTGGGTTGTATATGATGTAAGAATCACCAGAAAAATAAGAAATAATTTTTGTGGAGGTCGAATGAATCAAAAACGAATTACCTTGTTTATAGGGCTCGACAAAAGGAAAAATGTGCCACGATCGAACCAAGCTTCAACAATTCAAATGGGTATTTTTCTTGGCTTCTTAGGATGATGATAGATCACAGAAAATTGCTTAGGAATTATGGGGTGGTCGAATGGAGGCTAAGGGAATTGTTTTGTGTGTGTTTTCTTGGATCGGCTAGGGTTTTTGGAGAAGGAGTGCATGGATTGACTTTTTAATGATGGGAGCCGATCCTAGGGGAGGGTTTGAGCCAAAATTTCGGCCATATTGATTGAGGAACAAAATTTGTGATTATCTTCCATATTTAAAAGATTTAAACCATTTTTAAATCAAAATAATATCATTAATATGACATTCGGCCCTTTAGGGGTAATTTGGTAATTTTTCAACTTGTATAAATGTTAAATGTAATTGTTAAAAATATTTGGTATTATAACTTATGCATTGTTAGGAGTTTGGGATTTATTTGATACTTTAATAAGCTTTTAATCAAATTTTAATTAAGTAAGGGCAATTTGGTCTTTTCACATGTTCTCGGATTTTAGGTGTTACACTGACATTCTCTGTCCTTGCTGTCAGCTTCTAGAAGCACAATCATTAGGTAATTATGGTTAATTTGGGCATGGGGTAAATCTAGGGTTTGTAGGACCCTAGAATACTATATCTAACACAAGTTTATATAAAGATTAAAGAAGAGATAAGTAGAGAGAGAGAGAGAGAGAGATGGTAATTTCTAGAGAGAGAAAGAAAGATGTATTAGATTAAGAGAGAGAAACACACATAGAAGCACCCCTAGAAGTAACAACTCCAAATGGGAGCATTTGGGGGTATTTATAGGTAAGACAAGAAGATGGGCCGGGCTTGGGCTTATGTAATGAACTAGACATATCCTTATACAATATTAGATTAAACCAAGCCCGTTTACCCTTAATTAAACTACAAGACTATTACAATATTATTACATGACTAAATGACTTAATAAATGATCGTCACTTCTATTTCTAACAATCTCCCCCTAAGGGGTGATCATTGAGATCTCTCTTTGATTCCATTGATGATCAACACTTCTATTACTAACAATCTCCCCCTAAAGGGTGATCATTGAGATCTCTCTTTGTGATCTTGATCTTTGAACTTTGAAGCTTGTTGTCTTGAACTTTGAGTCTTTGTAGAATAGTTTTTAGTCTTTGTTCCTTCATGCTTTGTGATATTTGATAATTGACTTTTCATCGTTCTTTGTTCTTGTGTGATGTGGATTGTGATGTAGTGTTATCTGCCTTTCGTTACTTCTTTGTCTTTGTTGGTTAAACGCCTTTCCAACATGCTCATGTGTCTTTAGTCTTTGTCATACATACATTTGTTGTCCCCGTTCTTTCAATTTGATCTTTGTCACTTTACTTTGTAGATTCTTCTTTTTGGCGTAGAATCTTTCTTTGCCTATTGCTATCCTTTGATCTTTGTGAGAACTTTCCTTTGACTTTGTGATGTATGTATGAGCATGTGGAATCCATCGTCATGGAGATGATGTATAGTTGTAGGTAAACAGTTAGCAATAAATCAATAGGTACTTACAAATAAGGAATTAGAGATCGTCAACAGCATAGTGTGAAGACTCCTTCTAACCCTTACCAAGGTCGTTCCCGTTCCGGATACTCCCGAGGGAGCTTACGAGACCTACTAAGTAGCTCAACGAATGGGTGAGTCGCTAAGCGTAACCCATAAAGAATTACCGCGAGGGAGCTTACTAGACCGTTATGGAACCACCGCGAACACTAAGCGTAACCCATAAAGAATTACCAAAGTGACCATCTATCAGGGCTGCTTGATGTTGACCCTGGCAGGAATTTCCGTTCAATCATTGAGAAAATACATAAGTAAATTCTCTCATAAACGTTCTTGGCAGATTGCTAAGATCTGCGAAGGACTCGATAATTTACAGCTTGTGTCCATTGATGTAGAACACCAGTTGTAGAAATACTAAGTGTTCCTATGAGATCTTTTGATGAATCTCGGGGCTCTAGACTCGATAAGTGCACCTTAGGTTTCCTATGCGGAGATTAGGGAGAGGTCTCCTGCATCAATATCAACCATCTCTAAGAGACAGGTCGATAGATTACACCGGTTCCCCGTGAGAATGAAACAAGCTCTTTTAAGAGAACTTGAGTGGCTTAGAAGGTTAAGTGCAGTGCGTCACTGGGTCCATGACATCTTTTATCATCAATACCGATGTCACCTTAGCAACAACCAGTAGCTTACAAATTGAACCCGGTGTCTGCCCTAAGGTTGAACATATGGAGGGCTATTTCTTTTCACCCTTTTTCCTAACTTTTCTTTTTAATTCTTCAACCCCTTCTTTCTCCTTTCTCATTTTCTCCTTTTTTCAGTCATACCTATGGACTTCTAATTCTAATCTATTGGATTTGTCCTTGGGTAGATCCCTCCGGCTCTGGCGGATCATTGGACATAAACCTAAACATAATCACCTTATTACTCCATGATTATCCTAGATTTATTGATCACATGCCATAAAACCTTTTGTGAAAATCTCTCAAAGTTTTTAGGATAATAAAACACATTGTTGTTACCACTTTGAGAGATTTGCAACTTTTGAAGGACTCCCCTTTCACATGTGCTCATGGATTTTTAAGAAATTTGCACATGCGTGAGGAGTTTGCACTTTTTGAATTGATCCACTTTCAGATGATTGATTCGAGACATACTTACATCACTAGTTAGACTAGCTTGAAATTATTACCCGTCCTGGTCAAGTCCAAAGAAAGTCTCTCGATACGGTACATTCTACTCAGACAAGTCCTATTCGAGACACGCTTACATCACTAGTTAGACTAGCTTGAAATTATTACCCGTCCAGGACAAGTCTTTTCGATTACTGACATTTTAAGCTTCGTCAATTCATTGGTACTTTCTGAGTCGAGCTCTTTTGAGATTTAGCCGCAATCTTTACACTTTTTGATCACATTTTAATCATGTCTTCTCCCCCTTGAAAATAGCATATCGTGATATTTTTTATGTCAACTTATTAAGAAATATACTTTTGGAGAGAAAGACAGATTTGTTTTTGCATGAAATTGGAACATTTTTGTTTTTATGAAATACTCCCCCTCAAAACTCGCATATGTTTTTGAGAATGTTAAACTTTTTAAAGTTTAGAGGGAAGGAGTCTTTTCGAAGCAAAATTCTGAAAGAGAAAGAAGTTTCAGATTTGTTGAATTTTGCATCAAGGTTTTTTGAAAAACAAAGACTTCTCTTTGTTTGAATAGGAATGTCGCACTAAGGTGTACAACGGTGTCCATTTTTAGGATAAGTGCACCTTTTTGATGAAAATCATTTTTGCGTAGCACTTTCCTTTCTTTGAAAACTTGAGTTGTGCACTGTAAGGTGTACACAAGTCATTTTGATGATGAGCACCGATTTTGATAGATTTTGACTGTCTTTTTGAGAAATCTTAAAAAAAGGTGGTACTCAGAATGTAAGAGAATTTTGAAAATCTAATTAATCATTAGATAAACAATCATGGTCTTGAGCTTAAAGATTTTGAAAGTTTTTCTAAAGAAAACTCAAGCCAGATAAGTGTTTGGTTCTTGTTTTAGGATAAGTGCTTGAAAAAAATTTGAAATCTTTGTTTTGATTAAGCGTTTTCCTTTCTTTGAAGCACGGGTCCTGAACTGATGTGTCCAGAAGCCATCCGATTAAGTCCAGGTTTCGTACTGAAGTATACGAAAGCCAGTGTGAAGAAAATTTTTGAGAAACGACATGTTTTAGAAAAAAACATTTTAGAGAACTCTCGCTCAAGCATCTGTACATATCCGTATCATTGTTGAATAACATTTCTAGAAACGTACAGAATATCGATTATACAAGAGACATGTCGTGAGAAGAATATTTTTGGATTTTTTTTTTTATTTTATAATGTTTTTGGATTTTTGAAAATTTTATATTTTTGTATTTTGTTTTTCAAAAATATATACAAAGAAGAATTGAAGAAAGAAAAAATTAAGCTTGGACAAGTAAAAGTGGAGTTAAAAGTGGAATAAGAAAAGGATTTCCACATGCGATGTTGGCGTAAAGTTCTTTACCACATTAGGTGTATGAACTCTCATCGCTTTCACAAGTACATGCATCCACATAAGAAGACTTTGCACAAATAATAGTGTTAGAAGTACATGTTTCCTCACGTTGAGGGTGTTCACTAACAATGGTTGTAGTGGTTTTACTTCCTGTTGCTGAGTATCACTATTATTTGTCTTGTTGCAACTATCAAGAATTTTCCCTGTGGGAATCTATCTAAGACCAACTGTATTAAAAACTTTTCCCGTGGGAATCCACCTAAGGTAAGATCTAGACGTAGTTTTCTTATCAGATGCAGCGGAAGTCTCAGTCTTGGAAAAACTACATCCTTTCGGTATCCACCTATTAGGTTTCTTATCCATGTTCTTGTTTTCCACGGGTTTGTTTCTATTTGGTGTCTTAGTGGATTGTGCCTTGACACTTGATTTTCCTTTCTTGAGAAATTATGCAATACATGCGTCATGGTTAGCTGAAAAAACACATTTTTGACATGTAGGACAGACAAATTCAACATCCTTGTTAAACACATCAACTTTAACTTTGTCACTAAAGTCATTTGGAAATTGTTTGTTGTTCGATGAGACTTTGGAATTCTTTGTGTTGCTTTCTACGTTCCTAGCATTCTCTTTTGTGCCGCTACTATTAGATGCAAGCCAATCCCTAGTATTTTGTTGATTGTTCCTAGGTAAAGGGTTACTACTACTAGCAGTGCTTTGGAATCTTGTAGAATTCATCACCCTAGATTTTGCACCTAAAATTCCGTCATATCGAAGTTGTGCCTTTTTCCTAGGTTCTTCTAGATGGTGATTTTGGACCATGTCATTAGAACCAACAGACTCTTTAACAGTTTTTGTAGTCACATTTGGTGTACTATTCCTAGAAGGGCTAGGTGCACTCACATTTGGGTTTCTTTCAACAACCAATTTTTGTTTATCAACACTCTTTTCAATTTCCTTTTGCTTGGTCAAGGGTTGTGGAGTGACTGGTTATGTCAAATCCTTTTTCGCATCGACTTTAGCAGCAAACCGGGAAATTGACATTTTTGGTTTTTCAACTGTTTTTGAAACATTTGGTGTCTCCGAACTCAATGGTTTTGCAAACTTAGTATCCACACCCTTCCCTTTTATGCTTACAAGCTGAGCTCTCAAAAGATCATTTTGCTCTTTCATGTCCTTGTAGGCATGCTCATACGACAATTTGTCATACTTGCGTTCCTCTGATTTTCAATCAAGTTGTTTGAAAAATGACGTGTTTTTTTTTGCAAGTTTTGCAAGAGCATTTTCATATTTTGAAACAATTTCAGATGTCTCAGCTAGCAGTCTTTCATCGTCCTCAACAGAATATGATTGTAAAATTATGGACATTATATCAGTAGACATAACTGCTTCGAAGAGAGAATCATTTAACCTTTTTAAAACATTCATGTTTTCACGAGTTTCATTAGCTTCCTTTACCAAGGATTTGTGGTCCTTGACAAAATCGACTGTTTCTTTTAAAAAAGCTTGTTAAAAATGGATTATCCTCGCACCGATGTTATTTAGTGGGATAGTAATTTCGTTTTCAAACACCTTTTTCTATTCGTTATGAAAACTAGAATGCCAGTTGTTAATACTGATAGTAGTTTTAGATTTAACAATATTTTGAAGTACTTGTATTCTCTTTTTAACATCATCAAGAATGTCTCTAGCCTCACTTGTATTAAAAGTGTTGTTAGAAGACATTTGTTCCATTTTTGACAGAGATTTGGAAACAACTACGGGTTTAGAAACTTCAGGGCTTTTGGAAAAAGGTTTGGAAAGCTCATATGCTTGTTTTTGTGGAACAAAAGTAATGGCCGAAAGTTTGTTCAATTTGTTGTAATCAATTGATTTCAAATCAGGATTCTTTCATTTCATTTTATTAATGCTCTCTTCGGCCAATTCAATCGTTTCCACAGAATTACGAACATTAGGAGGATCATGCTTAGTAAACAAAACATTTCCATTAAACAAACAATTCTGTTATTGCTGAGCTTTCTTGAGATTACAAGGAGTTTTGTTCCCTAGAGCCATTTTATGTTTTGTGTGGTAAATCGGATTAGTTTGATTAGCAATCATATTCATTGTTTGACTTGACTGACCCTTTTTAACCACCAATTCTTCTAGTTTAGCAATCTTGTGTTCTGACTCTATGATTTCATCCAAAAGTTTATCTTCTTTCTTTGCAAAGTCCTTTTTCAACTCATCCCTTTCTTTTTCAAGATTGGTATAAGCTGATTTTTGTTTAGAAAGTTGGTTTTGTAAATCAGAAATTTCCATGTTTAAGGATTTTATCTTCTTGAATGAATTGACATCAAGTGTATCAAACTTGATTTTCAAAAGTTTTTCCCTTGAAACATAATTTTGATAACCAGTTTCTAATTTAGATAATCTTGTGTTATGAAACTCAAAAGCTTTAACGTTTTTCTTTTAACTCTCAAGCTCAGCGGTCAATTTTACATTCGTGGCCTTAACTTCGCGATTGACCTTTTTCACATTCTCAATTTGAATGCTGCAATTATTCAATAAAGATTCAAAGAAAGCACGGGTTTCCTCATCATTAGCACCATTTTGTGCAACTTGAACTCCATTAGGATCCATATCTGGAGTTTCATAGTTAACATTGCTATTAACTTGTTCCCCCACATATGCATCATAATTAGGTTCAGATGGCACATAATGTGGCTTCTCATGAGCAAACTGATTAGCATTGTTACCAAAATTTGATACCTCATGGAATGGATCGGAATCAAAAGTAGGAGGAAGATCAGAATCACTGCTTGATGTTGTTGCCTGCTGATTTGCCATAAAGTTGTAGCTTTCATTGAGATCTGCTGAATTGCCATTAACTCTTGTTGTAGCTCGAAACTCATTTTCCTCAGCAGTCAACGGTATTCCCGATTCTTCTTTATTGGCTAGCATCAACAAGTACTGGATCTTTTCAACCTTCGTCATTGCATTGACATTGTAATTATTACCAATATCACTGCTGTGATTTGCTGATGTAGGTTTCTGAATCGAAGTCATGAAACAACAATCATTCCCATTTTGATTGACCACATTCTGACTCACAAACTGATCCATTGGATCTCCAACATATTCCCTTATCTGAATCCCCATCTGTGTACTCGTAGCATATCTATGTTGATTCCCAATAACATGTTCATTAGCTAGTGTACCTTGATTCTGAGTAAAGTCAGTTGGAAACATTTCTGCTAGAACCTCAAGTGCTTGCTGCTTTTGTCTCAACATTGCTTCATCAAACATAGCCTTGTAGGCAAGTTGCTCTTCCAACTGCGTCTGCTTCACATTCTCAGAATATAGGGAAAAGGTTGTTTCTGGATGTTCCGTGTCAGTTGGTGCAAAGAGATCATAACTAGGTTCAACAGTCTCAGCTTGTGTTTCTTGCATCGTCAACTTTTCATTTGGTGTGTCGGAGTCATAGGAAGGCTTCTCAGTCTCATTCCATATTTGCTCAGTCTCAGGAATCATCATGTCAGTCTTATGATATGGAGCAAAGAATTGAACAAGAGGTTCCATGTCCATTGATGGAAAGAAATTTTTGAGAAAAGGTATTTTGAACGTTTTCGAGTGAGATCTGCATTTCCTCAAAAATTTAATTTGAAAAATTTTCTGTTCCAGAAATTTGAAAATCACAATAAAATGCAATCCTAAGATTCCAAGAAAAATTTGAGTTTTAAAAATTTTGAGGCCAAATTTCATCGGAAAAATTTGAATTTTGACCTAAAAATTTGAATTTTGGGCCAAAATTTTCACAGTTACACCAAAATTTGAATTTTCCGTAAAAATTGAACGTTTAGTCTCCTGTAAAAATTAAATTTTACTCAATTTTTCCCACCAAAAAACTTTTTTTTTTGGGAAAGATAAGATAATGAAAGATTGGTAAAACTTGTCTAGATGATGGATCTTTAAGGATATATAAAGGTTGTGGTTTTAGGTATTTCTGACTTGCAAACTCGATAACAACTGACTTCAAACACGGTAAAACTTTGATAGGTAACTAACTCGGTAAAGTTTCTAACTCAGTAAAGGCTTGTAACTCGGTAACAAAATTAGAGGAGGTGACTAACTCGAAAAAATATTCAACTCGATAAGAACTTAGAACTCAAAAAAACATCTGCTAACTTGATAAAGTGCTAACTCGATAAAAAGGAATCAACTGAGTATAGTTTGGCCTAGATATAGAATTATAAAGGACCTTACTCGATAAACGATAAGGTGTTATAGCTTACTCGCTAACATAGGCTAACTCACCAAAACACTAACTCGATAACCAACTAAAGCTTACTCGGTAAAAAAAAAAACTTCCCTAACTCGATAACCAGTAAACCTTACTCGGTACTCCAGTCTAACACCCTACTCGATAAACTTCCCAACACCTTACTCAATAAAAAAAACTTCCCTATCTCGATAAAAAACTTTCCCTAACTCGAAAACTTCCCTAATTCAAAAAAATCAAATCCTAACTCGATCACACGCCGATGAACAGTACCAGAATCTTAAAAAATCGTGTCAAAACCAAGTTTTTTCGACCAAATCTAACCTAAAACATCCTATATTATCCCTTGGCGAATGATACCACTTGTAGGACCCTAAAATACTATATCTAACACAAGTTTATATAAAGAATATAGAAGAGATAAGTAGAGAGAGAGAGAGATATGGTAACTTCCAGAGAGAGAAAGAAAGATGTATTAGATTAAGAGAGAGAAACACACATAGAAGCACCCCTAGAACCAACACCTCCAAATGGGAGCATTTGGGGGTATTTATAGGTAAGATAAGAAGATGGGCCGGGTTTGGGCTTATGTAATGAACTAGACATATCCTTATACAATATTAGATTAAACCATGCCCGTTAACCCTTAACTAAACTACAAGACTATTAAAATATTATTACAAGACTAAATGACTTAATAAATGATCGTCACTTCTATTTCTAACAGGGTTTATAGCACAGTAGTTTCTGGGTTTGGTAATTTACTTGGGGGGCGGGAAACGATTTGGGTGTTTTTATTAGTTTAGGTTGACCGGATATGTTGACCGGGTAAGTTGTGGGTAAAGCTTAACAGGCCGAGTATAGGGCGATCCGAGTATTATTATTTGTGGGCTTTTGGTGTCTTGGGCTAGCAGGGGTGGTAAAGGGTTTGGTTTAATGGATTTGATTTGTTTTAGGACAAGTATAGGTTTAGGTGAAAATTCAAGGACCAATTGTGTAACTTCTGAAAACCTGAGGACCAATTCTGTCTTTCTTAAAAATAATTCCAAGGGCCTATGTTGACAATCTTTAAATCATGGAGGACCAAGCTTGACTTTCCTTCAAATATTTCTTTAAGGGACCAATTTTGTCAATATGTGAAACTTGGAGGACTGAGATTGCCAAACTCTTCAATCTTTGACCAGGGACTATTCTTGTAACTTTTGGAATCTCTGAGGACTTTTCTCGACTTTATGAGCTCTTTTAGATCATTAAGCTTCCCTGGCTCTGGCTTTTGACTTTTTTCCATTCTCGTGCTTGTTTTTGTCGGTTTTAGCTTTGTTTTTGACCATTTTTCACATATCCGTACTTGCACATACACAAATACAAAAACACACATTCTCTTGGCATATTTGGTATTTTTGGTCTGATTTAAGGTCTAAAAAGGATGTGTGAATAAGCACACATCAACTCTCGAGTGTGGTACTCGGGGAGTGGAATAGGACGGAGATTGAGCTTCGTGTCGAACCACTATAAATCGCCGTGTCTCTTGGTTGTGTTCTTTGTTTACTCTTTACTTTACTTGTTTTATTTATGTATGTTAGTAGCTAAATTGATATCACATAACTAGTATAATTCAACAAGTTTGAATATGTAAATTAATCGGACCTAAAACGGCGAAACGCTTTAGAAAATTAAAAAGAAGCGGTGAAACTATTCAACCCCCACTTCTAGTTTCTACAATTGGTATCAGAGCTTCGTTTATCAAGATCTTTAGAGTATACTGTACTTTAAAACTTGAATCGATCTATGGAATCAAAAAGATATCTAGAAGGGCGTTTTTTGAATGAGCCACCATTTTTCGAAAATGAAAATTTTGTCATTTGGAAAAATGAATTTGAAAGTTATGTGAAATCAATAGATCATAATCTTTGGCATGTCATTTCAATTGATGATTTATAATTAATGAAAGGAAGTTTCACTAATAATTTTTCATAAGAAACTTTTGCAAAATATTTGAAGCAAAAATTTTGACTTATGAATCTTTGCCGAAAATTGATTTTGATAAAACAATTTTATGTCAAATGGTAAATGACATTTGGTAAAATGGTTTAAACTTGCATCAAGGAAATGTTCAAGCCAAAGATGATGAAAATGTGTTATTAGAAAAACACTTAGTTTAAGTGTAATCATGTAATACTAGTTTGAATGTCTTTATTGTAGGTAATGTTGCCGACAAGGAATTCTTAAGCAACCCAGTTGATGTACCGATCTACTAGTTTTGAAGTAATGATAATAAAGAAGACAATGTGCGGTTAAAATGTGGATAACTAGTAAAGAAGACAATACGCGCCTTAAGTATGAAGATAATCAAATGGTTATTTCACCAAGCCAAGTGCATAACTAATCATAAGGTCGAATTGACAAGTGAGTTTCATCATGTCTTGCATAACTTACAACACATGTTATGAAATGTGTTATTAAGGATAGCTAGAGGCCAAGGTAAGTATTCTTACAACCTTGACTATCAAGCTTGCTATTTGAGTATTTGCTATATGATTGTATGATTATATGATTAGTTGTTACTCTCTTGCATGCTAGATTTTTGTATGCCATTACGTGCTAGATGCTTTGTGTTATTTAGACGTTTTGTCTAAACTCTTATCCTTCTTTGGATTCCGGCAAATTATTTGGAAAAATAATGGTCTGTTAGGTCACACTTTATGTAAACACAAGTATAAGAATGATAGAAAAGAGATGAGAAGAAGAATGGGATGATTATGAGAATGAGAGAAATGAAAGTGCAAGAGTTTCCTTAATATTTCACATAACCAACCAAGTTTACAAGAGGCCTAAGACTAGTATTTATAGGAAAGGAGCTAGGGCAACATCCTACTCCTTCCCTTCTTACAATTCGTATGGGCTTAGAGGCCCATGGATCACATTCTTAAGCCTAGTAAACTTAATACAAATAATAAATAATAACTAAGCAACCTAGCATTATTACAAATGACCGAGACTTGATAAAATAGTAAAACTATGGTTCCAACAATCTCCCCCTAAGGGTCGGTCATCATGGTTGCTTGACGTCTTCGTCTTAATCTTTGACTTTCATAGCTTTAGACGTCTTTAGAAATGATTAGAATAATGATGGATATACTTTGCTCTTTGTCTTTGTTCTTTGATGATGTTGTAGTGATTATGTTATGAAGTAATCTGCCGTTCGTCACTCCTGCGTCTGTGGTGGTTGTCCGCCATTCTAACATGCTCATACATCTTTTGAATTCTGACTTATACATGCACGTAGTCCCTTTCTTTCACTTAAGATCTTTGGTCTTTATACTTTGTAGATTCTTCCTTTTGGCGTAGAATCTTACTTTGAACTTTGTGTTGCTTTGATCTTTGAGGGAGCTTTTAATGATAGCAAGATGCATGTATGAGCATGTGGAATCCGTCATTATGGAAGTGAGGTACCTGCGAGTAGACAGTTAGCAATAAATCACCGGTACTTACGGATAAGGAATTAGAGCTCATCAACAGCATATTGTGAAGACTCCTTCTAATCCTTATCCAGGCCGTTCCCATATCAGATACTCCCGAAGGAGCTTACGAGACCTACTAGGTAGCTCAATGACTGGGCGAGTCGCTGGGGATCACTCCACGACTGTAGACCGTAATGGAATCACCGCAAACACTAAGCGTAACCCTTGTGGGGTTACCGAAGTGACCTGCTGTCAGGGCTGTTTGATGATGACCCTGGCAGGATTTCCGTTCAATCATTGAGAAATACCTAAGTAATCCTCTCATAAACGTTCTCGGCAGATTGCTAAGATCTGCGAAGGACTCGATAGTTTACAACTGATGCCCATTGATGTAGAACACCAGTTGCAGAAATACTAAGTGTTCCTAAGAGATCTTTGATGTATCTCATGGCTCTAGACTCTATAAGTGCACACCTAGGTTTCCTATGCGGAGACTGGGGAGGTGTCTCCTGCTTCAATATCAACCGTCTCTAAGAGATAGGTCGATAGGTTACGCGGGTTCCCCGTGAGAATGAAACAAGTTCTTTTAAGAGAACTTGAGTGGTTCAGAAGGTTTAGTGCATTGCGTCACTGGGTCAATGACGACTTAATCTTCAATACTGGTGTTGCCTTAGCAACAACCAGTAGCATATGAATTGAACCCGGTGTCTGCCCTAAGGTTGAACATATGGAGGGCTATTTCTTTTCACCCTTTTCATTACTTTTCTTTTTCATTCATCAACCCCTTCTTTCTCCTTTTCATTCTTTTCTCCTTTTTTCGTATCATACCTAAGGACTTCTAGTTCTAACTATTGGTGATGTCCTTGGGTAGATCCCTCCGGCTCTGGCGGATCATAGGACGGATATTCCTATCTTAATCACCTTATAGCTCCGACAGTAGCCAAGAAACCTTTGATTGAAAAATCTCTCAAAGTGTTTGTGATAATCAAATATTTTGGTTAACACTTTGAGAGTTTTGTGTACACTTTTGAAGGGCTCCCCCTGCACATGTGCTCATAAGTGTTTAATAAATTTGCACATGCGGGAGGAGCAAGCACTTTTGAATTGATCCACTTTCCGTGAACAAGACCGATTCGAGACACGCTTACATCACTAGTTAAACTAGCTTGAAATTATTACCCGGCCTGATCAAGTTCACAGAAAGTTTCTCGAGACGGTACTTTTCTACTAAGACATATCCTTTTCGAGACACGCTTACGTGGCTAGTTAAAGAGATACATTGTCAGCTTTTAGGTGACAACTAGCTCTAGTAACTAACTTGATGTTATTACCCGTCGAGGATAAGTCCTTTCGATGTTACTAACTTGTATTATCTCGTCAATTCCTGGGTCAATACTGAGTCTAGCTCGCACATGATACAACTTAAAGCTTTGACTTCGTATATTTTAATCACTTTTTCATTTTCTCCCCCTCAAAAATAGCATATAAAATGGTGTTTTTGACAATCTTTTAGATTAAAATATGCCTTTTTGAGTCTTACGGGGAGATTTACCAAGAACTTTTGATATTGAGCAAAGTATTTTGTTTTGACAAGTGCTCCCGCTCAACAAGTGATTAGGTCTTATTGAGGTGAAATACTTGTCCTTTTGAGCAGAATTATGAAAAATCATAAATGTTTGATTAATTCTACTCAAAAGTAAGAAGCCTTCGCTCCTTATGTTTAGGATTGAGGCACTGAAGCGTACCTCAGGGTCCTTTAATTACAAGTACGGGTTGTACACTGAAATGCGTGCACAAGCCATAAAAAACATGATTATGACAAAGCATTTGATTTCAAAATACTCCCCCTCAAAACGAGCATGTGTTTTGACATTTTTTAAACTGTGGATCGAATTGGGGAGTAAAGATTTGAAAAAATCTTGAGCAAAATTTTGAAAAGTTTTGAAAAACCTTTTGAAAAATTTTTGAATAAATTTCGCTCAAGATTAAGAGAGTTTAAGATAAGCTTTGCATGAGAACTACTTGTTTTCAAGGAAAAGTGCACGTTTTGTTTTTTTTTTTTTTTTTTTAAGAAACGGTTTAGCAAGGCACTTTCCTTTCTTTGAAAACCAAATTGTACACTGAAATGAGTGCACAAGTTGTTGTTTTAATACAAAATTAGTTTTCTTTAAACAAAATACTCCCCCTCAAATAATGAATGTTATTCGAGAGAAAGTCTTCTTGAGCAGAATTTTGAATCGTATTATAAAATACTTTTTGAAAATTCGTGAGACGACTCTGCTCAAGGTTTTAGAAAACACAATCAAGTATTATACAACAAAGAATGCTTGAAATTCAAAACTCTTATACTGTTGAAAGGATGTTTGAGACCCGGAGTCTCTCTTTTGAGTTTTAAAATCTGAAAAGATTTCCATCTAAAGTTGAACCTCGTGGGTTCTTTTTGAAGATTCGTTTTTGTGATGCATGGAAAACATCCGGTAATTGGGATGTTCAGATCATAGTCATTCTTTTATTGTGTAAAGCATTCCAGATTGTGAAAATTTGAAAGGTTTTGAATGACTTTGCTTTGGTCTCCACACTTGCTTTACCGGTGTAAAATGAGAGTGTAGAGTTTGGAAAAATTTGTTTCTCACCATTTTGAATCCTTTTACCAGTTTAACCTTTAACACATTTAACCCTTTGCCCTCAAAGTATGTTCCGTGAGAAACATTTTGACAATTGTTGAAGTTTTGACTTTCAATGGGATGACATGTACTTGCACACAGAGAAAATGCATCAGGCATAAACAAGTATACAGATGAATCAAGAAACTCATTCTAAATCTACCAAAAATGCTCAGAATTCTCTAATAAACACACAAGATCACAGATTAACTCATCCTATCACTCGAGATTATCCAATTATGATAATGGTTAGGGGTTATGATTAGAGTCTAAGCACACTTGTTAGCATCAAAATGCAAGAATATTGTACAAACAAACGCCCTAGTAGTAGCAGCAAAGACATCGACATCTTAAACTCTAAATCACTTGATTTCAAACCTATGTTGTTTCTAATCGTGCAAACACACCAATCGAGCATTCTTTAGTGTTCTCTAAAGCTATATGAAATAATTAATTAGACTAAACACATAAAAGAAAATGCCTCGATCGATAATTACTTGAACCCTAGTTTCTGATTATGCCCTTTTTGACCGTTGAAAACATTTGAAACATTTAGGGAACGATTAGACAACAAGCATAAAGAAATTTGAAACTCATAATTGAAAAGAAATCGGGGATGAAAAATTGTTAGTCTGATTATGTGTGAAACTTTTTGAGAACATTTGTGAAAACATTGATGCGAGCATGTTTTATTTTTTCATGCAATGTCCTTTTACCTAAGTTTAAGACTTTTGTGAACATTACTCATTAAAGGTTAACTACTTTTCCATTTGAAGTCTAAACATGGTTAAATTGGAATCCTTGCCGAAAAATTTCTTTTCTCCCCCTCGAATTAGCATTTATTTTGTGAAACATTTTTGCACATTTTAATTCGAGAGATCATAGAACCTTTTGAAAAATGAGTTTTTAATCCGAATGATGAAGAAACATTTTATCCTTGAAGAATAATGATTAGGTGTGCAAACTTCATGATTTTGGGAAAAATTTTCTCCCCCTCAAAACATGTTCCATTTTAACAATGTAGGAACATAGTTTTGAAGATTAGAAGTTTGTACACAGAGAAAGAAGATTCTTTTTTCTTTCAGTTTTTTTTTTTTTTTTTTTTTTTTTTTTTTTTTTTTTTTTATGATAGAATATTTTTAAAAAAAAATTTGATGTTTGACTCTCTTAGTTTTTAAGAAAGTTTTGCAAATCATATGGAGTCAAACACCGCATACCAATATGGTGAACTAAATCAACAAACCTTGATGGAGGTAATGTCTTTGTAAACAAGTCCGCCAATTGGTATTCAGTTACCACAAACTCTAATTCAATTGTACCCTTCTCAACATGCTCCTTTATGAAATGGTAGCGGAGAGCAATTTGTATGGCCTTGGAATGATGAATGGTGTTGCACGAGATTGCAAAAGAACACTTTGAGTCGCAGTACATTGAGATTTAGTCAAATACATAGCCGTAGTCCATGAGTTAAGTTCTCATCCAAATGACGTGAGCATAGAAAGTAGACATGGCTACATACTAAGCTTTTGTTGATGACAGTGATGTACAATCCTGCTTCATTGACTGTATCCCTTTGTAACTAAACAAGATTTTTTGCGAATCACTGTGCCTTCTGCGTCCAGCTTGTTTTTCCAAATCCATTTTATTCCAATGATGTGTCGAAGGGTGATGTTGATAGAACGTGTAACAATTCGCAATTTCAGGTTAACTTTTATTCCCGAAAATTTCACTATTCACTTTTTACTATTCACTTTTTACTATTCACTTTTCACTATTCATCTCAGAAATTTTTATTTCATATTCTCGTAAGTTAAACTATTTTAACGATAATCCGAGAGTTTGACGCTCGTCGGATCATTTCTGCAAAAATCACAAAGCCGTGTCCGAGATTTACTTTTAGGTTTAAACGTCCTTCCAGCATCCCGATATGTCCATAAAACATTATAAACAATAGAAAAATGATTTTCTATCATTTTAGGACAATTCCAAAAGTTTCGGAATTTTACGTTTTTCAGTTCAGCGTTTTACGCGAATTGCGCGTTTTAGACCCGTGTTTCCAGTTTTTAGCAGGGTTTTCGCACCCGATAGAACCTACCACTCATTTTATATTTTATTATGGACTATATTGACATGTTTAACCATATTTATAAGTTTCATATTTTTAGGATACCCGGTTTTACGTTTCGTGACTTAACAACTTACGGTTAGCGATTAACGGGACCAAAACTCACTACGTAACTTATATAAGGCCAAGATTCATCCACCTAGTCCCTTCCCCTTGTCCATGAACGTGTATATGGTGGCCTTGGTGGCTTGATAATAAGCCTAGGAAAGTATGTGGTCTAAGAACAACCAAGTATGCATAGATGTGTTTAGTTTTTAACCATTAGATCATATTTAATTACAACTTGGTCTCCAAGTGTTGTAAGTTTCCTAGTAAGCTTCCTAACCTCCTCTTCATGCTATAAATAGAGAGCTCATTCCATCCTTTCTTCATAAATAAAACGCCACAACACAATCCCTAGCTCCATGATCCTTTGATCTTCAAACTACAAGTTACACTACAAAATTCAAGGTCTTAGTATTCTCTACCTAGTTCTTAAGTTTGTTTGGTGATTCCATGGTTGAATTAGGAGCTACACAAGGTTACTAGGGCTGAAGTTAAATGGTTTTCTCAAGGGTTAGATCAAGGCTAGCAAGGGTTACAAGAGTTATGGTAAAGGGTTTACAAGCATAGGTTTAGTGTCCTAGTTCATACTTGACTTCCTTTCTTAAGTGAAAGCCAAAAGTTGTAAGAAACCCTTATACACTTTCTTGCTCAATATCATTTCATGCTTATTATGTTTCTTTCATGCTATATATGGTCTTTGTATTGTGTTCATGATGTTTAAAAATGGATAAAACGAGTATTGGTATACATATGTTAACTTATGACAAGTAAACAAGCAAACTAGTGATTTTTATGGAAAACCACGACCACAATAGTATAACTTTGATATTTGACACTTACTTATTGTTAAAGAGGACTTAACAAGGAAAACATAGCAATTTGAATCACCCAAAACGAGTATACGAGTCAAAAGTTATGACCGTTTGAAGTTAGCGAAACCAAAACGGCAAAACTGCCTAAATTGCATTCTGATCAAATTATGATTTTGAAAGTCCCACTTCTGGTCCGATTCATCAAAAAGTTAAAACACGAAAGTTGTCCGGAACGACGTTTTCGTTCAGGAACAAAGAAGCTCGAGCCCTAAAAACGCTTTCTGAGTGATAAATTTCTTCAAATTCTTAACAGCCCATTTTTAGACCAAAGTTACTATATAATGATTATATTTAGATGAGACCAAGAGGTCTAATGACCTAAAGCCAAGACCACAACCATGGCTAAAGCCAAGGTTGAGTCTCAAGACCATGGTAACAATGACCAAGGTCACGGCAAAGCCACGGCTAAAGACCATATAACTATTAAAGATCAAAGCTTATATATATATATGTTATCGAATACTACAATAGTAGGGAGCCTCATGTGAGGAGTTCATTAAGTAAGCCATCGAGACGAGTTGTGGATTTACGAGTTAAAGTGTCCTGGCTCCTCGAACGTTTACTCCATGACTTCTGAATTATGTCGGCCCGAACGGTAGTAAGAGATATACAACCTATACATGTTTCATAAACCACTTATATTCAAAGACTTACACATTATACTAAAGTACTACATCATGAACATTATGCAAGACATATATGGGCAATTCTTCGTATTCTTAGACGTTACTCCAAACCTAAGTCGCAACGTTCTATTATAGGCTGCTCTTAGAGACTTTCGCGATTCGACTTTCATTTCTCATTACATAGACTTAAGGTGAGTCATAGCCCCTACTCTTTTCGTACTTGTTTTAACTATTGGGGGGGATACATGCTCAACTACTTGTTTACTTATACTCAAAACGTCTATACTTGACTGTGTTATACTTGATTGCTTACATACATGACTGCGTTATACTTAATTGCGTTATTCTATTTATTGACTAGTAGTTGTCTTTGGGAATTGACTCCCAGTTGTCTTTGGGAAGTGGCTCCCAGTTGTCTTTGGGAATTGACTCCCAGTTGTCTTTGATACATCCTAACATTTGCGAATGTTGGATACATCATAAAAGTGAGGTCTTCCGAGATGAAGTAGAGACTCACTTCTAATTGCTTAAATTGTCTTGATGAACTTATACATGTCTTATTCATACTATATATGTTAGCAGTGGGTTGTGAACACACAGGTTACAAGTCTCTTATGGCGGGACTTGTAACTGAGTGGATTCACGATGCCTTTGCTGTGTGATCATTCTTTAAAGGCTTTTTCAATTGTTTTAAGACAAACTCTATGAACTCACCAACCATTGTGTTGACACTTTAGCATGTTATCTCAGGTCTATAAGGCGATAGCTAGTGCGTGGAACTTAGAGTCAAGCTGCATATTCTGAAGACTTACGCTTTTATCATTTACCATTCAAACATTTTGTATACATTTATGTATCATACTTTGAAATCTCATGTTGGTAACTTTGAATTCATTAATCGAATGGTAACTTTTCAAAACGTCTCATTTAGAGTTCGTTTTCTATACCTTGTACTTTGTATTATGAAGTAGCACCCCTATGACACAGTCTTCCGCTGCGGTATTTTGGGGGTGTTACAGATTGGTACCAGAGCCTTGGTTATAGAGAACTAGGTTGCATTTAGTGCCTAGACTATAACTGCTATATACGTTGGGACCTTCCTCTTTATTTGCCTTACACACAATACATACACATGTGCTTTTTGGTTAGACGTTTGCTTAGTTCCACGCTGTTAGATGATGTGACTTTAGTATTATAAGGAGCCCCAGAGATTCGTCGAGTCATTAAAAACATGGAGCTCAGTGATAACTAATTAGTTAACTTAATCTTGTGTTTGATGAGACACAAGATTTGAGTTAAATAATATTATTGCTTAGCTTTAAGGATTTGATGACTGGATTATCTTACCATCTGCCTCAGAAGGCGGATTTTGTGTCGGAAATTCTTAAGTAGGATGTTTTAGAATCTCCTTATTTAAATGGATTGGGACGCTTCTTCAGTTAAATAAAGAAATTGTAAATCACCGAACCATGAGTTTATGATCCCTTACTTACATAAATTTGGACGCTTCTTTATGTAAGTAATGAGTTATAAATAAGTGGGCTTAATTGTAGCCGATACAACTCCTTAACCAGAATCTTAGACGAATCAGAGTGAACACCACTATATTAGAGATCCCGAATTCTCTTAGACACATCGTAAGTAGTTAACATCAACAGAACTTCGGGGCGAAGTTCTCCTTAAGGGGTAGCGACTGTAACAATTCGCAATTTCAGGTTAACTTTTATTCCCGAAAATTTCACTATTCACTTTTTACTATTCACTTTTTACTATTCACTTTTCACTATTCATCTCAGAAATTTTTATTTCATATTCTCGTAAGTTAAACTATTTTAACGATAATCCGAGAGTTTGACGCTCGTCGGATCATTTCTGCAAAAATCACAAAGCCGTGTCCGAGATTTACTTTTAGGTTTAAACGTCCTTTCAGCATCCCGATATGTCCATAAAACATTATAAACAATAGAAAAATGATTTTCTATCATTTTAGGACAATTCCAAAAGTTTCGGAATTTTACGTTTTTCAGTTCAGCGTTTTACGCGAATTGCGCGTTTTAGACCCGTGTTTCCAGTTTTTAGCAGAGTTTTCGCACCCGATAGAACCTACCACTCATTTTATATTTTATTATGGACTATATTGACATGTTTAACCATATTTATAAGTTTCATATTTTTAGGATACCCGGTTTTACGTTTCGTGACTTAACAACTTACGGTTAGCGATTAACGGGACCAAAACTCACTACGTAACTTATATAAGGCCAAGATTCATCCACCTAGTCCCTTCCCCTTGTCCATGAACGTGTATATGGTGGCCTTGGTGGCTTGATAATAAGCCTAGGAAAGTATGTGGTCTAACAACAACCAAGTATGCATAGATGTGTTTAGTTTTTAACCATTAGATCATATTTAATTACAACTTGGTCTCCAAGTGTTGTAAGTTTCCTAGTAAGCTTCCTAACCTCCTCTTCATGCTATAAATAGAGAGCTCATTCCATCCTTTCTTCATAAATAAAACGCCACAACACAATCCCTAGCTCCATGATCCTTTGATCTTCAAACTACAAGTTACACTACAAAGTTCAAGGTCTTAGTATTCTCTACCTAGTTCTTAAGTTTGTTTGGTGATTCCATGGTTGAATTAGGAGCTACACAAGGTTACTAGGGCTGAAGTTAAATGGTTTTCTCAAGGGTGAGATCAAGGCTAGCAAGGGTTACAAGAGTTATGGTAAAGGGTTTACAAGCATAGGTTTAGTGTCCTAGTTCATACTTGACTTCCTTTCTTAAGTGAAAGCCAAAAGTTGTAAGAAACCCTTATACACTTTCTTGCTCAATATCATTTCATGCTTATTATGTTTCTTTCATGCTATATATGGTCTTTGTATTGTGTTCATGATGTTTAAAAATGGATAAAACGAGTATTGGTATACATATGTTAACTTATGACAAGTAAACAAGCAAACTAGTGATTTTTATGGAAAACCACGACCACAATAGTATAACTTTGATATTTGACACTTACTTATTGTTAAAGAGGACTTAACAAGGAAAACATAGCAATTTGAATCACCCAAAACGAGTATACGAGTCAAAAGTTATGACCGTTTGAAGTTAGCGAAACCAAAACGGCAAAACTGCCTAAATTGCATTCTGATCAAATTATGATTTTGAAAGTCCCACTTCTGGTCCGATTCATCAAAAAGTTAAAACACGAAAGTTGTCCGGAACGACGTTTTCGTTCAGGAACAAAGAAGCTCGAGCCCTAAAAACGCTTTCTGAGTGATAAATTTCTTCAAATTCTTAACAGCCCATTTTTAGACCAAAGTTACTATATAATGATTATATTTAGATGAGACCAAGAGGTCTAATGACCTAAAGCCAAGACCACAACCATGGCTAAAGCCAAGGTTGAGTCTCAAGACCATGGTAACAATGACCAAGGTCACGGCAAAGCCACGGCTAAAGACCATATAACTATTAAAGATCAAAGCTTATATATATATATGTTATCGAATACTACAATAGTAGGGAGCCTCATGTGAGGAGTTCATTAAGTAAGCCATCGAGACGAGTTGTGGATTTACGAGTTAAAGTGTCCTGGCTCCTCGAACGTTTACTCCATGACTTCTGAATTATGTCGGCCCGAACGGTAGTAAGAGATATACAACCTATACATGTTTCATAAACCACTTATATTCAAAGACTTACACATTATACTAAAGTACTACATCATGAACATTATGCAAGACATATATGGGCAATTCTTCGTATTCTTAGACGTTACTCCAAACCTAAGTCGCAACGTTCTATTATAGGCTGCTCTTAGAGACTTTCGCGATTCGACTTTCATTTCTCATTACATAGACTTAAGGTGAGTCATAGCCCCTACTCTTTTCGTACTTGTTTTAACTATTGGGGGGGATACATGCTCAACTACTTGTTTACTTATACTCAAAACGTCTATACTTGACTGTGTTATACTTGATTGCTTACATACATGACTGCGTTATACTTAATTGCGTTATTCTATTTATTGACTAGTAGTTGTCTTTGGGAATTGACTCCCAGTTGTCTTTGGGAAGTGGCTCCCAGTTGTCTTTGGGAATTGACTCCCAGTTGTCTTTGATACATCCTAACATTTGCGAATGTTGGATACATCATAAAAGTGAGGTCTTCCGAGATGAAGTAGAGACTCACTTCTAATTGCTTAAATTGTCTTGATGAACTTATACATGTCTTATTCATACTATATATGTTAGCAGTGGGTTGTGAACACACAGGTTACAAGTCTCTTATGGCGGGACTTGTAACTGAGTGGATTCACGATGCCTTTGCTGTGTGATCATTCTTTAAAGGCTTTTTCAATTGTTTTAAGACAAACTCTATGAACTCACCAACCATTGTGTTGACACTTTAGCATGTTATCTCAGGTCTATAAGGCGATAGCTAGTGCGTGGAACTTAGAGTCAAGCTGCATATTCTGAAGACTTACGCTTTTATCATTTACCATTCAAACATTTTGTATACATTTATGTATCATACTTTGAAATCTCATGTTGGTAACTTTGAATTCATTAATCGAATGGTAACTTTTCAAAACGTCTCATTTAGAGTTCGTTTTCTATACCTTGTACTTTGTATTATGAAGTAGCACCCCTATGACACAGTCTTCCGCTGCGGTATTTTGGGGGTGTTACAGAACGTATGCATATTAGACGGATCCAAATTGCGAGAAGACGACTCTATTATATTAGGAACGGTTGGAGTCGTTGCAAATGGATTGGAGAAAGCATTTCCATCATAATCTGCAGGTTGTGGTACTGATTGTTGTAATGGATCTTCAGATGATTGTCTGGAGTTGGAAGCGGTTTGTCTTGCTGTTGTTGGAGATTCACTTGGAGGACCGTCTTTCTCAACAGTGGTTGTTGAATATTCTCAGGGTGTGCAGCAGAAATTGGTGAGACTTCTTGAGGACGGTTTTCAATTGAATCATCAAACAGTTGAGCAAACAGGGTTTCCAATTCCTTACGAGAGAGTGACAATGGTTCAGCCAAAGATACCGGAAAGTTAAGACGGTTGGATGCGGGTCCTAAGCTGTTGTGCTCAGAAGCCATTGCTGAAGTGCTTTAAACGGTTGATAACGGGTCCTAAGCTGTTGTGCTCAGAAGCCATTGCTGAAGTGCTTTAAACGGTTGATAACGGGTCCTAAGCTGTTGTGCTCAGAAGCCATTGTTGAAGTGCTTTAAACGGTTGATAACGGGTCCTAAGCTGTTGTGCTCAGAAGCCATAGCTGAAGTGCTTTAAACAGTTGATTACGGGTCCTAAGCTGTTGTGCTCAGAAGCCATAGCTGAAGTGCTTTAAACAGTTGATTACGGGTCCTAAGCTGTTGTGCTCAGACGCCATTGCTGAAGTGCTTTAAACGGTTGATAACGGGTCCTAAGCTGTTGTGCTCAGAAGCCATAGCTGAAGTGCTTTAAACAGTTGATTACGGGTCCTAAGCTGTTGTGCTCAGAAGCCATAGCTGAAGTGCTTTAAACAGTTGATTACGGGTCCTAAGCTGTTGTGCTCAGAAGCCATAGCTGTTGAATCTGCACAGAAAGAAAAAAGAGACAAGAAAAACAGAGAACAAGGATCCCCAAGAGTGACTGGGTTCCAGATGTTAGAAGCATAAAGATGTAGTGTCAATTATGTTCTTGACACTCGAACACACTATATCAATGATTTCCTTTCTCGCCTCAGGGATAGAAGTTGTGGATTTCACATTAGTTTTGGTGCAAATGTCTAAAATCTTTCCTGTAGGAATCCACTTAAGACCAATTGATTTGAAAATTCTACCCGTGGGTACCCACCTAGTGTTAGATCTAGGAGATGTTTTCCTTTTAGATGCAGTTGAATGAAATGTGGGAGCATCACTTCGTTGAGAAAACCTACGTCCTATATTGATCCACTTCTTAGGTTTCTGACTTATGACTTTTGGTTCAACGGGTTTGTTGGTCTTAGTCGATTGAGCCTTTTCAAGTGAATTTCCTTTTTGAAGATATTTTAAAGCACAAACATCATGATTATTTACGCAACTACTCTTAGATGCTTGCCAATTCCTATTAGTTTGTTGAGAACTCCTAGGTTTTGGTTTGCTACTACTAGCAGTGTTTTGTACTACAGTGGAAGGCATCACTTGAGGTTTTGAACCTAGAATTCCATCCTTTTGAAGTAGCGCCTTTTTCCTAGCCTTTTCTAGATCATAGTTCTTGTACATGTCATATTTGCCATAAAAATCTTTACTTTTAATGCTTGTTTTAGACACTGTTTTCGAACTAATCCTAGAAGAACCAGGTGTAATCACGTGTTGAGATTTAGCAGACACAGATGCATTTTCCTTAGGCCAAGAATGTGGAGTGACTGGTTTTGTCAAATTGTTTTTCTCAACAACTTGGGAGGCAAACCGAGGTTTTAAAAATTTAGGTCGTTCAGATTTAAATGCAGTCGGTTGTCTAACCACTGATTGTTTTCTGATTGTTTGAGAAGGCGGTTTCCCCAAGATTGATGGTTTTGCAAACTTAGTATCCTCACTCTGGCCAGTCAGTCTTCTTAATTTATTTTGTAATGCAGCATGTGCAAACACCTTTTCTTGAATTTGACCTTTTAAAAGCTCATTTTCTTTAACTAATGTATCCACACGTTTACTTAGTTCATTTGAAACTTGACCATTGTTGCCCGAATTTAGAGATTCGTTTTGCATTTGGAGTTCAAGTGAGATGCAATGTGCCTCTAGTTTTGAAAAATCTTTATGACACTGGGCAATGGTCTTTTTGAGAAGAAGGTTTTCAGACTCAAGAGTTTGATTTGATGTTTCAGTTATTAGATTATCATGTAAAGACTCTGACTCAGAATGTTTGTCTTGACATTGAACAACATTCTGGTCAACCTCTCCTTCATTTCTGAATTCAGGTTGCTCAGATTGTTGTTTCTCATTAGCAGGCATAATGTGATCAACAGTAGATTGTACCTCATCCATGTGCTCTTTCTCAAAGTTGGGTTCTGTGTCATAGATGGGTATGACGTCTTCCTCATCCATCTGTTCTTTGTCAAAGTTGGGCTCTGAGTCATAGAAGGGTATGATCTTTGCACAGTCTGCATCTGTATCATTCCCCAATCTGCTGTTGTCATCCTGCACTTCTGATCCTGTCCCATTGTTATCTATGAAAACCAAATTAGCTTCCAACACATCAACTTTATGAACTTGCTCTTCTTGAATCAGCAACTTCTGTTCATTCACTCTTTGGTCAAAATTACTTCTGTGAAGAATCGTCTTCTCAATCGAATCCAAATCTCGGATCAATATGTCTTGGAAAGTTTGAACCTCGATTCGAGTGTATTCAAAAAAATACTCACATGCCATAACACTGTCATAAGAAGAAAACTGAGAATCGATGAACTGCTGAAACTGTTCCTTGATCACTCTGAAGGTGGCCTTGGATTCATTCTCGTGAACTTCTTCTGATGCAAGTTGTTTTTCTAGTTGTTTTTCTAGTTGATTCACGTTGTCGAACATTGTATTCGTGAAGATGTCAACATCTTCTCCAAAGAGTGACGAAAATGCCCGTTTGAATCCTTCCTCGAAATGAGTTCCTGCTAAGTCTGTGTTAGAGAGGATCTTGAGATGTGAATAAAGTGATCTACATTGTTCCATGCATCTCTTCACTAAATATGTCTCTAACTCATGCATCAGCAACCTTGGTTGATACATTTTCTCTCCGTTTAATCTCACAATTGGATCTTCAGAATCATCAGAATCATGCTCTGGGCATGTATTATTCATGTGAGATTCCTGCATGTTTGCCATTAACATCACATCTGCTGTATCGGTTTCCAAATCTGCTGTATTGGATTCCAAATCTGCATGTTCATCATCAGATGGAATATCTCCCATGACCCTTTGCAAAACAGCATTGAGATTACCCCCTTCAACTTCCATTTGACTAAGTGTGGCATTGTATTCATCATAATCGTCAAAGAGTGGAGTTGCATCATAATCTTGATCTTCCTCTTCTGCAATATTTTCCGTATATGCCAAGAATGCCATGCTTGGTTCGATAAGATCTTCTTCATCATTAGTATCTTCCATTGTGTTTAAGCATTCAGAAGTTGAAGTCATAGCGCCATTGCCTTTCTTAGAAGATACTTGACTAAGCTTCACTAGATTTTGCAGAAGAGATTGCACATTATTATGTAGGGTAGCAGGATGGTACTGTGGAATGAAGAAAGGCTCAGGTGCATTCGGAGGATTGAAGAAGAGACCATTTGGAGTGTAGATTAATGATCCATGGTCAACAGCTGGAGTTGGTGGAGCAGGGAGAATGGTCTTCAGTGGATTCATGCTTAAGCAAGATTCAAGAATTTGCTTCATTCTAAAGTGATGAAGTTCTTCTGTACGATGCATAGCTTCAAGATATTTCCACATTTCATACGCACTAGCTTGAAAGTCCATATACATGTAAATTGAGTTGGGAAGTGCCACTGTTATGAACCATACAGCCTGTTGGTCAGCATCGTACTGAGCAAGTTTCGTTGCATTCAAATCTTCATCAGTTTGTATTCTGATAATCCCTGTTGAGTCAACAAGAAATATCATTTTGTATGGACCATCTTGAATAGATTTAAGCATGAGATCTGCAGCAGGACGATCTGTGAGCCATTTTAAAAATCTCCGTTTCCAAATAGTATACGTTCCTGGTAGCAACATCGGAGGCCTTGATTCATTGCCAAAGAGCAGAACATGACGAATGAGGGAGTTGTGACTTCGTTGTTGAAGATATTGTTGCTGATGAGAATATTGGTGAGGAAGGTAGTTGGCAGAAGGTACTTGAGACATTGTGAATGACATTTCTCTCCCCCTTGATTGTTGCGACGTAATCGAAATAATCAAACCGAAATGTCACAGTGAAGGTCGAAATAGTGATTTCAGATTTTCCCTCCAAAATTAATTTGAAAAATTTGTTGTAACAAAATTTTGAAAATCACTATAAAATGCAATTCTAATGTCACCGGAAAAATTTGAGTTTAAAAAAATTTTGCCGCCAAAATTCACCGAAAAAATTTGAATTTTGGCCTAAAAATTTGAATTTTGGGCCAAAATTTTCACTGTTAAACCAAAATTTGAATTTCGCGTAAAAATTGAACGTTTAACCTCCTGCAAAAATTAAATTTTACTCAACTTTTCCCGCCAAAATAAATTGAGAGAAATTAGAAGATATTAGAAAGAAAGAAACTTGTGTAGATTTGTGTTAAATGGATCTTATGGAAGTAAATGCCTATTCTCGAAAACAAGTCCTTTTATCGAATTTTAAGTTTAGTGAATAATAAGTTCTCGATAAAATGTCCCTTCTTAAGTTCTCGATAAAATGTCCCTTCTTAAATTCTCGATAATCTAGGTTCTCGATATTCAAGGTTCTCGATAATCAAGGTTCTCGATATTCAAGGTTCTCGATAATCAAGGTTCTCGATAATCAAGGTTCTCGATAAATTGGCAATGTTCTCGATAACTTTACAGTTTTCGAAAAAATGAAACCAAAATTATCTAAATTCTACAATTTAGACAATATTCCCAAAGTCGAAGTGTTTTCTAACTCATACAAGTTAAAAAAAAAACACTGAGTATCAACGGTGACGGTCCAGGATGTCCAGGGAAGGTTCTCAATAAAAGAGGGTTTTGACTTTCTCGATAAAAAGGTTTTTAGATAGTTCTCGAAAAAAATGGCAGTTTTTTGTTTTTTGAAAAAAAAAAACGAACCAAGATCGAATTTTTATTCCAAGATTCTTGTACTTCTAACCTTAAAATGATGAAATCTTAAGGAAAGTTGCAAACTTGACTATTTTTCTAAAACTTTTACAAGATTTAGATAAATAGTACAATTCAAGTACAAATTTCAAGATTTTGAAAAAAGATTGAAACTATTTGTGTTTTTGATGATTTCTAGCACACCTTTGTGAACAAAGAAGTGATAGAAGCCAAAAAAAAACAAAGAAAAGTTTGAAGCTTTTGTCAAAATAACGAGTAATAAAGCTTGGTTTGGTTCGAATTTTGTGAAAAAACAAAGAACAAAACTTCCTCTAGCGAATGATACCACTTGTTAGGTCACACTTTATGTAAACACAAGTATAAGAATGATAGAAAAGAGATGAGAAGAAGAATGGGATGATTATGAGAATGAGAGAAATAAAAGTGCAAGAGTTTCCTTAATATTTCACATAACCAACCAAGTTTACAAGAGGCCTAAGACTAGTATTTATAGGAAAGGAGCTAGGGCAACATCCTACTCCTTCCCTTCTTACAATTCGTATGGGCTTAGAGGCCCATGGATCACATTCTTAAGCCTAGTAAACTTAATACAAATAATAAATAATAACTAAGCAACCTAGCATTATTACAAATGACCGAGACTTGATAAAATAGTAAAACTATGGTTCCAACATGGTCTTACCACAACCATTATTTATATAGAATCTTTCATCAATCAGTCACTATCGACGATGCACGTTTGCTTCACTCTTTATACTTCGTATAGTTCTCGTCTATGACTTTTATTAAGTATGACATGATTGACTTCTAGCTTTCCTCAATGCAAGTCTCGTCCCTGAACCTTATTTAACGATTTTCTTTCTTTTCTCCTGTTTCGACTCAAAATCCGCTCTTTATTCAAGCGTATCGAGTCTTTCACTTTTCTTCTGTCTCGATCTACTCCATACCTATTCCTTAGCCTACTCGTGCGTATTGAGTCCATTTTCATGTCTTAAAATACAATGAGCTATGTTTTAAAACCATCTAAAACCAAAGATTTTTCATATAGACCAATACGCCAAAAACTGCTTAAACCAACTTCCTGAACCTCATTCTGCCGAAGGTCCCCGACCTCTAGGCGGTCCCTTTGGCGGTCCCTATTCGATAAGGAACCGTTTGGGCTTTTCATCTTATACACGGTCCTCTCTTTTGTTCACAGCCAAACAAAATTCATTTCAACTCTTATCTCTAAAAAGGCAACGAAGAATATTTCCAAAATTACCATAAAAGTTCTAGGTTTAAAATCTAAGTTTAATAATCACTCCTAAACACTAATTGTAAGTCACCCTTATCTAATCTTTTCTTATTTCATAATTAGGGGTCATTCCATTAGATTTGAGGGGATTATCAATTTTGTTTACTTGTCACTTTCTAATCTCAATACTACATTACTAATAATTGACTTATTGATGCTTACATTAATAAATAAGATATGGCTTCAAATAAAACTTTAAAAACATGATAATCCCCATATAGGAAAATGGATTTGAAACAACCTCTTAGTTTCACATTGTTCATATATACTAATGAAGTCAAATATGAACTCTAAATGATTAATGTTTGTTTTCAAAAATATCAAAACCAAATCAATATTAGATTCTAGCTAATTATATACTTATTGTTGATAGGTGAAACAAGCCTAAACCCATCGGCCTTGACTAACAAAACACAAAACAATTCATTCCTCAACTTTCAAACTATAATCCAGAACCCATCAAAGAGGCTTTCAAAAATGTTGAATCAAGATATTTCCATGAGGGTCGTCGTGTCTTTGGGGACTATACCGACATAAACTATTTAAACTCAATGTTCCAACTTGTTAACCTTGGTTACATCTATAGAGTTGATGAGAAAATCATTCCACAATTTGTTCTAAAATTTTATAGTCTTCTCAACTTAACCACTGATCTTGATGGTGAAATTTATGTTAACTTCACCATTCGAAATCAAATGATTTCATATTCTCTTCCCGCATTCGGTCAAGCCCTCGGTGTTCTCACTAAAGGGCAATGCGTATTCACTCATGAATGGAGCCTTGATGCTCTTGCCAGGAGCTCTCCTTCATATGGAAAATACGCCATAATTCCTCTATCTCCAGAAGAAATAAGATCCATTGTTCAAAATGATAGATATCAACCTGAATATCGTGTATACCAAGGGGCTCTTATTCCCGTCAGTGAAAATCAAATCCTGACCAAGGAAATTGTTGATCACATGAAGCCCATGACTGAAATTATTCACGAGAATGTTTTCTGTCTTGGAGGAAACCGTGATCACGTCCCTGCTTGTCTTAGTCACATTCTATATTGTGTCGCCCTTACCGTCCCTTATAATCTTGCATATTATATGGCCAAGAAAATGGAGTTTGCCCATAGCAAACCTACTATGATCTTGCCATACGGTATGCTTTTTACCCGCCTTTTCCGTCATGTCATGCATCATTACCCTGTCCTTAACAATGTTGAATATCCTTTAGTTGACCCTGTCATGTTTCCTATAACCCAAAATCTAGAACGTAGACTAGGTCTGATTATGGGTCAAGAAGGTCGGTAGGACTAGAACTTAGGACTAGGTCAAACTACGGGTCAAGAAGGTCGGTAGGTTCAAGTTCCTTCGCTCATAGACCATCATCTAATCCCAACGATGACGATGATGTGTTCCATGATGAAGGAATTTCTCATGATAGTACCCCATCTCCAGTCACCTATGTCAACTCCCTACCATCTGGGTATCTACAAGTCTTTCATGATCTTCCTCCTGAGGATCAGAACCTTGACAACTTTTCTAAATGCCAAACCTAAATCATGAAAATGCAACATCAGTTAAGGGAAGAAAGTCGAGGTGCTTAGAAGTCAATTGGAAAAGGTTTTCGCAAGTTGCTGGGGAAGAAAAAGTAGAAGCCTATCATAATATATCATTTGTTTGTGGAGAACATCTTTATCATATATTTGTATAACTGCTATTTTGCTCTATAACTGTTTGTTGATGACACTAGGTGATCGTTTCATTACATCATCATCTAATAAGAACTTTGTATCAATTGTTAGCTTAATATAATTATTTGTTGCATGCCTACTTGTTAAACTAGCACTTTAGATAGGTTTACAAAGGTTGATGCTAATATATATTTCACTAGATTAGTCTGACGGTGTCGTTTTGCTGAAAAGGAAAAACTGGGCTGAAACTTAAGATCCTACTGCCGGCGGTCCCTTATCAAAATGACAGTCCCTTAACAATAAAGGACCGTCCAACATTTAAGGGACCGTCAGCCTCAGGTCACGAGTTCCTGCACTGTTTCTCATTTCTTGCAAACCTGATCACCTATTGCATGATTTTCATCACCATTCCTTATATTAGCAAAACATTTGCATGTGCTTACAATCTCCTAATGCATGCTTTACCCATTCCATAATCCCTCTTGATTATTTAAACACCCATGCATCACACTAATCTTCATCACCTATATCCTCATCTTCCACAATGAGGTCTCCTTCAACATCACTATCCCTACCAAACAAAAGACCTAAACTCAGCCTTACACCACCACAAAGAAACCTTATTGACCTTACTCATGATAACCCATCTTCTAAAGCACCAAATGCATCTCTTGAAACTTCCTCCATCAAAGTCAGTTCATCATCATCATCAAGACCCAATTTATCACCATTCACATCATTAATCAAAAACACATCACTCTTATTCACTCAATCTAGTTCGGGTGCTTGCACACCATTTGTGAGCAACTCATCTTATTCCATTAACACATCAAACTCTCCTAGTCCCCAAATTGCTTCATCATCCCAACTTCCAAACCTCCTTGGAAACATGTCTCCTCCTCCAAGGATCTCACATCCACCACCCAATACCTCTCTAACTCTTTCACCAAATGGGCCTTTAGAAAACACTCCTACAACTCCACCATCATCTTCAACCCTTAACAATTCCATTTCTTACAACTTTGTAAACAACCATACCATGGGTTGTGCATGTTGTTATCATAACTTTCATCTCATCTCTTCTCTTAGAGATGATCTTCACTACATGTTTGGATATCTTGAGTACCTTCTATCCCAACAAAACTCTCAACCAACTCCCTTTTCCACCATGCCACCTTTGGCTCCACCTCCACCTTTATCATCACCATCATCCACTCCACCATCTAACTAGATATTCTTAAATATCTAGTTAAAGAATAAACAAGTGGATGTTATGTTTTGGACCAAGAATGCTTTGGGAGATGACTTGTTGTATTAGTAGATGACCTTTGTTGTAGTCTAATGTTGCTTTGACTATGTACTAATGTTGTATGCTTCTCATGCATGAATGAATGAATGATTATGTTTTGAATTATGATAATATGTTGTGATATTGGTCATAGTTAAACATGAAAATGGACTAAAATTATCTAAACTTTAAAATGGGAAGTTACTCAAATCACAACATATCTGCCAACCAGGACGCCTACTGCCGGCGGTCCTTTAAATGGATCGTCGGTCCCCAATCAATAAGGGACCGTCCCCCTATTTAGGGGACCATCCTCAGTAGTGCTCACATTCAGATTTTACCTTTTGTTTTTCTATCTGATTCATGCACTATATAATTGATTTCACATCTATATCCATTTTTTTCATACTTACACACACACACACACACACATACACACACACACATACACACACACACACACGCACACACACACACACACACACATATATATATATATATATATATATATATATATATATATACGTATGTGCTTTGTTATAACTTGGTTTTGTAGCACATCACGGAGCACTTAGCTAGGGGGAGCTTGTATTCCGTTGGATCTCTTCAACGATTCCCTTTCAAGGATGCTCGTGTCTCCTCTCCTCAACATCGATGACACACTTTTTTGATTCTACAAAAAGGGGGAGACGTAACGAGAAAACTCATCAAAAATTTATCAATGCATAATTTTACCTAAAATGAGTTTATATTTTGTAATCATCAGAAAGGGGGAGATTGTTAATACAAATAATGTCAAAAACGTTATTCACATTATTCGGTCTTCTCGTGTTTTGATAATCACAAAATATAAAGACATGTTACGTAAAGTTACGGTTTATAAGTTTTTAATCGAGGAAACTCGTTACTTCTACGTAGCTGCTACAACATCACTTCAGGTATGAACAAACATTATACCGTCATTAGTTAAGTGATCAAAGAATTTTATTTTCTCCAAAACTTACATTTTTAAGTTTGACAAAACATTTTCACAAAAGTATTTTTGTGTTTTTTAAGAAATTTTTTATCAAGAAAATAAATTCAAATTCAAACCTTATAACAGCTAGTTTTCCCCCCAAATCAGTTCAGTCTGCACCAGATATGTTTTCACCATGTCAGGACAAAATGGGAGCGTTATGTCGGGTCGGTCCCTTAAATAGGTTGTCGGTCTCTTAGTGATAAAGGACCGTCTGATATTTATGGGACCGTCTGTCTCATTCCTGTCGTCTATAAATACTGAACTGTTACACTTCAGAAAACAAGGATTTTCATACACAAAAAATTTCTGGTCTATGTTCATTTTATCTTTGATCACTATAACATGCCGTTATATGTTTATATGTGATTTCCTCTTCCGTCAAGTGCAAGAGAAGAACTCTCAACATAGATGAAGACTCGAGATGTTATAGGTGTCCACACACAAACGTAACAAGTGTTACGATGTTAGGTTCTGTAAATAATGTCATTGTTTTCCGACTTGTGTGTGAGTCGAGGATGGGGATATTTGTGTGAACTTGGATGGTGATGTAGATCCAAAAAGTCTTGTAACTAGATTAGTTCATAAATTTGATGAGATGAGAGTGATGTCCTAGTGTGTAGCTTAGGACTTAGTCGAGTCTTGTGTGAAGGTTTGGTTCGGGTGAAGAACCAAAGGAGTCAAGTGTGTGAAGGATTGGTTCGGGTGAAGAACCAAGTGTGTGAAGGCTTGATTCAGGTGAAGAATCAAGTGTGTCAATTATGTAAAGGCTTGGGTCGGGTGAAAAACCAAGTGTGTCAATTATGTGAAGGCTTGGATCGGGTGAAGATTCAAGTTGGACAAGAGTGCTTGTTCGTGTGGCCACATGGGCCTTGGAGTAGATTGGTTCTAGCTATGATTAGAACTCGACATTATGCTTAGTGTCGTTAAGCCTTGTGTAAGCATCTATACGGATTGTTCCGCCTGAAGGAGTGTGTTGATATAGTGATTGATAACTCTCGAGTGTGGTACTCGGGGAGTGGAGTAGGACGGAGAGTGAGCTTTGTTTCGAACCACTATAAATCGCCGCACTCTTGGTTGTGTTCTTTCCTTACTCTTTACTTTACTTGTTTTATTTGTGTATGTTAGTAGCTAAATTGATATCCCATAACTAGTAGAATTCAACAAGTTTGGAAATGTAAATTAATCAGACCTAGAACGGCGAAACATTTTAGAAAATTAAAAAGAAGCGGTGAAGCTATTCAACCTACCCTTCTAGTTTCTACACTTGGTATATTGATGATGGGACAGTTATTGGAGATGCAAAAGAGGTGTCCAGGGTGTTAGACATTATAAGGGTGAGTGGTCTATGTTTAGGTCTTGAACTTAATATCAAGAAAATAGAGATATTCTGGTACTCGTGTAATGGTACGAAGCTTCATGAAGGTTTATTCCCTGTTTATATTCAAAGGTCGTCATTGGGTGTGAAGCTTCTTGGGGGAGCTGTTACATGACCCATAGAGTGAGCAAATTTTACTTTGATCATGTATGGGTATTGCGAAGCTTTTTTGGTTTAAGGACTTGTCAACCTGTATACATGGAGGAAGCGGCGTTGTTCTTTGACTTAGGATTGTCTGGGTCGAGTGAGAACATAGTGGTTTGTGGAGGGCCTTTCTTTGAACACTTATAGTGGCGACTCGCTTCTTTACCCATTCGATTTGGTGGTATGGGTTTGTAAACGGAAAAAAGTGGCTTCCTTTTATGCATTTGTGGCCTCACGGGCATAATCTTGGGTGCTACAATACCCCATCTTACGGGATAATGAGATATGTGTTATGGATGATTACTATGTTTGTGCTTTGGCTTGTCTTCGTGATATGATGAGGCGAAAAATGACCCACTTTTAAGGGGTCATTTAAGCCCGGAATTGAATTTATTTGATCAAATAGTGCCCTAAATCGTTCCTTTTGTGATTTTAGGTACTTTGGGAGTAAATTCTGGAAAAGGAAGCAATTCGGACGTTTTTGGAGCATAAAAGTGAAGAAAACGGCAAAGACTTAATTTTCCATGACTGAGAACAGTACCTGACGGCGTCAAGAGTAAAAACCATGACGACCCAGTGAAAACCTGAAGGCGTCACAACAAGGGCATCAAGACAATTTTTGGTGACGGCCTGCATAAGGAGTATACATGACGGCATCAGACCCAGATCTAGGCAGTCCGAGAAACTATTTGGCGGCGAGATGACGGCATCAGACATTTATTCTTGACGCCGTCACCTATCAAAATCTATATATAGTTTTCTATTTTTCATTCATAAAGGAGGAACTTGTGTGGAGAATACTAGGGCCGAACTTTGTAAACCCTAGGTCATATTTTACAGTACTTTCAAGGGTTTTCACCCCTTGAATCCTTTCATGTTCAATTGAGATTAGTCTTCTTCCAATTCAATCAATATGTCTATGTGTTGTTTGAATATATCTTATGCTTGTCTTGATTTCAACATGCTAGGCTAGATCTATCTTGTGTTTGCTTAGATGTAATGAAACCTAGATGTTAATTATATGTTGATTACTTGTTTATGGTTGTAATGGATGAATCATTTCAATGTTAGGCTTAAGAAAACTGGAAGATCTCCATTGTGTAACATGCTTGAATGTCTTAGGAAACATGAACCGATGTGTACTAGGTTTTATTGGTTGTATTTAATGCATGAGCAAATTCTAGTGATCCCATGTTAGGAGCTTCTTAGCCGGCTCGACATAGGAGTGAAGTAGGCGCTCATAGGATTGGGGAAGTAAGTACGCCACCCCATGAATGGTATTAAGGAATACAATCCGTCATCCACGCAACTATAACAAGTAATTAACCTGTAAAAGATATCTAGAGAGTAGTGAAATCTAAGTAAACACAATTCTCCCACATATTGCTCACAACTCTAATTTAATATAGTTATTTTCATTTTTAGTATTTTATTTTGATTGCATCTTAGTAATTGGGTTAGTTGACTAGCAACTAATTCCGCCCAACTCCTTCAAACCCGAGATTTTTACTTGCTTTCATAAAAATATAAAAATACAAAAAGAATCATCCCTCATCTCTAGACCTAGTCTTTAGGTTTTCTAATCCTAGCGACACTATTCCTAGCTGAACGATCAATCCCCCGGTACATGTCATTATACTATACTACATCGATCAGGTACACCGCCTGGTGGGGGTTGTAAGCTTCTCGAGATCCCTCGAGAGGTAAAGCCTGGTGCAATCCCTACGCATCAAGTTTTTGGCGCCGCAGCCCGGGGAATAGTTATTGTCTAGGTTAGAATCTCTTTTTATTAGGTCTACTTGCTAGATTCCTTTCTAGTAAGATTTTATTTTTATTTTTAGGTTCTCTTTAGTCTATCTTATTTCTTTGTGCTTTTGTTCGTAACTCTTCACCATCCGACATCAAGGACGATGGTAACATCTTTGAACCCGTCATCCCACCACAACAAAACCCACCACTAGATAACCAATCTTTTAGGCCCCGAACCTTAGGAGAGTATTCCCGACCTAGCCACCAAGGCTACCGAAACACCATTGAGCTCACCCAAGGAGCCAATGTGACCCCCTTGCAATCCGACACCATCCGGTTGGTGCAAAGCGGATGTGCATTCCATGGACTTCGTTCCGAAGATCCAAACCAACATTTCAAGGACTTCCTTAAAATCGTAGATTCTATAGACCTTGATGTTACAACTAGAGAGTCAACCCGATTACTCCTATTCCAATTCTCTCTACGTAATCAAGCTAGCCAATGGCTTGAACGTTTACCCGCAGGATCCATCACCTCATGGGATGATCTCACCACTCGTTTCCTTGCTCAATTTTTCCCACCGGGGAGAACTACCAAGCTTAGAAATGACATCTTGATGTTCCAACACGTCAAAATGAAACTCTATATGAAGCATGGACTCGATTCAAGGACTTACTCCAAAAAGTCCCTCATCATGGGATAGATCTTTGGCTCCAAGTCCAAATTTTCTATGACCATATCATTCTCTCCACAAGGCGAGCCATTGACCAATCGGCCGGTGGTAAGCTACGTAATCTAAGTGCGGAACAATCATGGGAACTCATAGAAGATCTTGCTCTCTATGACAACGAAAGTTGGAATGATCCCCGTGATTTGAACAAAACGGTCAAGGCAATATCTTTGCCTTCGAACAACTCTAGCACTCCCGACCGTAGGATCATGGAACTTAAGGACCAAGTCAAGTTTCTCATGAAATCTTACGAAGCTCCTAAGCCTTCAAGCCAAGTGAACAAAATCACTTCTTCATGCGAATTATGTAGTGGTCCCCATGACACTCGTGATTGTGTGGAACTCCCCGGAACAGCTTTTGCGGACTACGCATCCTCGCGTACCGACAAAGCGGGAGATAAGTGGTACACTTTCAAACCCGAACCAAACCCTTACGATGATTCCTACAACCCCTCTTGGAAAAATTACCCAAACCTTAGGTGGAAACAAAATCAAACCAATTCTTCCAATCCGCCTAATCGTTACCAACCAAACGGTCCACCCTCCAACCGTACTTTCAACAACAATCCTTCTAACAACTATGGTAGTACCAACGATCTTGAAGGATTGATGTCTATGTTCATGGCATCTCAAGAGGCTCGCATAGCTAGGTTTGAAACCGAATTCAACCAACAACAAACGGAGATGACCAACAAGATAGACAACTTGTTGAAAGCCCTCAACAACCAAGCGTTAACTACACCTAGGAAGGACACTAGGGACGCCAATAACGGAATCCAAATTAAGGACCCCTCATCATCCAAACATGTCCACTTTGTCAATGTTGTCACCATTAAGCTAAAAGATAAGGATATAGAAGAAAGTGACAAAGATGAAGTTGAAGTAGAAACCGAGACTAGGGATGAAATTAGAGAAGTTGAGGTTAATAGGGGAGAGGAGTTAGAGGAAGTAGAGACTATAGAAAAGCACTTTGATAAGTTGCCCACCAAGGAAGAACGGGAATACCATAAGGATTTATTCGATGGCCCCGAGACACCATATATCCTTGGCACACCCCTTATCAAAATGGGAGACCCCTCTAACATCAACATACCATGCAATATCTGGCATATGCATATATGGAAAGCTTATATCGATCCTAGATCTCCTATAAACATCATGACTAGGACTTATTATAATTGGGTGATGAAGAAACAACTTGGTTATAGGATGATGCCCAATAAGAATTTGATAAGTAATTTTGTAGGAAGATTGCATGTCATTATAGGTAATTTCACCTATGAGATCGATTTTATGATAGTAGAAGATACTCGCCCGGTGATAGATGATTGCCTAAGCCAAGTAGTGTTCAGAAAACCATTTGTTGAGGCCACTAGGATGAGTTATGATCCGACTTTAGGGATAGTTAGATTCAAGGAAGAGAATGATGAGATTGCCTACCAAATGCCCTACAAGATTGAGCAATACCGCCTCCTTTCTAATATAGAAAAGGAACACAAACAAGCAGCTTACTATAGGAATGATGAGGATAGACTTAGGGGAGTAGAGTATGTGATGAATAGGATGCTTGGTTTCTACAAAGAATGCTTGCAACTAGGTCCGAAATACAAAACTGGTTTAGAAGATGACCTAGAGAGTGGAAGCAACAATGAGGTCACGTAGTAACCCATGACCTTGAGTCTAGCTACAATATTCGTAAATAAAGAAAAACGCTTCTTGGGAGGCAACCCATGTTTTGTGTGATTTTTATTTTGTTTGTTTGTTATTTGCTTCCGTATGCATGCTTTGTTTTTATTGTTGGAAGATCATGTTTCAAAACTAAAATAGTGAGAATACTTTACTTTGTTTTTTGGCCTAGTCTTAACTTCATCCAAAGGTATTTTTACAAAAGATAAGTGTAAGGGGAAACCCCAAATATGTTTTTAAGAAACAAAACCGATCATGATTCTCCACAATATTAAGTGAACATGTCTATTCGTACTTGTTAGAGTCAAATGCTTGTATCGAGTCATAATGAAGTTTTGCAGGATTTTCCAGGAAGTAGGACGAAGTTTTTCCAAAAATTTTCTGGAAACTTAACATAAGAATTTCTGCAGGTCACTTCTGATGGCGTCACGAGTTTACTCTTGACGGCGTCATGTGTAAAATTCTGGAAATTTTACCAGTTTTGTTTTTCTAACGGAGTCTTAAAGTTTTTGTTGAATTATTAGTTTTATAATCTCCAGGAAATCTGCAAACATCATTCCACAAGCATTATATCTTATTTTGTTTTCTAGGTTTTATTAGCATAAATAGATTGCCGCTGATTTTATGCGAGGTTGCCTTGTCTGTTTTCTCAGGTTTCACAGGTTATGTGTGACAAGAAGATGATTTATATTCTGGAAGGGAAGCCTTGATTGTTCATTTTCTTGGAGGAAGATCTAACCTGGCCACCTTATTATCCATACCGAGCGAATCAGGGGAGTATTTGATTTCATTTGTTTTACTTATTTCACTTTTACATTCTTTACTTGAACATTGGGGACAATGTTCATCCTAAGTGTAAGGGGAGGGTAAAATGATGATACCTTACAGATACACTTTCGCTTGAGTTTGTTTGTTTGATAGTAGATGTGTAATAAAACTATGAGAAATACTTGTTAGTGTAATTTTAGCGCCAAATTTAAAATTTTTTACAACATTTAGGAGTGAAACTTGAGCCATAGCAAGCGTCCCATGGATAGGAGATTGTATGACTAGCACAAAACCGTATCATTCAGAAAAATTTTCCACCCAAATATGTGAGGTTCGCCTTTAGATTTTATAGGAAAAGCATTTACTATTAGTGCTTATGAGTGTACCGGTAGCATTTAGATTCTAGAACTTGCGTTAGTGATGCATCCCGAGACCGCTAGTGAGACTACATTCGTGTAGTAGGATTTACTACATGATAAGAGGCATTAGGATCACCCTTGTGTTAAACCCGTATCATAATTACTTGACCATTTAAGTCATATTATTTGGCTAGTTAAGTCAACTATTTTTCCCACACCTTAGCGTTGTACTCATTTTTAGTACACGAAACCCCTAATACAACCCTCCGAGCCTATATTTTCGTTTCTAACTTTAAGCATCTTACTTAAAGGAAGAATTTGTTACACCCCTCTTAAATGTACACTCAAATCGCCTTAGCCTTCCGTGTATGCACTCATCTTTAGTGCATTATTGTTATTTGTTCAACCCTAAGTTAATTATCTAATTGATTACATGGTTGCTAAGTCGAGTCATATCCTTGTACATATTGTTTTGGGACGATTGGGACTCATGGGTAAAGTACTTATTTTATGGAGTAATGGGGAAGAACATCATATATTACCCCCATATGTGCGTTAATCTTAAAAGTACTCCAAGTGTTTTGATTTTCTTAACTCGAGTCATTAGATTAGTTTATTGTAAAGTATGTAAAAATTCAAGTGTAAGGGGAATTTTCATTCCCTATGATGTATTATTTTGGATGGTAGGGTAAGAGTGTGTGCGGTAAAAAAAAAAAAAAAATCGAAAAAATTAAGAAAAATAAAAAAAATATATAGAAAAAGAAAAAGAGAAAAAACATACGGACTACCATCCCTTTTCATTCTATGTTTGTTTTATGTTTTTGTTATTTTCCATTTATTAGCTTAACTCGAGTCTAGTCTTGGCTTAGCAACGCCATATTGTACATGTAATTAACTAAGATTGTTAACTCGCCACCAGTAAAGACTGCCTATATCCAACAAAACCGTGTATTCCATATCCCTACACCTAATGTTACAACCCTTTAAAAGACCTCTTTGATAGTTTATCCTAGGTGCTTATGCCATGTGGTGGAGGTTTGATCCTTTCCCAAGCCTATGGTAATCTATTTTGCTATGACAGGTAGTGAGAGATGTTTTCCATTTCCATATTGTGATATTACTTTATTACACCCGAGAGATGTGAGTATCTAAATACTATTTGTGAGGTGCTAGTGTATGACCTCCGTGCTTGTCTTTGGTCTTTAGTGGAACGATTATTTGTTGTAATTACTTTTATATTAGTGTTAAATGACCCCTAACTTGTATTTTGATTAGAATAAAAGCGCATTTGCTTGAGGACAAGCAAATCTCAAGTGTAAGGGTATATATGATGAGGCGAAAAATGAACCACATTTATGGGGCCATTTAAACCCGGAATTGAATTTATTTGATCAAATAGTGCCCTAAATCGTTCCTTTTGTGATTTTAGGTACTTTGGGAGTAAATTCTGGAAAAGGAAGCAATTCGGACGTTTTTGGAGCATAAAAGTGAAGAAAACGGCAAAGACTAAATTTTCCATGACTGAGAACAGTACCTGACAGCATCAAGAGGAAGATCATGACAGCGTCAAGAGTAAAAACCATCACGACCCTGTGAAAACCTGAAGGCGTCACATCAAGGGCGTCAAGACAATTTTTGGTGACGGCCTGCATAAGGAGTATACATGACGGCGTCAGACCCAGATCTAGGCAGTTCAAGAAACTATTTGGCGGCGAGATGACGGCGTCAAACATTTGTTCTTGACGCCGTCACCTATCAAAATCTATATATAGTTTTCTATTTTTCATTCATAAAGGAGGAACTTGTGTGGAGAATACTAGGGCCGAACTTTGTAAACCCTAGGTCATATTTTACAATACTTTCAAGGGTTTTCACCCCTTGAATCCTTACATGTTCAATTGAGATAAGTCTTCTTTCAATTCAATCAATATGTCTATGTGTTGTTTGAATATATCTTATGCTTGTCTTGATTTCAACATGCTAGGCTAGATCTATCTTGTATTTGCTTAGATGTAATGAAACCTAGATGTTAATTATATGTTGATTACTTGTTTATTGTTGTAATGGATGAATGATTTCAATGTTAGGCTTAAGAAAACTGGCAGATCTCCATTGTGTAACATGCTTGAACGTCTTAGGAAACATGAACCGATGTGTACTAGGTTTTATTGGTTGTATTTAATGCATGAGCAAATTCTAGTGATCCCATGTTAGGAGCTTCTTAGCCGGCTCGACATAGGAGTGAAGTAGGCGCTCATAGGTTTGGGGAAGTAAGTACACCACCCCATGAATGGTATTAAGGAATACAATCCGTCATCCACGCAACTATAACAAGTAATTAACCTGTAAAAGATATCTAGGGAGTAGTGAAATCTAAGCAAACACAATTCTCCCGCATCTTGCTCACAACTCTAGTTTAATATAGTTATTTTCATTTTTAGTATTTTAGTTTGATTGCATCTTAGTAATTGGGTTAGTTGACTAGCAACTAATTCCGCCCAACTCCTTCAAACCCGAGATTTTTACTTGCTTTCATAAAAATATAAAAATACAAAAAGAATACCCCCTCATCTCTAGACCTAGTCTTTAGGTTTTCTAATTCTAGCGACACTATTCCTAGCAGAACGATCAATCCCCTGGTACTTGTCATTATACTATACTACATCGATCAGGTACACTGCCTGGTGGGGGTTGTAAGCTTCTCGAGATCCCTCGAGAGGTAAAGCCTGGTGCAATCCCTACGCATCATGATACGTTTCCAAGCTTTGATTTTAGTAATTTACTAATAAAGACACCGCCCCCTCAAAACCCCAACAAACATTGGCGAGTGTACTTTTTAGTTAAATGGTCGAGGATATGGAAGTTTACTTTGACATGACTGTGAGACAGAAAGTAGTTTTTGAGTGTCTACGGGCTCCACATGCCCAGGATTTTCTACCAGCTATTCCCATAGACGGGCTAGGTCAACTGTAGGATCGTATATATGTGTTGATTATTATGATTCGGGAGGTCTAGTATGGTGGAAGAATATCCTCATTGTTAGAGAGAGAGAGTAGGGAGAGTGTGAGGTTCCTAGTGAGAGAAACACCTTAAGGTGTGTGTGTGTATTATGAGAAACAACCAACCCTCTCCCTTGGTGGGAAGAGGGTATATATACATTTACATAATAATACCCCATGAAACGGGTTGTGGAGTGAGATGACAGTGGGTAAAGACCCGACCCACTCCACGAATACTATTTACATTTACTAACTAACTAACTAAATACTAATATGCAACTATGAGCTATATCAATGCTATTACATTCTTGTGGTGACCGAGTCTTCAATAGGAATATTTGTATTCCTAACAATCTCCCCCTAAGCGAGGTCACCTTTGAAGATTAAGATCTTTGTCTTCAAGCATTCTTCTGATCTTGTAGCTCGTAGTATTGATTCTTCATGTTCAGCACACTTTGTACTTCAAGCAATGATCTTGTGATTTGAGGTTCCTTTGGTATGTGTGATCTTTGAGCTTTCATTGCGATCATCAGCCACCGTAAATCACCAAGCTTATCCTTTGTAGTATCGCCTTCATGTGGAATAGTGACTTTTGAACCGTCATGCTCACATTCTTCTGGATTAGGAGACTTTTCATCAGAGTTGCAGAAACGTTGTTGTTAGTCTCTTCAACTTTCATTGTTGCAAGTCTCTCGTCATTAATGATCTTCATTCATAATGAGTTGGCAGTGTGAGCATGAGGTATGGAATGACACGATTCAGCTGGAGTTGGGTATCACCATCGCCATTATTATATGTTCCTGCGAAAAAAGAGTTAGCAATAGAGATAGAGAACGAATATGGCTTTATCATTCATTCTTCGAGGACGTACTACCCTCCGGTTTTGTGAAAAACCGGCCTTTGATCAAGTAGAATCTCTTTTAAAGAAGACTCTCTGATTGATGCTAAACCGTCAACTTATATTGACCAAATAATAGTCAACAAAGTCAAAGAGCCTAGATCAATGCTTCCGGTTAATAAAGGGTATCACCAGGTCGTTATGTCCCGACGAGGTGTGGATTGTGCTTTAGCGTACTTGTGATCGGGTGATTATTCACAGAAGGTTTGTGATAAGAATTATTTGGAAATTATTAACAAATATAGCTTAGGAAAGCTACGTGATTGATTACTGGTATTGAGATTAAGAAGATTTGAGCTAAAACCTAAAAACGTACGTTTTAATTAAAAACGTACACAGACGAACAAAACAAAAAGTACAACTGATGGACGGGAAAGGTTATAAGTGTAAAATTATTATTTTTACAATCCTAACAATTAAAGAAAATTTTAAGAAAAAGAAAAAGTATTTTTACACTATTTAATTATTAATTATTAATTAATTACTAATTATTTATTAATTAACTAATCAAACTAATTAGATTTATTAAAAATACTAAAAAGACTTAGAAAATTTGGAAAAATTTTATAAATCTATTTAACCATCATAGGAATCCTAAAAAATTATAAAAAGTTTATTTTATGTATTTTTAAACTAATTTACTAATTATTAATCTAATTACTTATTAATTTCTAATTATACTAATTATATTAGGAAAAATAGAAAATGAACAATATAAATCCTAGAAAAATTTTTAAAAATGTTTTAACTTAAATAAAAGTTAGAAAAATTATAAAAACTAGGTTATACTTTATAAAATATAATTATGCTATTTAATTACTTACTATTAATTAAAACTTAATTAAACTAAAATTAATTATAAAAACCACTAAAAGACAAAAAAAAATCTGGAAAAATTTCTAAAATTACTTTAACCTAGAAGAGAATTTATAAAAATATGAAAATGAGATATTGCTTATAAATAAGCTAAAAAGAAAATTAAAATGATAAATCCTATTAAATAGAAGCTATCACTATAATTAAATTTGGTTTTTTTGGTTTTTTCCTTTTCCAAGCTAATTATACACTAAATACAAACACTTTTTCTGAAAACACTTTTTACACACCCCAAAAATAAGCACTTTGAGTGCTTATTCACCCAACAGTTGACTTTTGTTGACTGTGGAAGGAATTAAGCTCAAATGAAGTGATGTGGGGTCCACAATGGTAAAAATGGGTTTCTCTGAGTTACATGAACTATATTAAGCTTGATTAGACCAAATACGTGGCTAGAATAAACCACAAAACTCAAATAAGCAGTTGGCTTATTGAGAATCTGAGGCAGAATGGGACAAAGTTTGGGACCAAATTTAGGTGGGGTCCAGTGGTCAAATGGTCAAACTCTTGGTCACTTATCAAAACCTGGTAGGAGGGGGGTTGTAAGGACCCAAAGGTGAAGTGTGGGACCCACTGGGTAAACCACAAACAATCACCAAAGTTGGGTGAGTGGTATGGGTCTGCTGAGACAGAGCAGTTACCTTACCCTGCAGGTCAGTTACAAGGGCAATTTGGTCCAATAGAAAAAATCACAAAAATGTAGAAACTATGAAATTCACAAGTTCTACTAATATAGTTAACACTCAAGAAGTTTCAGACCTCAAAACACAACACAAAATTCTATAAAAATCTTGCCATTTTGGTAAAAATTTGAGATCAACAATTTTGACTTTTTAGTAAAACCTTGCACTTTGAATTTTATGAGTTTTGGTTGATGATTATTGGTTTAAACTGATGTATTAAGCTATATTCCAACTAAAGATGGCTAGAAGAACAAGTTTTAAACAAGATGGATGAGATTTGATGTTCCAAAATCCCTACAGTCAACTGATATGGGTGGATTAGTGTGATTTTTGACTTTGGGTAGAGTTGGGGTTGAGTTGTTGATCAATTTGACTTAGTATAACCCTAAGAAATTAATCTAAACCAATAAATACACTAACAAACAACTAGAGCTCAGCCAAAAAGCATGATCCAAACACCCTTTTATGCATACTGAGTTTGAGTTTTTGAGATAAAGAACAACACAGATTGATGCTATCTATTCTAAACCAGTTTTTTACTAGTTGTAAGGTATATATAAGCTAGGAAACACAACCTTTTACCACTACTACTACTTATACTACTTTATACTAATTTTTCTCAAAATGACAGTTGATACTTAATTAAGGAATGAGACAAATTCAAGTTATCCATTACCAATTAACAAACTATAAACTGAATTAAACAACACAATTAATCACAAATCAGCCTATACTAACAAATGATGAACAAAAAATAGTAAATTAGGAAAAATCAAGAGATTTCCTTACAAGAGCTTTCCTGCTAAGCCTTTAAGAACCAAGAACCAAGATCCATCCTAAGGCTTCCATAAGCTACTAACCCACATTCCAAAGCTTTCCTTGCTTCCAATACACCTCTGAATCACCAAATCAAAACCAAGCTCACTGTTGGACTTTTATTGACCAAAGTTTGTATTTGTGAATTTTTTACACTAGATTAAGTTTTATGTTACTAGAAGCCTTTATGAACTTCCTAGGATCCTATGTGACCTAATTTAGTCCATAAAAACAACTTAATCTATCATTCATCCATACTTGAAATTTTAATGAAAATTGATATAAACTGAATTTAAGAAAAATGATTGCAATTGATACTGAAAATAAGTCTAAACATTACACTGAAAGCTGGGAGTTACAATTTTAAGCTAAGATTACAACTTCGGAAAATAAAAATGATATTACAATTTTTGCTAAAAAACTAAAAACTACTCTCTTGCCACTACTGCTTCCTTTTTTATAAATAAGGGTCCATTAGGGTTTCTTGATGTCCATGAGTACTTCCCACCATTATTTTGGACCATTGGATGACTTCCACTCACTTTTGACCGTTTGATTTTCTTGGCGCCATTTTCTTTGTATTGTCAGGTTGAGGTGGAGTAGGGGGAGCAGATTTGCAAGTTGGAGGGGGAGGTGGAGGTGTTGACTATGTTTGACTGAGGAAGGGTAATAAACGGGGGTGTTTGTTTTTATTATTTTGAAGTGGTGGGCTTAGTGTTGGTGGGCTGAGGAGATGGAGTGGGCTGGAGGGATAAGGAGCATGGGCTTGGTTTGGTTTGTTTGTTGGGTTATAATAACAAAAGGGTCCAGTTGGTATTTGTTGTGAACACAAGGACCATTTTTGCAATTTAACAAAACCCAAGGGCTGGAATTGTACATTCTGCCAAAGTATCACAAGGGATCAATATTGCCAAGTTTGATATTCCAAAATCAATTTTTGCAATTTTTTTAATTTTCAAAATTCCCAGGGACTAAACTTGCAAATTTTCAAACTCCAGGGACCAAACATGTAACTTTTCCAAATTTATCACCCAAAGTCCGTTTTTGATAACTTTTGATTTTTTAGGAACTTGGGTTGACTTTTATTTCAAAATAATGCATAGGGACTATTTCTGACAAATTTTGAAACTTGGGGGACTGAAACTGCCAATATTGCAAACTTTGATGGTTTTTCGTTTGTTTTTGCTCGTTTTGCATTTAAAACACATAAAACACAATCCCTGGGATAATTTAAGTATTTTGATTACTTTTCGATTGTTTTTGTATGTTTTGGCAGTTTAAACACGATAAAAATGATGAGTGTTTGCGCACTCATCACTCTGCTTGACAGGAATTTCCAGCCTGTAGTAATGAATCTTCCAAAGAATCCACTTTGGAATCATCATACTAAGCATGTTCTCTTACCGAAACGTCTCAAAGCAGACAGCACGATAGAGTGAATCGGTGAATTGATATTCACTGATTATGAGAAATTGATTTATATAAATCACTCGCGTGTCACTTAATAAACATTTTTGGACACGGCGAGAGTTTTGTAATCTGAATCACATTTCCATCAAAAATACTTTTGTTTGAAATATTATACACAATCAATGTGCTCGAAAATTAGTTGGTGAGCACATTGAAAGGTTTTTGCAAAAGTATCCGTCAATCCATTTCCTGGAACAAGGTTGATTCAATTTTGAATTGCCCCATCGTTGCTTTCCAGTTGCCACTTGATCATTGATCCAAGGTGGATCTCACATGTCACCTACCAAGAGCTTGAAAGATGTTCGCTCTAGAAGGATTTCAATCGTCATTGTGAATAATTGCATATCACTCTGATGTTCTGGCAATACCACAAGGATAATACGTAGGACTCTTAATATATTCTCTTACTTTCCACGGTGTATGAAACAGTAAGCATATTGGAAGTGTGTCCTAATGAGATTTATGGATGATCTCTTTGGCTCTAGACTCAATGGTGCGTTTTGATCCGCTCCTGGAGACTGGGGAGGCGTCTCCTGTTTAAATATCAACATAGCTCGCAATGAGCGGTCGATACATTGCACAGGGTTCCCCGTGAGAATGAAACAAGCTCTTTTAAGAGAACTTGAGTTTTTAGGAAGTTTAGTGTAGTGCGTCACTGGGTCCATGACGTCTTGTCTTCAATACCGGTGTTACTTAAGTAACCACCAGTAGCAAATGAATTGAACCCGGTTTCTGCCCTAAGGTTGAATAAATTGAGGGCTATTTCTTTTCACCCTTTCTCATTTCATTTCTTATTAATTCTTCAACCCCTTCAATACTTACCGAGACTTCATCACTAGAACCTTGTTGGGTTTGTTCCAGAATTAGCTCTATCTCAGTCCGCACTCTTCCCTTTCTCACTTTTCTCCTTTTTTCATCATTCCTAAGGACTTCTATTCTATCTAGAGAATTGTCCCTGGGAAGATCCTTTCGGTTCTGGTGGATCATGGGAACTCATACCTAACCTTAACCATCCTTATAACTTCGTGCATAAAGGTAAATGGTCGGTCTTTGGTATTTCTTCCACAAACGCCTTTTGCTCCCCCTTAATATTTGCATCGGTATACGAAAGAGTTTGGCACATATGTGGGAGTATATTATTGAGTCCAAAAGATCACATTTGATTATCATATTTCATATTTAAATCACATTCTCTCCCCCGATCAAAAATTTCAAACCTTTCGAGATTTTGGATCTCAATTGATTTAAATAAGTTAGAAAATGTTTGGAAGAGAAATGCGGTCGGTTTTAATATTTTTTGATAAAAGGAACCTTTTTCTACTCCCCCTCAATCTGTAAGGGAGATTGTTATGTGTCAGAATTGATGAGATTACAAAAGATTTGAAGTTTTAGCGAGAAACTCTTTGAAAAATTCTCATGCTGACACATAACCATCACAAGTTGTATTATTGCTTATTGTGTACAAAGTGTTGCGTTTTGATGATATTATAAAATTTTGAAATCACTCTCCCCCTCAATTAATGACCCATTTATGTTTTTGAAAGAATTGTTGGCATTGATTGAGTGATGAATTTTATAAAAAATTTCAAGTTTGATTGATTTTCAAAAATTTCATGGTACCACCAAGGTTAGTACAAATACATTCTGGAAGAATCATAGAAGGAAAAGTATTTGTGATAAAAAGAAGACTTCTCTTCTTTATCAAAAAATAATGCACTGAGGCGTACATTAGATCGAGGAAACATCGATGTAAACTAATCCATGCCCAGGTGAACTTCACCCGGTAAAAGGAACAACCGTCTTTTTGGTGACGTGTTTACCCTATTTTGAAAAGCCGGTTGCTATTTGAAGTAATAGCAAGCCATAATTAAAGAAGATTTTGAGAGGCGACATGTTTTAGAAAAACATTATTTGGAAAGAAAAAAAATAGAAAAACTCTCGCTCAAGCGTATGTATGTTTCCGTGTCATTATTGAATGACATTTCTGGAAACGTACATAATATTGATTACACAAGAGACATATCGCGAGATGAATATTTTTTGGAATTTTTATGTTTTTCCGATTTTTATGGTTTTTTATATGTTTTAAATTTTTTTTCTATTTACAATTTGATAAAGTATATGTACAAAGTATATTATGTAGTTTAAGAGGATGTTGACCAGAATACCGAAAAGAGGATATCGGTCTGCAAGTTGTAGAAGTCAGAAGTCAACATCTCTTAAACTTTCACCACCAAAGCGTTCGAGGCTCCTGAATAGTTGTTAGAACTTGAGCCTTCTCAATGTGAAGCTTTGATAGCTCAGCAACATATCATCTCACATTTGAATAGTACTTCTCATCTTTCTTCCCGCTGAAGGCTGAAGTAATGCGTACCAAAAAGTATCCAGAGACAACTTCCCCCCAAGTAGTTGAAATGATGCAATCAGTCTCATTATATGAAGCTCAGAAACCCGAAGTACACACACAATCAACTGTGTACCTCTTTTATCATTAGAAACTGTTTCTTACATCTCTTCCCCTATGTAGTTGTAATAATACACCAAAAGAACGAGTTAAAACATTGATCTTCTCTGCGATTATGACATTTGTCTTCCCGGAATAACTTCAATTAAGTAGAAGTGTAAAGCTCATCACGTGTACTCGTTGTGTTTTCCGATGTATGTCTCCTTCCCCCTTGCTGGTTTTGATACCTCAGAATCAGCAACACATTTTATGCCCATATACTTGAAATCTTGTGAGAAGAACAAAGTAAGCTCAAATGTATCCTTTGAGAATCAACTTGCTGAAGAGTAATGTGAGTACATCTAATTAGGGATTAACACAGACTTTTCACTCTCCCCTAATTAGTGCTCTCCCCCAAACTGGCAACCTTTCAGATGTATTCCTTGAATATGAAGAAGTCTTTTGATAATTAAATGCATATCGTCTTTAGTCTTCTAACACACATCAGAAAATGTAGAACAGACTGTAGACTCGACCATCTTCAAGGTTGTCCATTTAGTGAATAGAATATCAACATCTTCATCTCATCAAATGTATTCCAGTTATTACACATGCACCCAACACAAGTAGAAACAATAACACCAAAGTAAGAGGTTGAAGCACTGATCATCTCTGCGGATATCAATTCCGGAATAAATGATTAAGCCCGGTCACGTGAAGCTGTTGTGCGTCCCTGATGTACACATTTCTCTCCCCTGATGGTTACGATTAATCAGCCCCGTGACGTGTACATGTACCCAACACAAGTCGAGACGATAACACCAAAGTAACAGGTTGAAGCACTAATCATCTCTGCAGATATCAACTCTGGAATAAATGATTAAGCCCAATCACGTGAACCTGTTGTGTGTCCCTGATGTACACATATCTCTCCCCTGATGGTTGCGATTAATCAGAATCATCATAATGATGTGTACATGAAGCATTAACTGGAAGATCATCTTCACTAATAATATCAGCCCGTGAGAAGATGTTGATAGACCCAAAATCATTCAACAAGTAATATATTCACCCTTTCCCTTCTCCCCCTCAAAAATTGCATATGCTTGTTGCAATTTTTGATTGAATAAGTAAAACACAAAAAATATAATGCAATGCACGTTGATCTACTTGATTACTGTACGAACATGAGAAAAACATGAAGATTGTTGATGAGAATGGTCGTAAATAAGAAGATTTCTCTTCTTTCCAAGATAAAGTGCTCTGAGCCGTACACCTTTCTTTTCTTTGAGGAACAGGGCCTGAAGTATTATCTGTAGACGCCATCATGTTGACAATGAGTACCGAGGCTTGAACTATTTTTGTTCAAACGTCATCATGATGAAGAGCGAGGCCTGAACTGATGTTAACAGACGTCATTGTCGTTGAAGAATGAGGCTTGAACCGTTGTGCTCAAACATCATTATGTTGAAGAACAAGGCTTGAACAGAATTATTCAAACGTCATTTCTCTCTTTTCTACATCTCTCTATTAAGTCGTTACCAACCCCATTATCATTCTTTTGGCTCTTTGTCATGACTACTGATGGAGAAAACCCAATATGATGAACTTGAGACTGAGGTAAAAAACCCAAACTTGTGACTTAAACTTGCACTAATGTATGACTAAGAGCGGTGTAGAGAGTTCGTGCATCTTCGAATCCCTAAGTACTCTATACTCTTCAACCAACCAACCATCAAGTATAAGACGTACATCACCTCTTAAATATCCACAACTTCGTGTGACACTGAGCACTACAACGTAACTCCATAAAGTGTCAGTTATTTTGTGGTAATAGAAAGGAAGAATCACAAAAATAACTAGATATCCAGGTCTTCATCATTGTAAAGGTTAAAAGCTCGAACAAGGATCTCGAAGAATCTTCATCTAACCAACCCCGATATCTTCAGATACTAAGTACACGCACCCATGAAATTTCACTTCAACCTCAAATAAATAATAATAAATTAACGCCGTAGTCACATTTCATCCTTTATCTTTAAATATCCACTTTTGATGTTTTGAATGAACTTTGATAATGGTTTTATCCCGATCTTTTTCAAAAGCACATAACCCCGTAAAGATTCGTTATAACCAAAATGCCATGAAGTATATCGAAACTTATCCAATACATGAAGTACATACATTATCCCTTCTTAGAAGTTGAAGCAGTAGCACCATAGTCAATTAAGATCCGAAAATGCAGTTTTCTTTCTCCAGGATAATTCCATCATCATGGGATTTTACAAATCTATGATTTAAACTGAGAAATATATTCTTTCGCGGGATTTTAAAAAATCAAGAAGAAACCGTAATACACTGATTGTGTTGTGACAACTTGTTTGATCGGTTCCATGATTAGTGATGAGCAATTCATTCCTCCGTGTACATTTTTCATCAACTAATACTCCTACTATATTGTATACTGACATTTGGTTTTGGTGACTATTTGTTTGGGGGAACATGCAAGAAATCATTAACAATTCTTTTAACACATGTAGACTACTTCACAAACCATACTAAGTAAAGTAGTATAAACTATTTCCCCCTGGAGGTTGACCTTATATCATCAAAGTACACGTTTCTCCCCCATGATGGTTTCGAACTTTTGGAAGCATCATTGATGTGTACGACCATATACACGAGAAGTTCTTGTCTTAAGCAAACATCTTGAAAAATCATGAAGGACATTGAAGTATCTTGAAATATTTTGCTTAGACTGTGAAGTATCTGTGACGTGATGTAGTATCGAATATCCCATGAGAATTACTGATCACATCTCAACCATTAAACCCATTAGCTAACAAACCAACCTCGTATTCTGGCGACTATTGTTGTGACCACTTGGTGAAGTAAACCCGATATACCAGACTTGAAAATGAAGTAGAATTCCCCAAATTTATTACTTAAGCTTGCACTGTTGTTGGAAGAACGGTGTAGAGAATTTGTGCACCATGCAAATCTCTAAGTACTCAGTACTATCCTAACAAAGTATGAGACTATTATCACCTCTTGCGATTATCCACAACGTCATCTACATGTGACACTGAGTACTATAATGTAACTCCTTTAAGTGATAGTTACCCAGGTCTTCAACCATCCACCCCGACTTCTGGAAACTAGATAAACCAAGTATTCAACTTAAATCTTAAGTACGAGCAAGTTATCATTGAAAGTCATGCATCTAACCAACCCCAACTTCAATATAAAATAAGTACGCGCCTTCGTGAAATTCCACTTCAATCTCAAATTAGTAATACCAAATCAACCCCGTAATCACCTTGACATTCATATCCAAATACTTAGCCATCTTGACGTTTTAAACGAGTCTTGATAGTGATACGTAGCACAAAATACGCCCTAATTCTTTAGATCCCCCTGTTTTCGGTAAATTAGGGTTTGAAAACTAGGGTTTTGTATGTTGAGTTTTCCATTCTTGTCAAAAACATAACCCAGAAAATTAGTCACTCTGTCATAACCAACCTACCACTCTTTATGCCCAAAAAAAGTGATACAAACATGCACTCAATGTATTAAAAATGCATTTGATAATCAAATCATAGCATCCTAACGATTCAGCCCACATTTGTGCATTAAAAATACCACCTCTTATAGTCCATTAACGATTCAGCCCAAAGAAAATAATGTACGCCTGTTTAAGCCCAAATACATTGTAGCCAACATGGGATTCAGTTTACTTTACATTAAGGCCCGATTAAAAAAAACAGATAGTACCAAATCCTAAACAAAAATTAAACCTGATCCAAAGACAATCAGTTATATACATTCCTTAACCCTAATCTCACTCAGTTTATCTTAACCCTAAAATACTTTGCTTAGTTTAATCCGCCCCCCACACATCTTCTCTCCAAACGCAGTCACACCCAACAAGAGCCCTAACATCTTTCTATATCACATCCATCAAACAAAACCAATTCATAATCACAGTATAACTATCATCCAAATCGATCATCTACATCAAATCATCTACAATCAATCATAATCTCTTCAAAGAAATATCAATTTTTTGTTGTATCCACAGTAACCGAACACCACAAGCAATCCAAATCCTTTCATTTTACTCAAAACACACGCATCGAACTCATATCTTGTACACGAAGAAAACACAAACAGGACCCCTTTTTTTTCAGCCACGAGAAGAATGTAACTACAGCCACGTTTATCCATGACGTGGGTTTGTGGTTTGGTACCAGGTAGGTCTACCATTTTAATTGTTCTTGTGTTTCTTAAAACGAATCAAAGAAAGTAAATTGCAACTTTGTTATAATACTTTCTTTATGTTCGGATAGTACAAAGAAGCAAAGCTTCGAGATAGATCGATGATGGTTTGGTTTCCTTTGTGTTATGGTCTTTAAAGGATCTTTGTGTATGTTATACCACACGAAAAGAGAGAAACCAGCTGAGATTTTGATTTGATTTACTGTTTTGTTTTTGTTTTAATAATCATTCGGATATTAATTGAAGCGCAGTTCTTCAACAAAATTGGATCGATGATATACACATCTCTTGTGGCACTTGTCTTTGGACGTGTCATTAGTTACTAAGCAAGAGTTAAACTGAGATCTTTTATGTTTTCTCATTTCAGTTTTGATATTTGTTTGAGATGGTTGGCAGTGGTGAAGTGGATTTGTTGTTGTTGGGTTGTTGACTTGAGGTAGTATATTGATGGGATTAGGATTAGTTGTTAAATCTTGCACGGGTGTTCATATTCCTTATAATTGTACTTTGCCTTTTCTTGATTGTTTGTTGTTGATATGGGTTTAGATTCGTGGATCAATTGTAGTTGTGGTTTAATTTCTTCTCTTCATCTTTCTTCATCTTGTTTTGTATGGACAAATAGCTAACATTTGAAGCGATTTTGGCAGCATCTCCTTTCATAAAAGACCATAAAAAATCATCAAATCGCTAGAACCATTTTGTACCAAATCGCTATTGACTGAACAAAATTTCTGTTGACCCAGATCTGTCACTATGGTACTATTTTGTCTTTATGCCACAAAAGGTAATCAAAACAAATAGATGCCCAAATCGCTACTAGAAGCAGCAACTCGGTGTGAAGAAATACTTCATATGGCCACCAATCAAACCACCTTTCTCAGACCATGTGATGACCACAAAAGATTGTTTAAAACTATTAGACCACAAAACAATTGTAAAAGACAGTTTACAACAAAAGATAGAAAGAAGATTTTCACATCCGAAAAAAACAATAGTGTAAAACAACTTTAATAAAAACATCTTCAAAACAATGATGTGAGCCACAAAAGCAACACAACTAACAACCTTGGCTCTGGTACCAATTATAGGATTGTATATATGTGTTGATTATTATGATTCGGGAGGTCTAGTATGGTGGTAGAATATCCTCATTGTTAGAGAGAGATTAGGGAGAGTGGGAGGTTTCTAGTGAGAGAAAAACCTTAAGGTGTGTGTATTATGAGAAACAACTAACCCTCTCCCTTGGTGGGAAGAGGGTATATATACACTTACATAATAATGCCCCATAAAACGGGTTGTGGAGTGAGATGACAGTGGGTAAAGACCCGACCCACTCCACGAATACTATTTACATTTACTAACTAACTAACTAAATATTAATATGCAACTACGAGCTATATCAATGCTATTACATTCTTGTGGTGACCGAGTCTTCAATAGGAATATTTGTATTCCTAACATCAACATATGTCACCGGTGGAATATCGTACTATCCTTAAGTATCACCTTATGATTCCTTTATTTCTGGTTGGTGAGACATGTCCAGTTTGTCTCAAGGTATGTTTGGATTCATTTGGGGAATATGCGGTTCATTGAAAAGAGCTCCCGGGCTTCAAGTACAGACATGATATGGTTAGGGATGTCTTTTTTGACGTTTGTAGGCGTGCTGGGATTTTCGCAAAAAAAAGCACCTATGAACTTTTTGACTGACGCATTGGATGAAAGATCCACACTCAGACTGGCATATGTTTTGGTGTTTGGATGGGTTGGAGGGAAACATGCATGCATGGATCTAACCAGGGTATCTCATCTCGTATGTTTGAGTAGCCCGGGTTTTACAGTAGGATAGCCTGCTTTAAAAGCCGCTTCATACAAAGTGGCGAAACACAAGAAAGCATGCATTGAAAATCAACATGCTTTTATTCCATTTGCGTTTGATACTTTTTGTTTCCTTGCACCTGAGGCAGTGGAGTTCCTCAAAAGAGTTCAACGAGTTATGCATAGCAATGTTATGACACCAAAATCCGCAGATGTAGTTTGAGCAAAACTAGAAGGGGGTTTGAATAGTTTCACCGATTCATTTTTCTTTGTTAAGAAAGTTTCTATGAAAAACTTTGATTCAACTTTTTTGTGAAATCAATCAACAACAATATGAACTTTACACTAAGCTAACTAATGTAAGTATAGAATATGAAAAGATGAGATGGAAAGATCAAACTGAGACAAAGAGATTTATAGTGGTTAGGTCACGAAGCTCTTCTTCACCCTACTCCACTCCCCGAGTACCCAACTCGAGAGTTTTAAGCACTATGTCAACAAAGCTCCCTTCATGCAGAGAAAACCGTACACGTCGATTATCACACTTTCCGACACTAAGCTAAATGTCGAGTACTAATCTTAGCTAGTACCAATCTACCACAATGCATACGATCCTAACTTCTCACACGACCCACTCGATCCTTACACAATCTACACGATCCTTACACGATCTACACGATCCATAATCTACCCTTGATCCACTTGATCAACACTCTATCACACGAGCTACAAGAGATCCCCAAGATCTCAACAAGGTCACAATGATTAACACAAGAAAACTTAAACAAGACTATAACACTTGTTGTATATCAAAATACAATCAAGTTGACTAACAAGTAATGCAAGTGCACTACAAAGACTCTCAACACCTTGTATCTTCTTGATACTTCGTGTTCTTCTCTTGACAAGTAGAGGAATGATGGTGATCACTTGGTTGGATGAACGGATCATTCTTTAAAACAAAATAACCTAACTAAATGATCAAAGAAAGGTTTATGTGATAAGGGATTTTATCACTAAAAGTTGTGTGTGTAAAGGATGCCCAAAATCTATGGAATGGACAACTATTTATAGGCAGTGAAAAAATAGTCATTACAGAGGGGACATGGAAAAAGCGCATGCTTTGCTACTTGACTAGGATGGAACCATATCACATTAAGCTTATTAATGATGGTCCATATGTCCCAACAACTGCCCAAGGTTTAGTCAAACCTGAAGCTTAGTGGACCCTAGATGAGAGGAGGGTGGTCAATCAAGACCAACGCCTGGAACGCATAATTATATCTTGTCTTCCTGACGATATAATGGAATCAATCATCAATTGTCCTACTGCTAAGCAGACATGGACTGACTTGGTTCACAACTATGAGGGTCCCTCAGATGCCAAGGAAAACAGGATCATGGACCTGAAACTTAAGTACAATACTTTCAGGGCCAAAGACTCTGAAAGTCTCTCAGAGACCTGTACCCGGTATAAGACCCTCCTGAATGAGCTGATCAATGATGGTGTCACCCTGTCCAAGCATGAAATCAATGTTGGCTTTGTCAACAGTCTCCCTGAGAAGTAGTTAAACTTCTCTCGGGGATTAAGAAATGCAAATCATATCCAGAACCTTGAGCTCCCTGAAATTTATGGGAAGTTTGTCTATAAAGACAATCTTATCACTAGGAGATACCCTGGTAAACCTCAAGAGACCAAAAAGACCCTGACCTCCTCACCCATATCCACTGCTTTCTATTCAAATGGTGTTGTGGAGGATTTTCAAGAAAGAGTACCTGAATGATTTACAAATTGAATTTCATGAAAGGGCACTCCTTACAAACTTAAGAAGGTTTATTAAAAGAAACAAAGATTTTTCTAACTTAAAGGTAAATGACAATACTAAATGTTGACTGTTTCTCAAAAACAACCTCAGAACCATCTTACAAATTCTCAGGAAGCAACTCTTCCTCAGGAACTAGCAAGTTTCAACCAAAATTGCTTCAATCAAGTCAGTTTGTTCAAACCAAAAAGCCAAATACAAAAAGGCCATGACCAAACTTGCTCTTCTTGAATCTGCCTCCTAAGTCACTCAGTCACCTCAAGCTTCTAAAGCTTCTCAGGCTAAAAACAAGGGGCTGGTTGCTGAAACATTTGACTGGGATGAAGTTGAAGTGTCTTCTAATGATGAAGAAGTTCATATCAGTGCCCTGATGGCTCTCTCTGAAGACAACAGGCTTGATGTAGGAAAGAGCCATGCAAGAAATGGAGAGTGGGTGAACATCACTATGAGAAAGGTAAACATCTAACTTTCTATGGATGATGATGCTGATTGAAGAGCAAAGATTAAATTTCTTTTCAAAATTTAACAAACTGAGTTTTGAACTAAATCAATGTAGAGATGAGCATCTTGCATTAAAAAAAGCTAAACTTGAAAGTGTCATACTTCAAATTCAAAATTCTGAACTTGTAAAACAAAATCAAGCTCTTCAGGAAGAACTTAAGAAAGAAAAGGTTGTCATTTGGAAATAGACTCAGAAGAACCCCAAACTCTTTGACACACTGAGTCTCACACCCAGCACCAAAAAGGCTGCCCTGGGTGAATATCAACTCACTGAAGTGCCTGAGGAGAGTAACCATTCAACAGCCTTTCTATCAGCAAACAAACTCTCTAGCAAAAAACTTGCTCCTAAGCCCAGTGATTGGATTGAAAGAGTCAATCCTGACAGTAAACTGCCAACTTCAACACTAGAAGAATTCTAGAGCCTGAAAGTCAGGCTATTAAGGAGTTGCTAGGAGTTACAGATGAACCCAGTCATACTGAGTCCATCACTGAGTCTAAGTTAGTTTCACAATCACCACTCCCTCCACTAATACAACTTCAGGGAGCAGCACCTAGTTCTGATCTTGCTCCACCAGTCTATCAACCTCACTCTCCAAAGGAGAAAACAAATCTAGGAATAATCATCCTGAAAAGACCTACCTTAGTACCTTCTGAAACCAACACACCTTCAGTATCCACTGAAGTGAAACCTGAAAGCACTAATTCAAAGTTTGATCAGTTAGCTGAACTTGTAAGGAAGTTGAGTGAAAAGTTTGAGTCCTCTGAAAAACACACTGACTCAAAATCTAAACAACCAGCAACTTCCTCAAGTTCCTCCAAACCAAAACCCTCATCCAGACCTTCAGTGAGATGTGAACTCTGCAATCATCCAAACCACTCCACTGATAATTGCTACAGAATCCTGTTCTGCATGATATGCAAACAAGAAGACCACAGGACTTCTGATCACAACTCTCACACTGCTTCTTTAAAAGCACAAGGTCTTTACAAAATACAAGGCTATCAGTATGCCTCATCTTCCAAACAAAAACAAAAGGCTAAGCCTTTTTTGCCATGTTCTCACTGTGGGTTCAATGATCATCTACTTGATGATTGCATGACGAACAATTGTTGCAACATCTGTGGAGACCCCACACATGATGACAATGGACATGACAAGATCATTCAAGCCAGAAGAAACACCTCTACCAGCACTTCTCAGTCAACTACCACAAAATGTAAAACATGTGGAAGCTCAGTTCACTCTACTTCAGATCATGATTCTTTAGCTAAGTTCAAAAAGTCCCTAAGGACTAAGCTCACTAGAAGGTGGGGTAACAAGAAAAACTAACCCAGATTACTATTTGTTCAGTGTTGATATAAATAATGCCTAAAAACGTTATTAATATTTCTCGATATCTCTACATTTTGATAATCACTAAATGTAAACTCATTAAACTAAAAGATTATGAAGTAAACAAGTATTTAGTAGTAAATATTCATTTTAACAAATCAATAACTTAAGGTATTAATAAACAAAATGCCTAATGCATTTTATGATCAAAGGAACATTTTCTAAATCACTAGATTTTTTAATTTTATAAACCTTACATTTTTTATAAAGTGGGACGAACATTTTTAAACTTGTACAAAATGTTTTTGTATTTATAAAGAAATGTTTTGTTCAAAATAATTATTTTGAATTCAAATTTCTACCCAAAAACAGCTATATTCTTCAGAAAAAACCATCTGCACAAAAAGACAAAAGTTATGGAAAAAAATTTTGGGCAGCCCCCTTAATTATACTAGGCGGCCCTCTTAATTATTAAGGGGACCGGCAACGCTCCCGAACAGTATTTTTTCCCTATAAATACTGGCTCAAATCTGGCATTTTTCCTTACGTTTTGCACTATAAACTTTCTGATCTAAATCTTCTATACCATTTTCTTAAACCCTTTGATCATATAATGATGAGGCAAAAAATGAACCGTTTTTAAGGGGTCATTTAAGCCCGAAGTCGAGATTATTTGATCAAATATTGCCCTAAATCATTCCTTTTGTCATTTTAGGTACTTTTGGAGTGAAATCTGGAAAATGAAGCATTTTGGATGTTTTTGGAGCATAAAAGTGAAGAAAACGGCAAAGTCTTAATTTTCTTTACTGTGAACAGTACCTGACTGCGTCACTTGCTCCTTAATGACGGCGTCAAGAGTGATACAAGAAGTGGAAGTGGATGATACACGTGATGTCCAGAGAGTTTTGTGCATTGGAGATGACGGCGTCACCTAGGCCGTCATGGTCCATTTGCTAGTGACGGTCAGAGTAAGTTTACACATGATGGCGTCAGGACTTAACCTGAAGACGTCAGATGATTTAAAGTGAAGACATTAGGAAGAAGGCTTACACAAGAAGAAACCTTGGTAAAACCATCACATGTTGATCAAGACAATCAAAAACTTGCGCGCGGAGTAACTGATATTGTTTTGGTCATAACTTTTGCATACGAACTCGGATTTAGGTGATTCAAAAGCCCACGTGAAGAGGACGAAGAGATATACAATTTGGTGAAGAAAAGTTGGTCGTGACGCTGTCACTCTTTACGGGCTGACGCCGTCAAGCCTTGCTGATAGAAACATTGCCTATAAATATAACATCATAACTTCACTTTTTGTAAGCCCTAAACCCTAAGGTCGATTCCTGGGTTTAGGTAGGTGTTTTTTTAGCAACTTAGATGGTTTCAATCACTCCATAAACATCTTGTATTGGTTTGATGATTCTATCTTAATTATGTTCTCCATTATCATTGTTGCTTGCTCTTCTTGATGATGTTTTCCTAATTTACCTTGTGTCTACTTATGATTGTGTGAAACTTGTATGTAATTGATTAGATCTTATTGATTCCTTGTTGATGTTTGTGTCTATCTTCATCAATTAGGGTGTGACACTTCGATAGGTCTAATTGGTTTAGCTTATAATTCTTGTTTCCTATTGTCTCTTGTTTAATTGAATGATATCGATGTTAGGCTTAAGAAAACTGGCAGACTTCCAGTGGTAACTTGGTTGAACGTCTTAAGAAACATGATCGGAGGTGTACTACGATTTTTGGTTGTATTTAGTGCGTAGGAGAATTCTAATGATCCCATGTTTGGAGCTTCTAACGGCTCGACATAGGAGTGAAGCAGGATCCTATAGAGGTAGGGAATATTGTACACGACCCTACGACTAGTATTAAGGAATACAACCCGTCAATTAAAACAAGGTGTGACAATTTAATAGGTAGAATTGGATAGCTAGAAGGAAGTAACATATCATAGGTAGACATGCTTCACTTATCTTGTAGAACCTTAGTTTATTTTTCTTGCACATTAGTTTAATTAGTAGCTTTTGGGTTAGTTGATTAGCAACTAATTCCGCCCACTCTCCAAATACCTGAGATTTTTACCTGCTTTTCAAAAAATATAAAAACACAAAAAGAATCATCCTTCACCTTTAGACCTAGTTAGATTAATATCAATCCTAATGATACTATTCCTGAGTTGAACGATCAATCCCCCGGTACTTGTCACTATACTATACTACAATGATCAGGTACACTTTCTGATGGGGGTTGTAAACTTCTCGAGATCCCTCTAGAGGTAAAGCTTGGTGCGATTCCCATGTATCAAGTTTTTGGCGCCGCAGCCCGGGGAATAGTTATTGTTTAGGTTGAATTTTATTTTTATTAGGTCTACTCATTAGATTCCTATCAAGTGAGATTTTTTATTATTTGGTAGCTTTCTCGTAGTCTATCTTTTCTTTGTGACTTTGTTTGTAATTTGCTTCAAATGGACTTTGCACTTAGACTTCTATGATTACAAGATAAGGTTGAGTGGCTATAACACCAAGTTCAAAATACCTCATTTAGAGACACCTATGAATCATATGAGCCTTCACCTAGGATAGATTCTTATGAACAACCTCCATGTTTAAGATCTCGTTTTAGTGAGGCCAATAGGAAATGCGACCTTGTTTGCCAAGGAATTATGGAGAGAGTCGTTGCAACAAATCATAAGTTGGATGAAGCACTAGGTTTGCTATTATCACTACCTAAGAAAAACAATTGAGGAGGATTTAGCCGAGCATGACCACATTGATCAAAAAGACCTAGGTTTTATGACCAATGACTTTAAATCTCAAGGAACACATGATGAATCCTGTAGGAAAATTGAATATAAGGTTATTGAGGATGATCCGTATGATTCGGACATAGAAGTTGAGATGCCTAGAGAAGCACGTGAGATACTTAGGAGAATGCTTAGGATAGATTTTACCAAAACGCATGATGAGGATATAGGTGATCTTGACACATGGAATGATGAGGTCAATAACATAAGCCCACAAAATACTCAACCATCATTTGAGGCACACACACCGCCCGTGACTTACCCAGAAGAAGTAGAAGAAACTTTAGGAATCCCGATGGAGGTAGAACCCTTGGACCAAGCACCACTTGAGGATATAGGTTTGAATACTTGTAGTGATAACCTTACTCCTAGTTCTAGTGAATTTCCTAGTGTTGATGAACCGGAACCTCAATCTTTACACACCTTTCCATCCTTAGATATATTTCTAGGAGACAAAAGAGGAACCGACCCACCCATCAAACAATATTATCCGGGTAGTTTTAGGATGAAGGAAGCCATTCACTCACCCCCTTCACCTCACGTGGCATATTTCCACCCTAAGGGTGTGTATCGCTACTTCCACCAGCACTTAATCTAAAGTGTAGGGAAAACCTCTCCTATTTCCTTTAAATAAGGGTAGAGTCATGCTCGTGACTCAAACAAAAATAAGCGCTTCTTGGGAGGCAACTCATGTTTTGTGTGATTTTTATTTGTTTGATTGTTATTTGATTCCGTATACATGCTTTATTTTTATTGTTGGTAGATCATGTTTCAAAATAAAATTGTGAAAATGCTTTATTTTGTTGTTTAACTTCGTCTTAACTTCATATAAAGGTATTTTGCAAAAAGCTAAGTGTTGGGATTCTTGATTTGATGTGACAAAATAAATAAAAGAATGAAACAAGAAGGGCTAAAGATGACAAAGGATGAAACTTCAAATGCAAGAAAAAGATTACTACGGATCTTTTTATTATTTAGAATATTCTTTGTAAACCTAATCCTCTATTATATAAAGAGGATACAGGTCGTATGTTTTAATATGTCTTTCACAATGTAGTCGACTAGAAAAGTGTGTGTGTGTGTGTGTGTGTTCTAGGTCGTGGTTCATTGTAAACGACTAGAACTAGGTAGTATTGTTCGTATCCTTCAAGGTCTGAGATGTCTTAGATCCATGTTACAGTTAGGTAACACGTTATATTCTGATCAAATATAATTGGAGGTGATTGGGAAAAACCTTGTGTCAATAACTTTGATTTGTCCTTATTCCGCTGCATATATATATTATCATTGTTATTGTTCCTAGATCCTATGAGGTCTAAACAACCTCGAGCTACAACGATCCAACAGGTGGTATCAGAGCGGGTTGCTCGTGATATCTAGGGTTCATCAAGGTTTTTATGTTGTCGAAGAAAGCTGTTCTGAAGAAGGTCTGATCGTTTTTTAAAGTTCTGAGGTAAAGGGTTACGATTTACTTCTTTTGTCAGTATATGCATGATCTATTATATTGATGAAAAGCGATATTTAATTCCTCATACTGATTGGAATATTCATTATGTTAATTCTATCGTGGGTTAAATATTCAAAGATTATTCATGTGTCGATCTGTTTGGTTTTTCGTGTGGCGACAAGTAAAGAATATCGACATGTTTTATTATCATAAAGGGTTTTTGTGTGCAAGGTGATTACAGATCTGATTGGTTGAAAAATATTAACCTCGTACATCATAAATTGTTCATGATTGATAGTCATTAATTAGGTTTGTCGTCTACTGCATAATGTTTTCCTATATTCTCTATGGCGACAAAGATATAAGACAGCTTGTATTAATGTGGTTTGACGTCTGCACATGGGACAGTAATATGGTCGGTGGCTATGATACCTCGTACTACTAGTGTATTGGGATTAATTGGTTTTAACGTTTTCTGCTTATGGTCATATCCTCGTACTGAATTCAGATCATGGGACGGTGTATTTATCATGATTGAATATTATTTTATGCATCGATGGAGAATGTGGCTGATGTATCCAAGGTTTGTGAATTGTTAATCACGTGGGTCTGAGCATGGAATTAGTAAATTGTATTGCAAAGGTAATTGGTCAGTGTACTTAATTGATATATCATGGGATGGTAGCACTTATGGAATCTCGTACTGAATTTAATGATGTGTGGTTTTGGTACTACTGCTGAATTAATTTTTATTTCGCTACTACATTCCTGTATCTGCTGCTACGCTTATTGTTCATTCTACTGCTACGTTATTCACTCTACTGCTACTTCTATTTGACTCTGCTGCTCTCGTAATACTCTGCTGCTGGAAAATTTTACTATGCTGCTCAACACTGCTGCTCAGTATTACACTCTACTGCTGTGTTATTTATTCTATTGCTGCGTTTTGATGATTTATGAGCAGTAAGGGGAAGTACATATGTTTGATTGGTTTACACACACAAATGGAGTTTAGTTTAGTTATTGTTCTTAAACATTTTTAAAGGCTCGTTCTTATTGGATTAATTGATTACGAAGAAGGTTAAATATCACTTAGTTGATGTTGTAGTTGAGTTTCACAGGTTTGTGTTCTTATCATATCTCAAAGTGAGTGTAGCACTTTGAAGATAACTTGTTTGTTTTATACGGTGGTGACGAAGACTTGTCAAATCTAGTTTTCATAGGTCAAGGGGAGGATGGACGAAGACCTAGTTAACTATCACTTGAAGGAGTTACGTTATTGTGCTCAGTGTCTCATTGAAGATGAGGATTTTGTCAAGGGATCGCGATCTACTTATATATTTGGTCTTGGATATAAGTTTGGAGTCACGTGGTTCGTACAAGACATAAGACACAAGTTTGGGTTATTCTACTTCTTCATCAAGTTTGTTATATTTGGTTTTCATCACATGTGATCATTACAAAGAGTCTACAGATTTGAAGAATCATGAAGATGGTTAACATATTGATTTCAGGGGAAGTATCTTATGATATGTTTAATCATTTGATGTTCATGCACCACTCAAGGGGAAGATTATACACGTTCCCTATTTGCTGATAACAAAAAGGGGAAGAAATTTTGGAGTGGCGTGGCATGGCTTAAGGGGAAGACAATACTTGTTTCATTCAGGGAGATGCATACATCTCAACTTCTCTACTTCGCCTAGGGAAGTTCGTACACGACTTTGTTTGTTTTGTCATCATCAAATAGGGGAAGATTGTTGGGATTCTTGATTTGATGTGACAAAATAAATAAAAGAATGAAACAAGAAGGGCTAAAGATGACAAAGGATGAAACTTCAAATGCAAGAAAAAGATTACTACGGATCTTTTTATTATTTAGAATATTCTTTGTAAACCTAATCCTCTATTATATAAAGAGGATACAGGTCGTATGTTTTAATATGTCTTTCACAATGTAGTCGACTAGAAAAGTGTGTGTGTGTGTGTGTTCTAGGTCGTGGTTCATTGTAAACGACTAGAACTAGGTAGTATTGTTCGTATCCTTCAAGGTCTGAGATGTCTTAGATCCATGTTACAGTTAGGTAACACGTTATATTCTGATCAAATATAATTGGAGGTGATTGGGAAAAACCTTGTGTCAATAACTTTGATTTGTCCTTATTCCGCTGCATATATATATTATCATTGTTATGTAAGGGGAACCCCAAATTTGTTTTTAAGAACGAAATTGATCTTGATTCGCCACAATAATAAATGACCATGTGTATTAGTATTTGTTACAGTCAAATGCTTGTATCGAGTCATAATGATGTTTTGCAGGATTTTCCAGGAAGTAGGACATAAGTTTTTCCAGAAATTTTCCGGAAACTTAACGTAAAGATTTCTGCAGGTCACTTCTGACGGCGTCAGGAATTAATTCCTGACGACGTCATGTGTAAAATTTTGCGAGTTTTGTTTTTCTAACGGAGTCTTAAAGTTTTTGTTGATTCTTTAGTTTTATAAACTCCAGAAAATCTGCAAACATTCATTCCACAAGGATTATATCTTTAATTGTTTTGTTTTTATTCCTAAGTCTGGAATTACATCTAGTTGTGAGTTTTCTTTGTTCGGATTGATGCTTTGGGTTTTTGTGATTGTTTTCTGATGAGTGCTCAAACAATCATCGTTTTTGGTATATTTAAACTGCCAAAACGCACAAAAACAATCAAAAAGATATCAAAATACTTAAATTATCCCAGGGATTGTGTTTTATGTGTTTTAAAAGCAAAAAGAGCAAAAACAAAGAAAAAACGTACAAAGTTTGCAATATTGGCAGTTTCAGTCCCCCAAGTTTCAAAACTTGTCAATTTTAGTCCCTATGCATTTATTTTGAAAGGAAAAGTCAACCCAAGGTTTTAAAAGTCAAAAATCAAAATATTACACTTGGGTATCAAATTTTCCAATATTACATATTTAGTCCTTGAAAATCCAAAAATGGCAAAGTAGGTCCCTGGGAATTTTGAAAAAGTGAAAAAATGCAAATTTGGTCTTTGGAGATTTTAAACTTGGCAACATTGATCCTTTGGATAGCTTTGGAAAGTGTGCAACTTCAGCCCTTGAGTTTTGGAAAAATTACAAAATTGGTCCTTGTCACTAAACAAACCAACCGGATCCTTTTGTTAATATCAAAACCCAAAACCAAACCCTTATCCACCCCACCCATTGATCCAATCCTCCCAAAGCCCAACCAACCCGGCCCAATCTAATAATAATAAAAAGGACAGGTCAAACAGTCAACCGGGTCAAACACCCGGTCAACTCTTTCTTCCCCCCAACATGGCCGCGCAAAACCAGGGACAAAATCCTCCCCCCTCCTCACCTTTTCACCTAACAAACCCACCACAATAAATTTTAACACCAAACACCCACCAGTACCACTAAAAATTGCCCCGTACCCATTTTGGCGCCAATCTTCTAATCAAGGGTTTAGATTGATTTAGAAGCAATTCAATGGTGAGGATTTGGTCAAAAAGTCATCACAAAGACCTTGGGACCATTAGATTTCAAAAAGAACCCATGCGGAAGACTTAGGTGATAGTTTTTGCCTCGTATTATATATTAAGCTCATGTGAGCTATTGTAGTGTGTAATTTTTGAGTTTTTAAGTTTTTTAAGTTTATTTTTCATGTATTGTAACTTTTATTATCAATGAAAGTATGTTTTAAAGTTTGATTCCCAGTTTCACTTTTCAAGTTTCATTTCAAATCTGCAAGTTCTAATTAAACCTTCTAATGTGTGTACAATTCATTTAGAAACTTATGTAAACTCAGATAATAAGGTTTTATAAGCTTTCTAAGTTTGTGAGAACATCCTACACTCAGTTTCTATAAATATTAAAAATAATCAAGAAAAAATCAAAAATAAATAAAAGTGGTGAAAGAATGGGAGATAAGCATGGAGCATGGTAAATCTGGGATGGCCATGGGTTAGAGACTTATGGAAGTCACATAGGTTTGGTGTTTTTGGCTCTTTAGTCCTTAACAGTTAGCTTGGAAGGCTTATGTAAGCCTTACTTTTGATTTTTACTCTCTCATGTAGTTTAGTTGTTTGTTACTGTCTAATTTACTTGATTATTGCTTAATATAGTAGTTGTATACAGTAGATTGTGTTGTACACTTGTTTGAACCTAGATTTCATCATAAACATCTGTTAAAGGGGTGTTTGGTTGAAGGGTGTTTACATGGTTTCACTAGTATAATTGTGCATCTCTGTGTTTCTTTTAGTTGTTTGGGGTGTATTAGAGTCATATTGACCACATTCTGAGTCTCAAACTCAGCCAAAGTCAAAATCACAAGGAAATACTCACCACAGTCAACTGTGGTGAGTTTTGAAGTGCAAAATTCATCAAACCATTTCACAAGGTGTTTTGTTTACTTAAGTTAACTTTTATACAGCTTATCATAACATTTTAAGCCATTAAATCAGCAATCAAAGTTCCCAAAAGTCAAATCTCAAGTTTTTCTAAAAAGTCAAAAAGCTCAAACTCAGATTTTTGCCAAAATGGCATGAATTAAATTGATTTTTGTGTTTTGATTTAAGGTCTGAAACTTGTTTTGTGATTACTCTAACAGCTGATCTTTGGAATTTCATGATTGGTTGATTTTTGTGATTTTTTCTTAATGACAAAAATGCCCTTGGAAGACACCTGCAGGGCAAGGTAGTTGCCCTGTCTTAGACTACTCAGTTCACTCACCACCCTTTGGTGGTTGATTGTGGCTAACCTAGTGGGTCCCACACCTCTAACTTGGCACAATTCAACCCCCCCCCCCTCCTACCCAGGATCAAGGGTTGACCATATGTTTGACCTGTAGACCAGTAGACCCACTTTGTTTGACCCCAAAAATCTGTCCCCAGACTGACTCAGAACCAAATAAGCCAAGTGCTTATTTTGGTATTTTAGCTTATTTCCTTGGCTTATTTGTGTGTTACTTGTTTTAACTTGTTCATTAATCTTGTTTACATCTGTTTTCACCAAAGTGGACCCCACATTACCTCATTTGAGCTTATTTCCACCTCTGGTCAATAAAAGTCAACTGTTGAGGCTTTAAGCACTTGAAGTGCTTATTTCCTTGATTTCAGTCAAAGTCACTTCACAAAAGTTGTCTATAAACTTGTAATAAGCAGTTTGGAAAAGGAAAATCTCAAATAAACCTAACTTAATAGAAGTGATAGCTTCTATTTAAGCTATTTGGCTTATTCATCAGCTTATTTATAAGCAATTTCCATTTTTACAATTTTCCTAGGCTTCTGGTGTGTAAAAACTATTTCTGTAATTTTTTCAGATTTTTCTTTTATCATTTAGTACTTTTCTTAATTTTTAATAATTATTAAATAGTTAATAAACAATAATAATTAATTAGTAAATCAGAAAAATATAAATTAAATTCTAAAATTAGTTTTTAGTTATTTTTAAGTTTTACAAATTTTATTTTCACTTTTCTAGTGTAATTTAATAATTATTTAGAATTTAGGTTATTTTAAATAATTAAAAAGTAATTAATAATTAGTTAATAATTAGTAGTAATTAATTAAATAGTCTTAAAAATATATTTTCATTTCTAAAATTAGTTTTATAGTATTTTAGATTTTTCTAAGCTTAATTTGTATTTTTCCAAGTTAATTTCATAATTATTTATAATTTAGGTTAATTTAGTTAATTAAAAGTAATTAGAAAAATAGTATTTAATTAATAGTAATTATAAAATTAGTGTAAAAATTAATTTTAAATTTCCTAAAATTTTCTATTATCATTAGGTTTGTAAAAAGTAAATTTTCATACCAGTAGCCTTTCCAGATCACCGTATTCACATTTTTGTACGTTTGTTCACATCTTCGGCAAACGTACGGTTTTAAGTTTTAGGTGATTTCTTCTCGACCTCAGTCCCCGTAATCATTCACATAGCTTTCCTAAGCTATTTCTGTTTATAATCTCCAAATAATTCTCACAACAAACCCTTTCTGTGAATAAACACCCGATCACAAAGCACGCTAAAGTTACATTTCACACCTCAACGGGATTTAACGACCCGGTGATACCTTATATTACCCGAAGCATTGATCTAGGCTATTTGACTTGGTTGACCATTCCTTGCTCAATTTAAGTTGGTGGTTTAGCATCAATCAAATTTTTGGCGCCGCTGCCGGGGAGGTGTGCGCGTTTCTGTAGCGTCTTTTGAGATCAGTGTTATCTCACCTCACTCACTGTACAAATACCATCACTTGTGAATATTTTCAAAATCAAAACACATAAAAAAAGTCATTGACACTTTTCCTAAAGTGTTAAAACAACAAAAAAAGTAAAAAAGCAACAAAACGTATCGTAACGTTTTCTGATTCGGTTTTCTTTTAAGGTGATTCTTAAAGAGAAACGATTCTGGATTACGGGACGATAACAAAAATATTGTCCAAAAAGTTTTTATCCCTAGTGCATGCGCACGCGTTCTTCAAGGTCCACTAGCCCATTACGTGAGCTGGTTCGGAAACCTCGAAGACCTCGTAGACGTTCTGCACCAACAGTTGGATCTGAGATCCTTACTGTTCCACCTCCAGCTGTCATCATGGCGGCTGAACCCACTATGAACGAGCTTCTCCAAGCACCCGTCGAGGGTTACGGAGATGCTATCGTTGTTCCGGCAATCATGGCCGACAATTTTGAGCTTAAAACAGGGTTGATAAACCTGGCCACTTCACGTCAATTCTACGGTTTTGAGAGGGACGATCCTCAAGATCACATTCGATGGTTTAATAAAATCACATCCACCATCAAATGCAAAAACGTCCCTTGTGAAGCAATCAAACTTCTTCTCTTCCCATTCTCCCTGGAGGGACAAGCCCGGATTTGGCTTGAAAAACAACCTCCACGATCTATTGAGACATGGGAAGATCTTGTGAAAAAGTTCGTAAATAAATTCTTTCCTCCTTCCAAAACCACGAGTCTCAAGAATGAGATCATGAAATTCACGCAGAAATTTGATGAATCCTTTAGTGAGGCATGGGATCGTTACAAGGGATTGCTCCGAAAATGTCCTCACCACGGTTTCTCCGATCTCATGACACTTGATACTTTCTACAATGGTGTAAGCCAATCCGATCAAGACTCTCTAAATGCCTCCGCTGGAGGTAACTTCTTGAATCGCACCACAAAGGAAGCTTTAGCGATCATTGAGAATAAATCTAAGGTCCGCATTCCCCGAAGAAAATTGGTTGTTTCCCAAAGGGATGTTGTTCCTTCTTCCTCATCGCCCGTGGCTCAGTCTAGCACCGATGCTAGACTTGACAAACTCACGGAAGCTGTCCATGCATTGGTTCTCGCCCAAGGCAAGAAAGATTCTTCTCCTTCTCCACAAGCTGAAATCAAAAAGATAGAAGTTTGTGTCACTTGTGGTGGCCCACACTCATATTATAATTGCACTGCCACCGAAGGTAATCCATTCGAAGTAAATGCAATAGCCGGCAATTCCAACCAAGGAGGTAACCAATACCGTCCTCAAGTGGAACCAAATTACCGGGCTAGCAACCAGGGTGGACCACCCGGGTTTCCTCAAAATCCAAATAGGTTTAATCCTAATCCACCAAGGGGGCCTAATATGCAAAATCAAAATCCTGCCCCCGTCAATCAGTACCCACCCCAAAGGGGTAATCAAGGGTATTCAGCTCCAAATTATCAAGATCCCCTCCCAAACGAGCTCAATAACTACATCAAAGTTAATGAGACCAAAATGAGGGCAATGCAAAATCAAATCTCAAATTTGAAGAATGATTTCCAATCATCAATAGCCAAACAGGGTCAAGAGCTGAAGAGTGAGTTGATGGTAACAAACAACAAAATTGATCAAAATCAAGGCAAGATTGAAAATATGCTTGCCAGTCTTATGAATCATCTCACTCCACCCTCTACATCAGGAGGTCTCCCGGCTAATATAGTTGTTAACCCCAAGGGTGAACTCAAAGCTATTACTACACGCAGTGGTAAAGCTTATGAAGAGCCGCCAGTTCCTCCTATTCCTCCTCTTCTTTATTCCGAGGAAGTGGAAATTGAGCCTGAGGCAACCACGGACAAGGTGCAATCTCCTTGCCCATGAAGTACCGCACACGTCCACCCTCAGGTTGTTCCAGAAATTGTACCAAAATCAGGACTTGTACCAAAACCCGGAGTTGTATTTGAACCATCAACAACTCCTGGAGAGAACCCTAAATCCAAACCTTCACTACCATACCCGTCACGACTTAATGAGCAAAAGCTCCGCGAAAAGGCTAGTCACCAAATGGATAAATTTTATCAAATCTTTCAAGATTTGCATTTTGACGTTAGCCTTGCGGATGCTATCATCCTGATGCCCAAATTCGCATCGATGATCAAGAACTTGTTAAGCAACAAAGAAAAATTGTACGAAATGGCAAAGACTCCATTGAACGAAAACTGCTCAACAGTTATCTTAAAGAAGCTTCCTAAGAAGCTTGGAGACCCTGGGAGATTTCTCATTCCATGTGTTTTCCCTGGGATGGTTGAATGCTTCGCCTTAGCCGATCTTGGCGCTAGCATCAACCTGATGCCTTACTCAGTGTGGGAGAAACTCTCTCTTCCTCAAATTACTCCTACGTGCATGACTCTCGAGCTTGCCGACCGTTCAATCTCTCGTCCTCTCGGCATTGCCGAAGACGTATTCGTGAAAGTAGGAAAGTTCCATTTCCCTGCTGACTTCATTGTTGTTAAGTTCGATGCTGACCCACGAGTTCCTCTCATTCTTGGGAGAGGATTCTTAAGGACGGGTCGTGCGTTAATTGATGTGCACGAAGAGGAAATAACTCTTCGTGTTGGTAATGAAGCTGTAACCTTCAACCTCGATCAAACTTCGAGGTACTCCTCTAATTATAACGCCGAAACGGTTAACCGAATTGATGTCATTGATGTTGCGTCTGGGGAGTATGCTCAAGAGGTTCTAGGTTTTGTCGATGATTCTCGGAGTGAAAACCTCACTCCATCTTCTCACCCCATTGTTGCCAATTCTTCTCCTTCCCTCAATCCGTTTGAGGGAAGTGACTTCATCTTAGAAGAAATTGGGGCCTTTCTCAAAAGTGAATCGATTCCCGATGGAGTCGATAACCAAGAGATTGACCTCGAGGGGGATATTCTCATGCTTGAAAAATTATTAAACGAAGATCCCTCTCCTCTTCCTGTTCTACCACAAACACTTCATAAGGAGGAAGTCAAAAATGTTGAGAAAACTGATGACTTTCCCGCGGTTGAACTTAAGGACTTGCCGCCTCATCTTGAATATGCATTTCTAGAGGGTGATGATAAATTACCCGTCATAATTGCTAAAGACTTAAGTGTTGAGGAAAAGGCTGCTCTTATAAAGGTTTTGAAGTCTCATAAGCGAGCAATTGCTTGGCGTCTCTCCGACATCAAGGGCATCGACCCTGAGTTTTGTACTCACAAGATATTAATGGAGGATGACTTCAAACCTGCGGTCCAACATCAAAGAAGGGTAAATCCAAAAATTCACGAGGTTATCAAACAAGAGGTTTTAAAACTTCTTGATGTCGGATTGATTTACCCTATCTCGGACAGTCCTTGGGTCAGCCCAATCCATTGTGTTCCAAAAAAGGGTGGCATCACTGTTGTCACAAATGAGGAGAATGAGTTAATCCCAACTCGTTTGGTTATGGGTTGGCGCGTCTGCATTGATTATCATAAATTAAATGACGCCACTCGTAAGGATCATTTTCCTCTGCCCTTTATGGATCAGATGCTCGAGAGATTAGCGGGGAATGAGTACTATTGCTTCCTCGATGGTTTCTCGGGTTACTTTCAGATTCCCATTGACCCGCAAGACCAAGAAAAGACCACTTTTACGTGCCCCTATGGAACTTTCGCATATAAACGTATGCCATTTGGCCTATGTAATGCTCCGGGCACGTTTCAAAGATGTATGATGGCCATTTTTTCCGACATGATCGGGAAAAGTATGGAGGTCTTCATGGACGATTTTTCGGTCATTGGGAATTCGTTTAAATCATGTCTCTCCCATTTAGACAGCATGCTAAAATGTTGTGAAGACACAAAGTTATGTCTAAATTGGGAGAAGAGTCACTTTATGGTCAAAGAGGGCATTGTCCTCGGTCATAAAATTTCAAAAAACGGGATTGAAGTTGACCGTGCCAAAGTGGACGTCATTGCAAAATTGCCTCATCCCACGACTGTGAAAGGTGTTAGGAGCTTTTTGGGTCACGTCGGTTTCTATCGTAGGTTTATTCAAGATTTTTCTAAAATTGCCCGGCCTATGACCCATCTCCTCGAGAAGGATGCTCCTTTTATCTTCTCCCCTGAGTGCATCGAAGCCTTTGAAACATTAAAGAAAAGGCTTACCGAGGCACCGATTCTTGTTGCCCCCGATTGGGACTTGCCCTTCGAGCTCATGTGTGATGCTAGTGATTATGCGATAGGGGCAGTCTTGGGGCAACGCAAAACAAAACATTTTCAGCCTATACACTATGCCAGTAAGACTATGACCGAGGCTCAAAGTCATTACACCACCACTGAAAAAGAATAATTAGCTGTGGTGTATGCTTTTGAAAAATTCCAGCCATACTTGATTCTGACTAAAAGCATAGTGTATACGGATCATTCAGTTTTGAAGTATCTATTTGCAAAACAAGATGCAAAGCCGAGACTCCTCCGATGGGTTCTCCTCCTTCAGGAATTTGATATCATCATTCGTGATAAAAAAGGAGCTGAGAACCTAGCTGCTGATCATCTCTCCCGTCTTGAAAACCCTCACCAAAATGCTTTCGAGAAAAAGGAAATAAATGAAACATTTCCTCTCGAAACCCTCAATGCGGTTTCATTTCGTGGAGATTCGATTACCCCATGGTTTGCCGACTTTGCAAACTATCTTGCGGGTAATTTCATTGTGAAAGGGATGTCGTTCCAACAAAAAAATAAATTTTTCAAAGATGTAAAACATTACTTTTGGGACGACCCCTACTTGTTTAAGATATGCGCGGATCAAGTCATCCGGCGGTGTGTGTATGGTCAGGAAGCCACTGAAATTTTAAAGGTTTGCCATGCTGGTCCCACGGGGGGCCACCACAATCCCAACTACACCGCCAAAAAGGTGTTTGACTCCGGCTTTTATTGGCCCTCGATTTACAAGGATGCCCAAGAATTGGTCAAGTCCTGTGACGCTTGTCAACGTCACGGGAATATTTTACAAAAGAATGAAATGCCTCAGAATGCAATTCAAGTTTGTGAAATCTTTGATATCTGGGGCATCGACTTTATGGGGCCATTTCCATCCTCTCATGGAAACAAATACATACTCGTGGCAGTTGACTATTTGTCAAAATGGGTTGAAGCGAAAGCTTTACCCACAAATGATGCCCGAGTAGTTGTGAAATTTTTAAAAGCTCTTTTTGCCCGATTCGGAACTCCACGTGCTATTATTAGTGATCGTGGTACGCACTTCTGTAATGACAAATTTGACAAAGTCATGCAAAAGTACGGTGTGACTCACCGTCTTTCCACTGCGTACCACCCTCAAACGAGTGGACAAGTCGAAGTTTCTAATCGGGGCATTAAAAGAATATTGGAAAGAACTGTAGGTGAGAATCGTGCATCGTGGTCGGACAAATTAGATGATGCACTTCGGGCTTTCCGTACGGCTTACAAAACACCCATTGGGTGTACGCCTTATAAACTTGTGTACGGGAAAGCGTGCCATCTTCCGATCGAGCTTGAGCACAAGGCCTATTGGGCCCTCAAGCATGCCAACTTCGACCTCAGAACGGCGGGTGATCATAGAAAAGTTCAACTAAATGAATTAAACGAACTTCGTGATCAAGCTTACGAGAACTCTTTGATCTACAAAGAAAAGACAAAGAAGATTCATGACTCAAAAATCAAAAACCGCGTTTTCAACGTCGGTGATCGAGTCCTTCTTTTCAATTCTAGACTCAAGATCTTCTCGGGAAAGCTCAAAACCCGATGGACTGGTCCATTCACTATCGCTAAAGTTTATCCCTATGGTACCGTCGAATTATCTCAAAATGACGGTCCTAACTTCAAAGCAAATGGACATCGTTTAAAGCACTACTTTGGAGAGGACGTACCATTCATGGTCGTCCCGGATCTCCAAACTTTCTCCAAGGACAATTGAATTCGGGGATCGAGTCAAGCTAGCGAGTCGATGAACAAAAATTAGCAACAATACGGGTTTTCACCCGTATCTCTGATTCTTTCTATTTTCTACCACCTAGTGTGGGGGAATGGCCAACCCCCCGCTGTTTGAAAAAATGTATATATGTATATAGAGTTCTAAAAAAAAAAAAAAAAAAAAAAAAAAAAAAAAAAAGTTGTATGTATATAGAAATAAAGTGAAAATTGGTATTTCCGCAGTTAGATTCGAATCTTGGCTTTTTACGTTCATAGCTTCGGCTTAATAGCCGGGACTTTGAATATTGAGGACAATATTCATTTCTAAGTGTGGGGTGGAAATTCTAACGAATTTTATCAAAATATCTTCCAAGTACCCCCGTTTTTTGCCAAAATTTTCAAAAATTTTTCACTTTATTTCAAAATTTTTTGTGGTAATCAGTCCGCCAGGTCTAACCGACAAAAGGATTGGCTAATCCAAGAGCAAACGGCTCTTGGTAAAGATAAATCAAATCCGTTGACGGCTTGCAATTTGCCCAAAATTGTATGGTTCCTTAACTCCCCGAAAACAAATGAGTTGGCTAGCCCGCAAGATTATGGCTTGTGGTAAAGGCCGTGGAAAAATCCATAATTGGTAATCAGCACACCAAGATGTTGACTAGGTCCATCAAGATGCTGGCTAGTCCAGGAGCAAACGGCTCTTGGTAAAGACTTAACAAATCCGTTGAAAGCTGATGGTTTGCTCAAAATCACACGGCTATCAGGTGTGCCACAGTTTTTACACCTGGCTACTCCAGAAGTGATGGCTTTTGGTAAAGAGCTTAAAATCCATCAAGTTTTCAAAAAAGATTGCTAGGGACTAGCAATAGTTCAGTGTGAGGGATTGATGAATGCTCAAACACTCATCGTTTTTGGTATATTTAAACTGCGAAAACGCACAAAAACAATCAAAAAGATATCAAAATACTTAAATTATCCCAGGGATTGTGTTTTATGTGTTTTAAAAGCAAAAAGAGCAAAAACAAGGAAAAAACGTACAAAGTTTGCAATATTGGCAGTTTCAGTCCCCCAAGTTTCAAAACTTGTCAATTTTAGTCCCTATGCATTTATTTTGAAAGGAAAAGTCAACCCAAGGTTTTAAAAGTCAAAAATCAAAATATTACACTTGGGTATCAAATTTTCCAAAATTACATATTTAGTCCTTGAAAATCCAAAAATGGCAAAGTAGGTCCCTGGGAATTTTGAAAAAGTGAAAAAATGCAAATTTGGTCTTTGGAGATTTTAAACTTGGCAACATTGATCCTTTGGATAGCTTTGGAAAGTGTGCAACTTCAGCCCTTGAGTTTTGGAAAAATTACAAAATTGGTCCTTGTCACTAAACAAACCAACCAGATCCTTTTGTTAATATCAAAACCCAAAACCAAACCCTTATCCACCCCACCCATTGATCCAGTCCTCCCAAATCCCAACCAACCCGGCCCAATCTAATAATAATAAAAAGGGTAGGTCAAGCAGTCAACCGGGTCAAACACCCGGTCAACTCCTTCTTCCCCCCAACATGGCCGCGCAAAACCAGGGACAAAATCCTCCCCCCTCCTCACCTTTTCACCTAACAAACCCACCATAATAAATTCTAACACCAAACACCCACCAGTACCACTAAAAATTGCCCCGTACCCATTTTGGTGCCAATTTTCTAATCAAGGGTTTAGATTGATTTGGAAGCAATTCAATGGTGAGGATTTGGTCAAGAAGTCATCACAAAGACCTTGGGACCATCATATTTCAAAAAGAACCCATTTGGAAGACTTAGGTGATAGTTTTTGCCTCGTATTATATATTAAGCTCATGTGAGCTATTGTAGTGTGTAATTTTTGAGTTTTTAAGTTTTTTAAGTTTATTTTTCATGTATTGTAACTTTTATTATCAATGAAAGTATGTTTTAAAGTTTGATTCCCAGTTTCACTTTTCAAGTTTCATTTCAAATCTGCAAGTTCTAATTAAACCTTCTAATGTGTATACAATTCATTTAGAAACTTATGTAAACTCAGATAATAAGGTTTTATAAGCTTTCTAAGTTTGTGAGAACATCCTACACTCTGTTTCTATAAATATTAAAAATAATCAAGAAAAAATCAAAAATAAATAAAAGTGGTGAAAGAATGGGAGATAAGCATGGAGCATGGTAAATCTGGGATGGCCATGGGTTAGAGACCTATGGAAGTCACATAGGTTTGGTGTTTTTGGCTCTTTGGTCCTTAACAGTTAGCTTGGAAGGCTTATGTAAGCCTTACTTTTGATTTTTACTCTCTCATGTAGTTTAGTTGTTTGTTACTGTCTAATTTACTTGATTATTGCTTAATATAGTAGTTGTATACAGTAGATTGTGTTGTTGTTTGAACCTAGATTTCATCATAAACATCTGTTAAAGGGGTGTTTGGTTGAAGGGTGTTTACACGGTTTCACTAGTATAATTGTGCATCTCTGTGTTTCTATAAGTTGTTTGGGGTGTGTTAGAGTCATATTGACCACATTCTGAGTCTCAAACTCAGCCAAAGTCAAAATCACAAGGAAATACTCACCACAGTCAACTGTGGTGAGTTTTGAAGTGCAAAATTCATAAAACCATTTCACAAGGTGTTTTGTTTACTTAAGTTAACTTTTATACAGTTTATCATAACATTTTAAGCCATTAAATCAGCAATCAAAGTTCCCAAAAGTCAAATCTCAAGTTTTTCTAAAAAGTCAAAAAGCTCAAACTCAGATTTTCACCAAAATGGCATGAATTAAATTGATTTTTGTGTTTTGATTTAAGGTCTGAAACTTGTTTTGTGATTACTCTAACAGCTGATCTTTGGAATTTCATGATTGGTTGATTTTTGTTATTTTTTCTTAATGACAAAAATGCCCATGGAAGACACCTGCGGGGCAAGGTAGTTGCCCTGTCTCAGACTACTCAGTTCACTCACCACCCTTTGGTGGTTGATTGTGGCTAACCTAGTGGGTCCCACACCTCTAACTTGGCACCATTTAACCCCCCTCCTACCCAGGATCAAGGGTTGACCATATGTTTGACCTGTAGACCAGTGGACCCCACTTTGTTTGACCCCAAAAGTCTGTCCCCAGACTGACTCATAACCAAATAAGCCAAGTGCTTATTTTGGTATTTTAGCTTATTTCCTTGGCTTATTTGTGTGTTACTTGTTTTAACTTGTTCATTAATCTTGTTTACATCTGTTTTCACCAAAGTGGACCCCACATTACCTCATTTGAGCTTATTTCCACCTCTGGTCAATAAAAGTCAACTATTGAGGCTTTAAGCACTTGAAGTGCTTATTTCCTTGATTTCAGTCAAAGTCACTTCACAAAAGTTGTCTATAAACTTGTAATAAGCAGTTTGGAAAAGGAAAATCTCAAATAAGCCCAACTTAATAGAAGTGATAGCTTCTATTTAAACCATTTGGCTTATTCATCAGCTTATTTATAAGCAATTTCCATTTTTACAATTTTCCTAGGCTTCTGGTATGAAAAAACTATTTCTGTAATTTTTTCAGATTTTTCTTTTATCATTTAGTACTTTTCTTAATTTAAAATAGTTTTTAATAATTATTAAATAGTTAATAAACAATAATAACTAATTAATAAATCAGAAAAAATATAAATTAAATTCTAAAATTAGTTTTTAGTTATTTTTAAGTTTTACAAATTTTATTTTCACTTTTCTAGTGTAATTTAATATTATTTAGAATTTAGGTTATTTTAAATAATTAAAAAGTAATTAATAATTAGTTAATAATTAGTAGTAATTAATTAAATAGTCTTAAAAACATATTTTCATTTCTAAAATTAGTTTTATAGTATTTTAGATTTTTATAAGCTTAATTTGTATTTTTCCAAGTTAATTTCATAATTATTTATAATTTAGGTTAATTTAGTTAATTAAAAGTAATTAGAAAAATAGTATTTAATTAATAGTAATTATAAAATTAGTGTAAAAATTAATTTTAAATTTCCTAAAATTTTCTATTATCATTAGGTTTGTAAAAAGTAAATTTTCATACCAGTAGCCTTTCTAGATCACCGTATTCACATTTTTGTACGTTTGTTCATGTCTTCGGCAAACGTACGGTTTTAAGTTTTAGGTGATTTCTTCTCGACCTCAGTCCCCGTAATCATTCACATAGCTTTCCTAAGCTATTTCTGTTTATAATCTCCAAATAATTCTCACAACAAACCCTTTCTGTGAATAAACACCCGATCACAAAGCACGCTAAAGTTACATTTCACACCTCAACGGGATTTAACGACCCGGTGATACCTTATATTACCCGGAGCATTGATCTAGGCTATTTGACTTGGTTGACCATTCCTTGGTCAATTTAAGTTGGTGGTTTAGCATCAATCAAATTTTTGGCGCCGCTGCCGGGGAGGTGTACGCGTTTCTGTAGCGTCTTTTGAGATTAGTGTTATCTCACCTCACTCACTGTACAAATACCATCACTTGTGAATATTTTCAAAATCAAAACACATAAAAAAAGTCATTGACACTTTTCCTAAAGTGTTAAAACACCAAAAAAATTAAAAAAGCAACAAAACGTATCGTAACGTTTTCTGATTCGGTTTTCTTTTAAGGTGATTCTTAAAGAGAAACGATTCTGGATTACGGGACGATAACAAAAATATTGTCCAAAAAGTTTTTATCCCTAGTGCATGCGCACTCGTTCTTCAAGGTCCACTAGCCCATTACGTGAGCTGGTTCGGAAACCTCGAAGACCTCGTAGACGTTCTGCACCAACAGTTGGATCTGAGATCCGTACTGTTCCACCTCCAGCTGTCATCATGGCGGCTGAACCCACTATGAACGAGCTTCTCCAAGCACCCGTCGAGGGTTATGGAGATGCTATCGTTGTTCCGGCAATCATGGCCGACAATTTTGAGCTTAAAACAGGGTTGATAAACCTGGCCACTTCACGTCAATTCTACGGTTTTGAGAGGGACGATCCTCAAGATCACATTCGATGGTTTAATAAAATCACATCCACCATCAAATGCAAAAACGTCCCTTGTGAAGCAATCAAACTTCTTCTCTTCCCATTCTCCCTGGAGGGACAAGCCCGGATTTGGCTTGAAAAACAACCTCCACGATCTATTGAGACATGGGAAGATCTTGTGAAAAAGTTTGTAAATGAATTCTTTCCTCCTTCCAAAACCACGAGTCTCAAGAATGAGATCATGAAATTAATGCAGAAATTTGATGAATCCTTTAGTGAGGCATGGGATCGTTACAAGGAATTGCTCCGAAAATGTCCTCACCACGGTTTCTCCGATCTCATGACACTTGATACTTTCTACAATGGTGTAGGCCAATCCGATCAAGACTCTCTAAATGCCTCCGCTGGAGGTAACTTCTTGAATCGCACTACAAAGGATGCTTTAGCGATCATTGAGAATAAATCTAAGGTCCGCATTCCCCGAAGCAAATCGAAAAATTAAGAAAAAGAAAAGAGAAAAAAAAAACATACGAACTACCATCCCGTTTCATTCTAGGTGCTTTGATGAGTGCTCAAACACTCATCATTTTTGGTCAATCTGAACTGCAAAAACATACATAAACACTTAAAAAGGCATCAAAATACTGAAAATATTCCAAAATTGTGTTTTATATGTTTCAGATGCAAAATAGTAAAAACAGATGAAAAACGTACAAAGTTTGCATAATTGGCAGTTTCAGTCCCCGAACTTTCAAAAACTAACAGAATTGGTCCCTGAGCATATATTTTTTGTTATAAAGTCAATAATGGTCCTAGGAGTTTAAAAGTTATCAATTTGGTCTTTGGAACATAGTTTTCACAAACTAGCAAATTTAGTCCTTCAAGTTTCAAAAGTGTCAGTTTTGACCCCCGGGAATCTCAAATTGGAAAATATTCACAAGAAACCCTTGGGTAAATGAAAAGTTGTCAAAATAAGTCCTTGCGTGAAAACTTTGAGAAATTACATGTTTGGTCCCTGCAGTTTGGAATTTGGCATAATTGGTCCCCGGGTGGTTTAATTTTTGAAACTATACATTTATAACCCTTGGGAATTGAAACATGGCAATAATGGCCCTTGGAAATAACTTGGGAAAGATGGCAGGTGTGGGCTCTCAATTTTCAGAAATGGCACAATTGGTCCTTGGGCTTCATAAATACTACTAAACCAAACCACCCATTTTATTATTCCCAAACCCAAAATAAAACAAATCCAATAACCCTTATAACTCCCAAGCCCATCACATCCCTGGCCCATCTCCACATTCCAGCCCACCCCCTTTGATATTAAACTCTGGTCAACACCCTTTTGACCCTCTCTTCCCTCCCGTGACCTGCTAACATAAAACACCATCATCACCATTTCACCACCATCCTCTGCCACACTCTAATCCCACACTCCACCTATCCACTTTCCACCACTAACATCCAAAACCTTCTCCCTTTGCCAAAAGCTAACTGCCAAAATAGCTACATACCAAGTTTCCCGCCAAAATGTGTTCAATGGCCAAGATCAAAAAGTATTCATCCATTGGTCCAAAACAAAGGTGGGATATGTCCAAGGAGCATGTTTGAACCATATAAATGAATAAAGAAGGGAGAATAAGAGCTAGTTTAGTTTTAGCAGTAGTGTAATTTTAATTTTAACTTGCCGTTTCAATGTAATTTTAAATTTCAGTTTTACTTTAAGCTTAAAATTGTTATGTTAAATCTTTTCAGTGCTTATGAAACTCATTTCAACCTGTAAATTCAGTCTCCTAGTTTGAATTCATATTATGCATTTTTTTAGTGAAATTGAAAATTTCATTGAATGATGTTAAAAGTTGTTGTTTTCTGTTTCCTTGTGCTCACATAAGCTGCTAATAAGTTTCTATAAGCTTATTAAGCATTGTAAACTAGTTTAGTATAAGATTTCAAAAAAACTAAAAAAATTCCAAAGAAAAACTCAAAAAAAAATAATAAAAAATAAAAAAAAAATAATAATAGATAAAAAGAAAAAGATAGAAGAAGAAAGAAGCATAAGTAGCAATGGTTATGGAGTTTGGTTTAGAGTCCCAAGGGGAGCATTAGGTTGTAGTTTTGTTCCTGGTTCCTAGTTTTCTTCTACCCTGGATTTCAAGTAAGGATTTCTACCAAAATTTTCTCAATATATGTGTTAAATGATATGTGTGTTGTTTATTCTTCATTCCTGCTAATTTAGGTTTAATTTAGATTAGTATAGCTTAATTAGTTAGGTTTGTATTATTAAATTGGTGATAACTTTTGAAAGTTGCAAAATCAGTTCTTAAGGGAGTGTTTGGATGCACTGATTTACCTAGGATTAAGGGCATTTTTGTTGTTGCTTTTGGTTGGTACTTGTTATATTAGGTCACAATAGTTTATTAAAATCATAAAATCCAGGTGTTGTTTGGGTAAAAGTCAAATGGATCTTTAAACCTCCCTATTTTAGTTAACTGTTAGATGATCTTGCTCTATAATCATGCATAATCAGTTCATACTTAGATAATGTAGCTAATTTCAGTTCCATAATAGTTATTTACTTCATATTAAGTCAATTAGGATCATTGAAATCTGAGATTAGTCAAAGTTTACAAAAACTGAAAAAGTCAAAGGGTCAAAAATATTCAGAAATTGGAAGATTTTCATTTCCTCATGGTTAGAATTTATAAATTGAAACTTTGGATATTTGTTCTTTGCCAGGTGGTGGTTCTAAAAATAATTTTTTCAAGATTTTAGGAATTTTTTGCATTAGGGTTTAAGTAGCTTAAAGTGGACTGGTCACCCTTGTGCCTGCCCTGCACCCAGCAAACCCCATGTGACCCATTTTTATTTTGATCATTACTTGTTGGTTAGTTAAGCTCAGGCCCTGAAATTTAGTGTTTTGTGTAGCCTTCTAGGTTGGCTTGTTACATCCACAAGTGGTTTGGCCTTATTTTCTTGCTAGCTCACTTAACTTGGCCCTCAAAATTACCCCCAGCCCAACTGTTGACGCTGGTGCTTCAGTTATGAACTGAGCTAATTGATTTTTGTTCCTATTTGATTCTTGGTGAATAAATGTTGTTATTGTAGTGCTCACATATGTTTGAGGCTGAGCTTGTTGAATTGTTCCTTGTTTGGGCTTACATGCTTGTTTGATTGGCTGCTTATCTCAAATAAGCTCACTTAAATCACAAACTCCCCACTGTTTGGTTTTTTAGCTTTCCACAAGCTGTTCAAAAGCTCCTTAGTAAATTCTTTTTCACAAAAGTTGTGTTTGTTTGTTGTTAAAAGGTGTTGCAAAAGAAAAAATCAAAAAAGAAAAATAAAAAAAGAAATATGCTACAAGCCAGGGTCGACCCTGTGACCTCTTGGGTTGACTGGTCAACCTCACACCAAGGCCATGCACCAATTGGGCTAGTATATACTTAGTGTTATTGTTTTCCATTTTTTTATTTATAGTAGTTGAAGTTCTTTTAATCTTATTTAACCTTATTAGCTTATTACATAGCTTATTTAAAAGCTCACCACCACTTTTGTAATTTTCCTAGGGTCCTGTCTTCACTAAGTATTTTTAGAAAAACATTTTGTAATTTTCAAAATTAATTTAGTATTTTTAATAATTTAATTTAGTTTATTTAGTAATTAATTAATACTAAATAATTAAAAAGTTAAAAATATAATTTTCCTTTTTCTAAAATTTTCTTTTATCATTAGGTTCATAAAAATAAAATTTTCATGTCCGTAGGATTAGCGTAACTCCTGTTTCACCTTTAATTTTGCGCGTTCGCGTTTTATTTAAATGACTTTTACGTTTTTAAATGTAGATTACGTTAGTAAAAGTAGTTTGTAAAATAAAGAAAAACCAAAAATATAAAAAAAATGATAGCTTCTATTTAAGCTCTTGTGGCTTATTTTTCTGCTTATTTATAAGCAAACTCTAATTTTAAATTTAGATTACGTTTTAGGTTAATTAGGTTTCACATTATTGTTCATATAGTTTGTTTAAATCGTTCTCATTCATATTTCCTTAGTGTAATCATTCAAACCCTTATATATACCCTTTCCCGTCCAAATTCACCCGATCACAATCCCGTTTTGATTACCATCACACCTCGTCGAGACATAACGACCCGGGGAAACACTATACTTTCCACGGAGATTGATTCTAGGTTGTTTGACCTAGTTGACCATCCTTTGGTCAATTTAGGTTGACTGTTTGGAGTCAATCAAATTTTGGCGCCGCTGCCGGGGAGGTTGTGCGCGTACTCTAAACGGTTTTACAGATTAGTGAGTCTGGATATACGCTCATTGTATATTCATCCATCGTTGTTCATATTATTATCATATAAAAACAAAATGGTTCTCGAAAACATTTTAAAATTAGTTTTCAACGAACACAAAAAACCCAAAAAGATTTTATTTCTTATTTGTATATAAAATGTCTTTCCAAAAATCCAAAAACATTCTCCTTTACCCTCTCACATCTTTGATTCTTCATCCCTACCCCTCTATGAACCTTTGATTCTTTTCTATGTCGTATCCACACCAGTTTGGTTGCCAATGGTGTAGTGGTCCTCATAACGGTGGTAATTGCCCCAGCTGTGGCATGGTAGAGTCAGGATACAGGTCTGTCTATAACCAGGATCCCTATTCTCATCATGTCACGACTAATTTATTCCACCAGCCACCACACCATAAGATACTGACATATTCGTGTGAGTATTGTGGAGGTCCTCACCAAGGATTTGAGTGTCAATCCGGAAACACGTTTGTCTATGAACAGTTTCCTGATAACACTCAGAATTTTGGAAATGACCAATATCCATGTTATTCACCAAACCATTCACAACAATCATATTGTTGTGAGTACTGTGGAGGTCCACACTCTAGCTCGGATTTTTAGGTAAATGAAAAGTTGTCAAAATAAGTCCATGGGTGAAAACTTTGAGAAATTACATGTTTGGGCCCTGCAGTTTGGAATTTAGCATAATTGGTCCCCGGGTTGTTTAATTTTTGAAACTATACATTTATAACCTTTGGGAATTTGAAACTTGGCAATAATGGCCCCTGGAAATAACTTGGGAAAGATGGCAGGTGTGGGCCCTTAATTTTCAGAAATGGCACAATTGGTCCTTAGGCTTCATAAATACTACGAAACCAAACCACCTTTTTTATTATTCCGTAACCCAAAATAAAACAAATCCAATACCCCTTATAACTCCCAAGCCCATCATATCCCTGGCCCATCTCCACATTCCAGCCCACCCCCTTTGATATTAAACTCTGGTCAACACCCTCTTGACCCTCTCTTCCCTCCCGTGACCTGCTAACACAAAACACCATCATCACCATTTCACCACTATCCTCTGCCACACTCTAATCCCACACTCCACCTATCCACTTTCCACCACCAACATCCAAAACCTTATCCCTTTGCCAAAAGCTAACTGCCAAAACACCTACATACCAAGTTTCCCGCCAAAATGTGTTCAACGGCCAAGATCAAAAAGTATTCATCCATTGGTCCAAAACAAAGGTGGGATATGTCCAAGGAGCATGTTTGAAGCATATAAATGAAGAAAGAAGGGAGAATAAGAGCTAGTTTAGTTTTAGCAGTAGTGTAATTTTAATTTAACTTGTCGTTTCAATGTAATTTTAAATTTCAGTTTTACTTTAAGCTTAAAATTGTTATGTTAAATGTTTTCAGTGCTTATGAAACTTATTTCAACCTGTAAATTCAGTCTCCTTGTTTGAATTCAATTTATGCATTTTTTTAGTGAAATTGACAATTTCATTAAATGATGTTAAAAGTTGTTGTTTTCTATTTCCTTGTGCTCACATAAGCTGCTAATAAGTTTCTATAAGCTTATTAAGCATTGTAAACTAGTTTAGTTTAAGATTTCCAAAATACTAAAAAAATTCCAAAGAAAAACTCAAAAAAAAAAAAAATAATAAAAAAAAAAAAAAAAGACAGAAGAAGAAAGAAGCATAAGTAGCAATGGTTATGGAGTTTGGTTTAGAGTCCCAAGGGGGGCATTAGGTTGTAGTTTTGTTCCTGGTTCCTAGTTTTCTTCAACCCTGGATTTCAAGTAAGGATTTGTAGCAAATTTTTCTCAATATATGTGTTAAATGATATTTGTGTTGTTTATTGTTCATTCCTGCTAAATTAGATTTAATTTAGATTAGTATAGCTTAATTAGTTAGGTTTGTATTATTAAATTGGTGATATCCTTTGAAAGTTGCAAAATCAGTTCTTAAGGGAGTGTTTGGATGCACTGATTTACCTAGGATTATGGGCATTTTTGTTGTTGCTTTTGGTTGGTACTTGTTATATTAGGTCACAATAGTTTATTAAAACCGTAAAATCCAGGTGTTGTTTGGGTAAAAGTCAAATGGATCTTTAAACCTCCCCATTTTAGTTAACTGTTAGATGATCTTGCTCTATAATCATGCATAATCAGTTCATACTTAGATAATGTAGCTAATTTCAGTTCCATAATAGCTATTTACTTCATATTAAGTCAATTAGGATCATTGAAATCTGAGATTAGTCAAAGTTTACGAAAACTGAAAAAGTCAAAGGGTCAAAAATATTCAGAAATTGGAAGATTTTTCATTTCCTCATGGTTAGGATTTATGAATTGAAACTTTGGATACCTGTTCTTTGCCAGGTAGTGGTTCTAAAAATAATTTTTTCAAGATTTTAGGAATTTTTTGCATTAGGGTTTAAGTAGCTTAAAGTGGACTGGTCACCCTTATGCCTGCCCTGCACCCAGCAAACCCCATGTGACCCATTTTTCTTTTGATCATTACTTGTTGGTTAGTTAAGCTCAGGCCCTGAAATTTAGTATTTTGTGTAGCCTGCTAGGTTGGCTTGTTACATCCATAAGTGGTTTGGCCTCATTTTCTTGCTAGCTCACTTAACTTGGCCCTCAAATTTACCCCCAGCCCAACTGTTGATGTTGGTGCTTCAGTTATGAACTGAGCTTATTGATTTTTGTTCCTATTTGATTCTTGGTGAATAAATGTTGTTATTGTAGTGCTCACATATGTTTGAGGCTGAGCTTGTTGAATTGTTCCTTGTTTGGGCTTACATGCTTGTTTGATTGGCTGCTTATCTCAAATAAGCTCACTTAAATCACAAACTCCCCACTGTTTGGTTTTTCAGCTTTCCACATGCTATTTAAAAGCTCCTCAGTAAATTCTTTTTCACAAAAGTTGTGTTTGTTTGTTGTTAAAAGGTGTTGCAAAAGAAAAAATCAAAAAAGAAAATTAAAAAAAGAAATATGCCACAAGCCAGGGTCGACCCTGTGACCTCTTGGGTTGACTGGTCAACCTCAGACCAAGGCCATGCACCAATTGGGCTAGTGTATACTTGGTGTTATTGTTTTCCATTTTTTTATTTATAGTAGTAGAAGTTCTTTTAACCTTATTTAACCTTATTAGCTTATTACACAGCTTATTTAAAAGCTGACCACCACTTTTGTAATTTTCCTAGGGTCCTGTCTTCACTAAGTATTTTTAGAAAAAGTTTTGTAATTTTCAAAATTAATTTAGTATTTTTAATAATTTAATTTAGTTTATTTAGTAATTAATTAATAATAAATAATTAAAAAGTTAAAAAAATAATTTTCTTTTTTCTAAAATTTTCTTTATCATTAGGTTCGTAAAAATAAAATTTTCATGTCCGTAGGATTAGCGTAGCTCCTGTTTCACATTTTATTTTGCGCGTTCGCGTTTTATTCAAATGACTCTTACGTTTTTAAATTTAGATTACGTTAGTAAAAGTCGTTTGTAAAATAAAGAAAAACCAAAAATTTAAAAAAAAGTGATAGCTTCTATTTAAGCCCTTTTGGCTTATTTTTCTGCTTATTTATAAGCAAACTCTAATTTTAGATTTAGATTACGTTTTAGGTTAATTGGGTTTCACGTTATTATTAATATAGTTTGTTTAAATCGTTCTCATTCATATTTCCTTAGTGTAATCATTCAAACCCTTATATATACCCTTTCCCATCCAGATTCACCCGATCACAAACCCGTTTTGATTACCATCACACCTCGTCGAGACATAACGACCCGGGGAAACACTATACTTTTCACGGAGATTGATTCTAGGCTGTTTGACCTAGTTGACCATCCTTTGGTCAATTTAGGTTGACTGTTTGGAATCAATCATGCTTACGCCAAGTGGTGGAGGTTTGATCCTTTCCCAAGCCTATGGTAATCTATTTTGTTATGACAGGTAGTGAGAGATGTTTTCCATTTCCATATTGTGATATATACTTTATTACACCCGAGAGATGTGACTATCTAAACACTATTTGTGAGGTGCTAGTGTATGACCTTCGTGCTTGTCTTTGGTCTTTAGTGGAACGATTATTTGTTCTAATTACTTTTATATTAGTGTTAAATGACCCCTAACTTGTATTTTGATTAGAATAAAAGCGCATTTGCTTGAGGACAAGCAAATCTCAAGTGTAAGGGTATTTGATGAGGCTAAAAATGAACCCTTTTTAAGGGGTAATTTAACCCTGAAGTCGAGATTATTTGATCAAATATTGCCGTAAATCGTTCCTTTTGTCATTTTAGGTACTTTTGGAGTGAAATCTGGAAAATGAAGCATTTTGAACGTTTTTGGAGCATAAAAGTGAAGAAAACGGCAAAGCCTTAATTTTCCTTGCTGGGAACAGTACCTGACGGCGTCACTTGCTCCTTAATGACGGCGTCAAGAGTGATACAAGAAGTGGAAGTGGATGATACACGTGATGTCCAGAGAGTTTTGTGCCTTGGAGATGATGGCGTCACCTAGGCCGTCATGGTCCATTTACTGGTGACGGCCCAGAGTAAAACCGTCAGGACTTAACCTTACGATGTCAGATGATTTAAAGTGACGACGTCAGGAAGAAGGCTTACACAAGAAGAAACCTTAGTAAAACCGTCACATGTTGGGCAAGACAATCAAAAACTTGCGCGCGGAGTAGCTGATATTGTTTTGGTCATAACTTTTGCATCCGAACTCGGATTTAGGTGATTCAAAAGCCCACGCGAAGAGGACGAAGAGTTCTACAATTTGGTGAAGAAAAGTTGTTCGTGACGCCATCACTATTTATGGGCTGACGCCGTCAAGCCTTGTCAACAGAAACATTGCCTAAAAATATAACATCATAACTTCACTTTTTGTAAGCCCTAAACCCTAAAGTCGATTCCTGGGTTTAGGTAAGTGTTTTTCCAGAAACTTAGAGGGTTTCAATCACTCCATAAACATCTTGTATTGGTTTGTTGATTCTATCTTAATTATGTTTTCCATTATCATTGTTGCTTGCTCTTCTTTGATGATATTTTGCTAATTTACCTTGTGTCTACTTATGATTGTGTGAAACTTGTATATAATTGATTAGATCTTATTTATTCCTTGTTGATGTTTGTGTCTATCTTCATCGATTAGGGTGTGACACTTCGATAGGTCTAATTGGTTTAGCTTATAATTCTTGTTTCCTATTTTCTCTTGTTTAATTTAATGATATCGATGTTAGACTTAAGAAAACTGGAAGACTTCCAGTGGTAACTTGCTTGAACGTCTTAAGAAACATGATCGGAGGTGTACTACGATTTTTTGTTGTATTTAGTGTGTAGGAGAATTCTAATGATCCCATGTTAGGAGCTTCTAACGGCTCGACATATGAGTGAAGCAGGATCCTATAGAGTTAGGGAATATTGTACACGGCCCTGACTAGTATTAAGGAATATAACCCGTCAATTAAAAACAAGGTGTGACAATTTAATAGTTAGAATTGGATAGCTAGCAAGGAGTAACATATCATAGGTAGACATGCTTCACTTATCTTGTAGAACCTTAGTTTATTTTTCTTGCACATTAGTTTAATTAGTAGCTTTTGGGTTAGTTGATTAGCAACTAATTCCGCCCACTCTCCCAATACCCGAGATTTTTACCTGCTTTTCATAAAATATAAAAACACAAAAAGAATCATCCTTCAACTTTAGACCTAGTTAGATTAATTTCAATCCTAACGACACTATTCCTGAGTTGAACGATCAATCCCCCGGTACTTGTCACTATACTATACTATGACGATCAGGTATATTGCCTGGTGGGGGTTGTAAGCTTCTCGAGATCCCTCGAGAGGAAAAGCCTGGTGCGATTCCCACGTATCATATAATCATAAGCTTTTGTTTCCAAGTGATCCAAGCTTCAAGCTTTCAAGTGCAAAAGAAGAATACTTCAATTCTTCAAGACAAGAAGTATTGCAACTTGTTGTGACCTCCACAACCAAGTTGTTTGTGCATCATCACTTGTATAGTATTCATCCATTTTGTGTATTAGTTCTGAATATTGTTTAGATAGAAGTAAGCATAAGGAGTTAGGCTAGTTAGGTGTGAAGGTAGAGAAGTTGTGAATTGATTGTGGTGTACAAGTAGTATAGGTGTGAAGAAGAAGTAGTGTGATTAGGTAGTGCTTAGGTGTGAAGAAGTTGTGAAGTAGTTCTGAAGTAGTTGTGCAAAAGTTGTGAAAAAGGTGTGACGAAGTTGTGGTGTGATAATTGGTGTGTAAGGTTTTCTCCGCCATAAGGGAGCTTGTTGACATAGTCAAGAAAACTCTCGAGTTAGGTGCTCGGGGGGTGGAGTAGGGCAAGGAACGTGTCCTTGTAGCCGAACCACTATAAATCTCTTGTCGCGGTCCGATCTTTCCATCTCTTACTTATTTATTTATCTTATTATTGTTTTAGTACTTAGTTATAATTGTTTATATTTTTACAAGACTTGAATTCACATAATATCGAATCTAAACTTTTTAAAGTAAACAAAGTTTTCAAAAACAAGTTTTTATAACAAACCTAAAAGGACACATATAATAGATCATATAGTTGTTTTCATACTAAACTCTAATCAAAGATTTTTCAAACAAACAATTGTATAAACTTAAATCAATATTTAAAAACAAAGGTTTTCATAATAAATTAAAAAGACGTAAAACTATTCAACCCCTCCTTCTAGTTTCCCACATGCAGAAACACATCAGGGATCCTGCTTGGCACCGCGACAGTGGATGCTCAAGGAGTATGACTGGTGTGAAGAGTTATCTGCTCAAATATGTAGAAGAACCAGGACCCAAAGTAGTGTTTGGTGATAACTCATCAGCTCCCACTGAAGGTTATGGTTCAGTAAACTGCAATGGTATAGTTTTTACAAGAATAGCTTATGTCAATGGTCTCAAGTACAATCTGATAAGTGTGAGTCAACTATGTGATGCAAAATACATTGTTTAGTTTGATGACAAGAGAGGGACCATCTTTAATGCCAGCAAGGAAGTTGTGTTGATTGCTCCCAGGAAGGATGATGTTTATGTCCTAGACATGTCATCCCTTACTCAAAATGGGACTTTCCTCTTCTCTAAGGCAAGTGAGACAAGCAACTAGCTCTGGCATATAAGACTCTCTCATCTCAATTTCATAAACATCAACAACCTGGCCAAACAGAACAAGGTTATTGGCCTTCCATCCCTAGTGTATACCAAAGACAAACCATGTTCTGCTTGTGAAAAAGGAAAACACGACAAGGCATCATTCAAAACCAAACAATCTTTCTCAATCAAAAGCTGCCTGCATCTCCTCCACCTGGGCTTATTTGGACATGTCAATCCTATGTCCATTCACCATGAGAAGTATACTCTGGTTATTGTGGATGAATACTCAAGATACACTTGGGTTTACTTCCTGACCAAAAAGAGTCAGTCAGCTGACACAATCATGTCATTTGTCAGGAACATTGAAAATCAAAATGATGTCAAGGTTAAACAAATTAGAACTGACAATGGCACTGACTTCACTTCTCCCTATACTCCTGAACAAAATGGAGTAGCTGAAAGGAAGAATAGAACACTCATAAAGGCAGCAAGGACAATGTTAAATGGCTCAGTCCTCTCAAAACACTTCTGGACTGAGGTAGTCAGAACAGCCTACTACACTCAAAATAGGTCCATTATTGTGAAAAGACACAATAAGACTCCCTATGAGGTGTTCAAAGGAAGGATCCCTGACATCAGCTATTTTCATGTATTTAGGTGTCCTTTGTTTATTCATAATCACAACGATCAATTGGGTAAATTTGATGCCAAAGCTGATGATGGATACTTCCTGGGATTATCTCTGGTTTCCAAAGCCTACAGGGTGTTTAACACAAGGAGCCAACAAACTGAGGAAACTTATCATATAACTGTTGATGAGAGCACTGAATCCATCAGGTTCTCCAGTTCCTCAGTTGAAGATATTGGTATTGATGATTCATCAAGGTATCCTCCTGATGAGTATCTCCCTGAGAATCACACTTCAACCCAATACCAAGCTGATGCTGATGTCTCATACTACATCATCCCTCACAATCTACATGATGATGTACCCTCCGATCAGCTCGAAGGACACCCCTTCGAGTGTAATTGTAACCTACATAATCGAAGGCTCTGGCTAGCCTCCTTAAACTTTATTTGGCGTAAAACTAATCATCAATGATCTAGTTACCAAGTGGGAATTCGCCAATCGAAGGATTAAGCCCTTCGGGGTATCTCTCGATAAGTTTTATGGACGGAACAATGCCAAGTCCAATATTGGGGAGACCAAGTCTTACCCACGTCGCCTCTTCCTCTTTATCATCCCCGCTAAACCCGGAGGAGTGGGACACTAACCCCTAGCGGTTACCACAAATCATGGGACGCCCCCATGATCTCTCTCAAACGTGTGACCACTCTCCAGGACCGTTTTCTTCACCTCTAAATAGTCCTGGACGATGACAAATCTGGTATGCAACCTATCTCACCTTACTTTACTACGCATATACTTAAACTCTCATACCAATCACTCATTCACACGCCGGAGATGGTTCGCAGGGTCCAACCCCTGCGCAATCACTTAACGTAGTGTTTTAGTATTTCTTATTTCAGGTTATATCCAAGCTTGGCGCAATCACAACACCTCTCATTTTCCTTTGATCACCATCGAAGGCCTGGTAGTGCAAAATATTGTACAATCAGTGGTGCCATCTGCGGGACCCGCTACAATTAGTCCCGTTATTTCCAAGCAAAATAACCAAGTCAAATACACTCGCTATTATTCCGGCATGAATTCAGAACGAGAAGTTACACCCCCACTGGGTTTCTCGTCCTTAACCCCTTTACCCGTAACAGACGCCAACAACCTGCCGCCAATCACGGTCTCCACCTTTACTACACGATCTCACCCTGAAATAACGCCCAATCACCATGCATCCACTTCGGCCAACCCAGAACTCATCATTAGCCCCGCCTTTGTCGACGCTAATTATGAAGAGTTAGAGTCCTTGCTAAGGGCTCGTAGGAGACAAATCAGAAATACGGAGATGCGTAGGGAGTTAGAATATTCCAGCGATGAGTATTATGAGGAGATCGAAATGGAAACGAGACCTTCAATCCATAGGGCTCACCACCCTATCCTGCGCATTGGGTCACCTGCAAGTAGAAGGGTTGAGGGAAGAAGCGTAGGCTTCGAAGGAGTTCCCGAGAGAACTCCCACGAGAAAAGAAGGAACTGTCGCTGAAGGCTCTAACGGGAGGAGTCGGCAGAGGGAGAACACGGAGGTAAACCTACCCCCATTATTAGCAGGTCACTTAGGAAGGACCAAAGGAGGAATCCCTCTACAGCCCTCCCACGCGTCTGGTGTGGAGGGTAACCTAGGCCCAGTCAACACAGGAGGGAGTCTTCCCCCCATTGGCCTGCATCCTCAATTCCCGGTCCAGAGCTACCCTCCGATTCTTTATCCCCAAATCAATGGGCAACCTGGCAATCAGTATCCCTCACAAACTACTGTACCCTATAATCCTCCCATGGTATACCCCCCGTATACCATGTATACTGGTTACACTCCAAACATGAGTACGCCTCATCATTTCTATGTTAGTCAGCCTTCTTTGGGAGTACCCCCTCCTATTAATCCATACCATACTGTTCTGATGAACGTGCCACCGTATGCCCATCCATATGCTGAGCCCGTAGGCCCCACTACACCTTTCGTGAGATGGATTGAAGATTATCCCTTGCCGGATGGTTTAAAGATGCCTTCACATATAGGCACATACGATGAGAAGGGGGATCCAGATAATTTCCTACATTTATTTGAAGGAGCTATAAGAATGCAGAAATGGGCCATGCCAGTAGCCTGTCACATGTTCACATATACCCTCCGAGATTCAGCATGTATTTGGTGGAATGGGCAGAAGCTAGGAAGCATTATCAACCTTGACGATTTGAAGGCTAAGTTTCGATCTCACTTCAGCCAACAGAAGAAATTCACAAGAACGCACCTCACGGTGCACAATATTAAGCAGAAGGAGAACGAAAGCACAAGGAATTTCGTTACGAGATACACTGACGAAACCCTACAAATTATGGGCTTACATGAAGAGCAACGCATTTCTGGCTTCGTCCATGGTCTACGTAACCGGAACCTTGTGGAGTTTTTATCTACAGATCTGCCGGCAACATACAAAGGCCTTATGGAGAAAACATATACGTGGATAGATGCCAAAGAAGTTTCCACCAATGGGGCTCCGACAGAGAGCAACAAGGGAACGAAGCCATCTTCAAGGGAAGGACAGAAGAACAAGCACAAATCCATAATAGGTTTACTCCATACCACAAGAGTTAAAACTCTGGTTTATGGGAAAGCCTAACAAAATCCCCGAAGGAAATTTTGGCTACAGAGAAGGTAGCAAAGACCTTCGAACTCCCTCCTCGCCTAACAAGCAATGGGAGGAACCGAGACACGACCAAGTACTGCCACTTCCACGAGGATGTTGGTCATGAGACGAACAACTGCAGAGAACTGAAGAAGCAAATAGAGGAAGCTGTCAAATCAGGACAGTTGACGCATCTAATAAAAGGCATAAGGAAGGGTAAAGAAAAGGTCACCGATGCTAAGAACTATACTCATGAGGTTCCAATCCTTATGGTTCGCAGGGAGGGCCCGAGCCAGAAAAGAAAGGAAATTGAGGAAGGAACACCCAAGGTGGGGGAGGTGACCTTTCCACCACTAAAGGACCAACCTCCCTCAGATGATCCTATAGTCATAAAAGTCCTCATTTTTAACCAAGAAGTCAACAGGGCCTACATGGACTGCGGAAGTTCTTGCGAGATCATATACGAACACTATTTTCTGAAGCTCAAACCTTCCATAAGGGCACAAAGGGTGGATTCGAAGATACCTTTAATAGGGTTCTCAGGAGAACACTCATGGCCTCTGGGAGAAATCCCTTTAGACGTAACCATTGGCGAAGGCCGACTGGCAAGGATGGAAACCCTCACATTCATAATTGTAAGGTCAGACTCTCCTTATAACCTATTGATAGGGAGAACTGCCATGCAGAAAATGGGCATTGTAGTATCAACTATACACGCAGCAGTCAAGTTCCAAACGGCCAATGGAATAGGGACTGTACTATCTAATTACAACAGGAAAGAGACACCAGAGATAGGAAAAAAGATTAAAGAAAATCCTCAAGAGCCTCCTAAAGTTATCTTGAGCTGTGGGGATGCCGAAGAGCGTATCGTAGTAAACGAGCTTCATCCGGAGCAGACGGTCGTGATAAGAAGACAACTCCCTGCTACCTTCAAAACAAATCTTACACAACTCTTGAAGGACAACAAAGATATCTTCGCATGGACATACTCCGATATGACAGGAGTTCCGAGAAGTCTCATGATCGATGGCAAACCTTTTGGAACGGAACACAAACTCAACGAGTTTAAACACATGGAACCTATTAAACAAAAGCGCCGAAGCCTTGCGCCAGAAAGAAACACCACAGCCTGCAAAGAAGTAGACGAACTAGTACAAGCAGGCATACTTAGAGAAGTCAAATATCAAACATGAGTAGCCAATCCAGTTATGGTAAAGAAAAACAACGGAGGATGGCGTATGTGTGTTGACTTTACTGACATCAATAAAGCATGCCCAAAGGATTGTTACCCCCTCCCAGAAATAGATTGGAAGGTAGAATCCTTATCAGGGTTCCGCCTAAAATGTTTTCTAGACACTTAAAAGGGATACCATCAGATACAGATGGCAGTAGAAGACGAGGAAAAAACAGCTTTCTACACAGGAAAAGGCGTCTATTGCTATAAGAAAATGCCCTTCGGTTTAAAAAACACAGGGGCAACTTACCAGCGTTTGGTGGATAAAGCCTTCAATAAACAGATAGGGAGAAACTTGGAAGCATATGTCGATGACATGGTCATAAAGAGCAGAACAGAGGAAGACCTGCTCTCTGACATTCAAGAAACTTTCAACCAGCTAAGAGCCATAAATATGAAACTAAACCCGAAGAAATGTTCATTCGGTGTTGAAGAAGGACAATTCCTGGGGCACTTGATCACAAAGCAAGGAATCAAAGCAAACCCTTCTAAAGTAAAAGCTATCACTGACCTACAAGCCCCAAAGACATTGAAGGAGGTACAAAGCCTTAATGGGAAACTGGCTGCCTTGAGCAGGTTCTTATCAAAAGGCGCAGACCGATCACTACCGTTCTTCAAAACCCTTAAAGGATGTATGGACAAGAAGACTTTCCAATGGAGTGTTGAAGCTGAAGCTGCTTTCCAAAAATTGTAGGGATTCATGGAAATCCTGCCAACACTCACAGCCCCAATTAATGGAGAAACACTGTATATGTACATCGCAGCGTCACACGAAAGCATCAGCGCAGTACTCCTGGCAGAAAGAGAAAAGAGGCTAGTTCTGATCTACTTTTTCAGTCGGGTTTTACAGGGAGCCGAATTAAACTACCCAGAATTGGAAAGGCTAATTCTTGCCCTAGTCCACGCTGCAAGACGCCTCCGAAGGTATTTTCAAGCTCACCCCATTACGGTATTAACTGCAAAGCCCATCAAACAAATATTATCAAAACCCGAGAAATCAGGGAGAGTATCTAAATGGGCCATTGAACTAGGGGAGCATGAAATAGAATACAAAGGGCGAAACTCCATAAAAAGTCAAATACTCGCAGATTTCCTCGCCGAAACTCCTTTCGAGCCAAGAAACGATAAAGAAATTCCCAAAAAGAAGCCTTTGAAAGAAAAGGCAGGTTGGAGGTTATTCACGGATGGAGCCTCAAGCTCCGATGGTTCAGGGGCAGGACTAATGTTAGTCAACCCAGAAGGAAAAGAATACACTTACGCACTATGATTCGAGTTTGAGGTGACCAACAACGAAGCAGAATACGAAGCTTTGTTAGCAGGCCTACGGCTAGCCAAAGACATGGAAGTACAAAACCTTTCGATTTTTGTTGACTCACAGCTGGTCGCCAACCAAATCAAAGGTTCTTACAAAGCAAGGCAGCCCACAATTAAACAATACCTGGATAAAGCAAAAGAAATCCTACAAGGGTTTGAATCATATACCATTGAACACGTTCGAAGAAATCAAAATAAGAAGGCGGACGCATTAAGCAAGTTAGCTTCAATGGCCTTCGTCCACTTAACAAAGGAAGTCCTGGTTGAGGTACTAGCTGACAGATCTATCCAAAGGAAGGAAGTATCTGATATAATATCCGAAGAAGAAACTAATTGGATAACTCTGATAAGGGAATACTTGATAAGCGGCATTTTGCCAAAAGATCCAAAGCTAGCAAGAAAAGTGAGAATTAAAGCTCCTCAATATAGGATAATAGGAGACCACCTCTACAGACGATCTTTTCTATCCCCATGGCTTCGTTGTGTCGGACAAAAACAGTCTACCAACATCATCAATGAAGTCCACGAAGGATCATGTAGCCTACATGCAGGACCTCGCTCCGTCGTCTCAAAAATCATGAAGTTGGGGTACTACTGGCCATCAATGCACAGGGATGCAATGGAAATAATACATAAATGTGAAGCATGTCAAATCCACTCGAAGGTCCCAAGATTGCCTAAACAAGATATGACCTCTGTCACATCTGCTTGGCCTTTTTCCCAGTGGGGGATTGACATAGTAGGACCCCTACCAGTAGCTCTGGGAGGAGTGAAGTTTTTGGTTGTAGCTATCGATTACTTCACCAAATGGGTCGAAGCCAAACCTTTGGCATCTGTAACAGGCAGACACATGGAGAAATTTGTATGGGAACACATCGTTTGTCATTTTAGAGTTCCTCACATCATCATCTCTGACAATGCGAAACAGTTTGCTGAGGGAGTATTCCCTACTTTTTGCAATGGTTTAAAAATCAAGCAATCATTCACATCCGTGTACCACCCTCAAGGCAACGGTCAAGTAGAAGTTACTAATCGAGATATTATAATTGGAATAGAAAGAAGGCTAGGACGAAGTCACCAAGGGTGGGTAGATGAATTACCCTAAGTTCTCTGGGCTCATAGGACACATCCCAAATCGAGTCATGGAGAAACACCTTTTAGCCTCACTTATGGCACACAAGCTGTCATCCCATCAGAAATAAGCGTAGAAATGGAGCGCATCATAAACTTCGAAGACTCGGAAAACGAGGAAAAACTTCGAGAGAATCTAGATTTGCTTGAAGAACGAAGAGAAATAGCTTCCATAAGAGAGGCTACATACAAGCAAAAGTTAGAAAAATACTACAATAGCAGGGTTAGACCCTCGATTTTCAGACCAGGGGAATATGTCCTTCGACTTAATAGCGCAAGCAAAGCCGAATACCAAGGGAAGTTGGGACCAACATGGGAAGGACCTTACGTAGTAGATGAAGCCTACAGTAACGGAGCCTATAAGTTGGCAACAATCTCTGGAGATACAGTTGATAGGACATGGAATGGCACTAACCTTCGTAAGTTTTACACATAAAACTTACAACCTTTCGGAGTGTTCGTTCGTTCCAATTTATTTGACAAGCTCTTCTCATTCAGGAAAGAAGCATTAATGGTAGGCGTCCTAGTATTCATTTCATAAAATGATGTAATCCTCCCTACCCAATTAATGACACAACGTATTTCCTTTAAATCTCTTGTTTCGTTTTTTACAACAAAGATTTTCTCAGCCAAGTATTACAAGTCTCAATGTTCGAAGGATGATATTTATGTCTTGCACATGACATCCATTATAATTCACATTGACTTTCCTAAAGCGTCCATGGGTATTAGAAGCCCTACGACTATAGGATAAAGATGGAGTGGGTCACAACCCTCTGTCAGCAGTTAAATTATATGATTGCTTAAAAATCTTGGTTCAAAATACACACAATAAGGATACTCATCCACAGTAACCTTAGGTTGTATACTAACGTTAATAACTAACGTTGAGAGAAGAGAATAACATAATCAAAGGATAAATAAACAAAACATCCGAAACATCAAAGTAGCAAAGAAATAACATATTCAGAGGGTACAAACCACCCTCGGGATAAACCATTGTCAACAAGACAGTATTTACGCATTCTTTGATGAAGAAGGACCTTCTTGACGAGAGGGAAACCTCACACCAAAGGCCCTCTTAGTTGGAGAAGGTGGCCGAATCCTATTAGGCTTCTGGGACAACAGTTTTTTAACAGAAGCATCCGGATCTTGAGTAACCTTGGGCAGAAAGGGAAAGTCTGCCGAAGCAAATGCATTGCTGGCATCATCATATTCCTTCCCATGAGAAGTACGATAATAAGGAACCTTCGATAAAATCACAGGCTTCCCAGTTTCGGCAATCTCTTCCAGGGTAGTACATTTCCCATGGAATATGGCAGCGTTTACCAAGTTGGCCACCACTTGTCCAACCTCATCACTATGATACAATTCTATTGCAATATAAGGAATAACCTTAGCTACAATATCCGCCCTATCTCTTTGAAAACTTTCACATCGAAGGTTGAGGGCATCTATCTCCTGTTGCAATTTGGTTTTTTGATTAATAAGCCTGTTCTTCTCGGACTTAAGACTTGCATACTTTGACTCAAGTACAGATACTCTCTCTTTTAGCCCAATCGCTTTGGCTTCCTCCATTTTGAGCCTACCACACTCAACCATCAGTGAATTCATTTAAACCCAACGAGTCTCCAATGAGACTATTACCACTGAACCAATTGTTCAGGAACCCTCAAACCAAGCCGTTAACACTGAGGTCACAGAAGACCAAAATCTTCAGTTACCTCAAGTTCCTGTGACTGAACCCACTCCAACAAATCAGGCTTCTACAAGCTCTACCTCTTATCCTAGACCTCAGGATAGCTGGACAAAATGCAAAACAATTGAGCTTGTGAACACCATTGGTAAGCCCACTGAAGGCATGCTTACCAGAAGCATGGCTGCCAAACTCAAGGCAGCCTCAGCCAATGTTTGTCTCTACGTGGATTTTCTTTCTGACATAAAGCCCAAAAATGTTAAAAAAAGCTTTAACTTATGAGAGCTGGGTTCAGGCCATGAGAGAAGAGTTGGAACAATTTGAAAGGAATGATGTCATGACCCTTGTTGAATGCCCTAAAGGTGTTTTAGTCATTTGAATGAAGTGGGTATACAAAAACAAGACTGATGAATGTGGAGCAGTCATCAAAAACAAGGCCAGACTTGTGCAAAAGGATATAACCAACAGGAAGGTATTGATTATGAGGAAACCTTTGCACATGTTGCTAGAATGGAAGCCATCAGGATCTTCCTAGCCTATGCAACATACATGAACTTTAAAGTCTACCAAATGGATGTAAAAAGTGCATTCCTGAATGGTAAAATTAAAGAAGATGTCTATGTGCAACAACCTACTGGCTTTGAAAGCAGTGAATTTCCTAACCATGTCTGCAAGCTTAACAAAGCCCTTTATGGACTAAAGCAAGCACCCAGGGTAAGGTATGAAACACTTTCAGCCTTCCTGATCCAAAACAAGTTTGTCAGAGGAAAGATTGACAACACCCTGTTCATCTATAGAACAAAAAGTGATGTCATCCTTGTTCAAGTGTATGTTGATGACATCATCTTTGCCTCTACAAGTTACAAACTTTGCAAACAGTTTGAAAAACTGATGACTACAAAGTTTGAAATGAGCAAGATGGGTGAACTCACTTACTTGGACTTCAAATCAAACAGACTGACAAAGGCATATCCATTTGTCAAGAAAAATACATTAGGAACCTACTGAAGAAGTATGAGCTCTCTGACTGCTCTTCAGTGAAAACCTCTATGGTTCCTCCAAACAACCTTGGCCCTGACCTCACTGGTAAATCAATGAATCAAACCCTATACAGAGGAATGATAGGGTCACTGATGTACTTAGCCTCAAGACCTGACATCCAATTCTCAGTCTGCCTATGTGCTAGATATCTGTCTGAACCAAAAGAGTCTCATCTCACTGCTGTCAAGAGAATCATCAGATACCTGAAGGGTACACCTAACCTTGGTTTGTATTACCCCAAATGTTCAGGGTTTGATCTCAAATGATACACTGATTCAGACTATGCAGGCTGTAATATGGATAGAAAAAGTACTTCAGGTTCCTGTCAATTTCTTGGTGGCAAACTTGTGTGTTGGAGTACAAAGAAACAACAGTCAGTGGCCATGTCCTCAACTGAAGCCGAATATGTGGCTGTTGCAGGGTGTTGTGCAAATGTACTTTGGATGAAGAGCCAACTGAGTGACTATGGCATTCAGTACAAGATGGTACCAATCTTTTGTGACAACACCAGTGCCATAGCCATCTCCAATAACCATGTACTTCATCAAAGAACCAAACACATTGACATAAGGTACCATTTCATCAGGGACCACATCATGAATGGTGAAATTGAATTACATTTCATCCCCACTGAGTATCAGTTAGCTGATATCTTTACCAAACCCCTGGATGAACCCACTTTCACCAGACTGAAAGCTGAGTTGGGCATGTTGGACATTGAATCAGGCAACTGATTGAAATTATTCCAACCTGATGTAAATTCTCTTAGGTCCCTGAATAAACCCATTTCTCAGTGATATACACCTCATCACTGATCACCAACACACTGAATGATAAATCATTCAGGGGGCTCAAGATATCAAAACGCATTGAATTCCTAACTAAATACTCTAAGTACTTAGTTAGTAAATGTCCCAGGTAGGTAACTGATTTCTATTAAATATAGGAATATATGTTACTTACACAACTAGCATCCATATCTTGGGCCCTCACCAATACCACTGAGCATTAAATGCTCTCACTCACATAATTATATATGTGGTGACATCACTCTGCAAAAGTGTCTTTTGCAGAGCCGCGCAACCGTTCATCTGATCGTGTTGCGAAAAAAGAGGAGAGATGGGAAATGTGGCATTAATGCGGATATCAAACCCATTTTATATCACATTTCAAATTTATAAAAACCAATTGATATCTGCATCAATCCTAACCCTAATCCCATCCCCTATAAATACCCCTACAAAAAGAAACACATACACGCTTTTAAAAATTAAGAAAACTCTTGCAAATTTTTTTCCAAGAAACTGTGTGTGTTCCTTCTTTGAATCAAAAGCTCTTTTAAAATCAAACCAGACCAATTTTCTCACAAGGGCTTCTTCTAAAGCTATAACATACGCCCCCAATGTGGAATTCTAGATTGAGGGTGTTGACCTGACCAAAAAGAATGTAGTGGGAAACTTTTCTTACCCTGAACGGTTCCCAGAATACAGGGATGTGGTTAAATACCTCCAAAACTGTTTTCTCACCACTGCATTCACAAAACCCCCTCCATAATCTATCATGATTACCTGAGGGAATTCTGGTGCACAGCAGTGGTTGACAACCCTGATGCACCCAAGGATGCCACAATTAGGTTCTTAGTGGAGAATGGGAGAAAGTCCCTCACTCTCAACTACCAGACCTTTGTCAAAGCCACAGGCCTTGACTACACTGAGACCTTTGCTGCCCACCCCAAGGAAGAGGAAGTGAAGGCAATTTTGCTGGAACTAGGGCCCTATGATAAACCTCACCCTGATGTGACCTCAGGGGCCCTCCTAGCCAAAGCCCCAATAATAAAAACTTGGTTTCCTGCCCCCTGGAGGATCCTGATGACCTTTTGTCATTTAGGTCCTTGGGGAAAACAAATCCTCTACTGAGCAACTTAAGACTACTCAATCAATGATAGTGTATTGTCTCCTAGAGGGTATAAAAATTGACCTTGGAGAAATTATCTTCAAGGACCTCCTTGCAAAATTGGGTGGGAAGTCTAGGAAAAAACTTATGTCATACCCTAGATTTATTTCCTGCGCCCTGCAAGACTTGTTGGGATCCGAGTACATTAAGCCTGATGGCGTAGGCTTTGAGACTGAGGAACACAAGACCAATTACTCTCGTGACCCCACTGAGGTTACACATGTCGCCCTAACCACGTATATGCTTACTGCTATCCAGGGTGACAACAAGATTTCACCTGTTCCCTCTCCTACCAAGAAGGTAATGAGGAAGAAGGGACATGTGTCCAGGAAGGTATCTCAACCCAAGTCACTAGCCATTGGTACCTCTGTCTCTAAGCCTGAAACAAGGAGGCAACAACAGACCCTGACTGCTAACACCCTCATGATCATTACTGAATCACTTACCCAAAACAAGCGCCAACGGAGGGCACTGAGACATCACACTCAGTGTACTCAGGCAAACCCATTCCCAAAGGCTCTACTAACATAAACAAGTCAGTGGAGTTGGAATCAACCCAACCTCCACATCCTGGTAAAGGCTCTGGCAAATCACAACCAGGGTCCTAGGGAGCAAGGGGTCCTAAATCCTCGGTGGGGCAGCACTATGATGAGGCGAAAAATGAACCACTTTTGGGGGGTCATTTAAGCCCGGAATGGAATATATGATCAAATATTACCCTAAATCGTTCCTTTTGTGATTTTAGGTACTTTGGGAAAGAAATCTGGAAAAGGAAGCAATTCGGACGTTTTTGGAGCATAAAAGTGAACAAAACGCCAAAGACTTAATTTTCCATGCTGAGAACAGTACCTGACGGCGTCAGGAATAAAAGTGGTGACGACCCAGTGCAAACTGAAGGAGTCACAACTAGGGCGTCAAGAGTAAAATTCATGACGGCCTGCATATGGTGTACACATGACGGCGTCAGACCCAGATCTAGGTGTCACAACTCACCATTTCAGGTCATTTCAGGTCATTTCCCGAACTTTGAAAAAACACTATTCATCAAACACTATTCATCAAAACACTATTCATCAGTTTACTATTCATCATTTTCGAGGTCAATTTGATATTCTGAGAAACTTTTGGGAAATTTACTATTCATGGAACACTATTCATTGCGGGAAAAGATTTCATCATTCACGTGCATTACACATTTCATCGTAAATTTAGTTTACGGGTATTCAAATTCGCGTAACCATATTGGTTCGGGTGCGAATTCATGCATTATCAGTAATGACATTTCATACGGACTGGAGATAGTCTGCATATCATCAGTAGGTCATTTACATGTTATACCACTCTCAGGATTTTCAAATTACTATATTCAGTATATTTAACGTTTTACGTATAAGTATTTATAGTAAACGTTAACACCCGGTTTATACACGACGAATATATCTAAATACTCCCACAATGGTCCCGACATATTTTTATATCCATTTTAACATCATAAAAGTTATAACATTCAGTTACCCAGTATTTTGGAAATTTATTTTATTTTTAACGTACGCGTAGGAATATAACGACGGTTTTCGTTAAAACTAAACATTTATCACCCGATCACTCAGTAAATGTACCCAACATATTTTTAATATGTTTTTAACATTATTATAACTAATTTCATCCCGGTATACTTCGTGAACAATTATTTCTATTAAAACCGGTACCCGATTTTAACGAATAACACGTAATAACACGTAACGCTACACTACATTTTCTAAGTGATCAAAACCGTTTTGGCTACTCCCTTTTCACACCAAAACCGGCCCATGAGACACCCCTTAACCTCAAGCATTGATTTCTTAATATAAAACAATAAACCTTAAAAACCATACTTTACTAAAAACCTAGAATCATAATCTTCATTTTAGGAAAGATAGAAAACTTGCTCATCTCTTCCCCACTCTTGCAAACCCACGACCTCATCACCACTCCATGATCCATCCATGGTTTTTCAAAAGCTAAAGCTACAAACTTGTCCCTTTTATCATTCTAAACAAGAATCAATCAACAAAAACACAAGAACATCAAGCATAATCATCCAATAATCATCTCATTTTATCAAGTAAGTTTTCAACTTTATTTTTTCATGGATCATCTTATTTTTACTTGTATTACATGATTTCCATGCTAAAAACCATGTACAATGAGCTATACCACCCTTTATTTTGGCTAAAAACAAACATACAAACCCTAACTTATTTGTTATGAATCCCCTAGCTCTAATAACTTGGTTAGGAGTCCATGGCACCCTAAGAAGGTGTATGGTAAGATTAGATTAGTTATGTGGTGATTACAAGAGGTTTGGTGATGGTAGAAATTGGTTTTTAACCTTGGAAACTTGATTTGGAACCTATTTTAGACATGCTGTCCCGTTTTGTAAAAATCTGGAAAATCAGTAAACACCAAGGAAACTTTGGCAAAATTTTTAGAAAATACTTTCAAAAACGAATCCGTAGGCAAAAGAACGGATTAAAAAGAGTCTATAACGAAGGAGTTATGATTTTTGCAAGATTGTAGACGAAAAGTATTTTTCAGAAAATGTTTGCTGTTGGACGTTTTTCATTGGTCAAAAAGAGACTTTAGACGTAACCCGGAGGAGCCGAGCTTTCCAAAATATATTACTACATACTAAGACGTAACCGTGGATATAAAGAACAAGTAAAACGGACAAGTAACGACAAAGATATACACGTTTGAATATCGGCTAAAACCCTTTATTAATTGACAGCTTTTAATATATTTGGCGCAAAAACTACGAAGTGCATTTTCAAGCTAAACATAATATCAAGTACCGAGCTTTATAACTAACGTAGTATTAGTTATTACGAGTATGTTTTCATCATTTCAAGGATTACAACCCGAGTATTTCAACGCTAACATGGAAACTTACGATATATATATATAAGTATATATATATTACAACTAGCCATTTATATTTTCTAATAGCAATATTTTCCAAATTCTTGGAATATATACTTTTGATACCAACAAGTGTTTTTCAAAGAGTAGAGTGGTATAGGAAACATGTGCATGGACATTCATAACATCATTTCATGATCTAAAGTAGATCGTTCATCATTTACATTAGGTTGCGGCTAGTGTGCGCGCCTTGTCTTTCAGTTCATTACATGTTCATGGTACCATCATATTGGGTTGCGGCAGCAAATTGTTCATTGGTGTTCATTTCATTTCATCACGGTTTCATCAGTTGAGGTGAGTTTTCATAGCCCCGTTTTCAATTCAACATTTTTGATTGTTTTCAAATCCCACGGGGGGAATACATTGCATCAATTATTTCAGTACGAGCCCAAGTATTCAAACATGTACATAGCTTAAGTTACCTTGCCATGTGATAAGTCCCCTGTAACATCATGAACCGTTAATTTACCGTTAAGCGAGAGTGAGTGGATAGATCTATCGAGGGTGACGCCTCCATCCGTGGTAGTGGATACCAACAGTAAGCGGATGCATGTCATGTCTTTTACATTTGAATGTTTCGGCAGAACATTCGGGAGGGGCATAGAATTTCATCAGTCATAGCTTCGGTGTCATGAGCTTAAGGCTATTGTACAATTTTCACGAGATTTTTATCTTGCATTTTTACTTGTGGTGGCCGTACATCAGTACATTTTACAAACCTATGGAATTCACCAACATTCGTGTTGACGTTTTAGCAATGTATTTCAGGTTATTAAGGTAGCTCATGTGACATGCATTTGGACCTTCATGGAGTCGCGGAGTCGACGCGTCTCATCATTATTTCATGCACTTATGTAAACATTTGATCTTGTACGACTTGTTTTTCATAAACATGCAACACATTTTGGGGACCTCATTTTGTAAACTCTGGATTATTGCAATGATCAAATGCAGTATTTTCCAAACGACACTTTAGGTCGTTCAATGTAACTGTAACTGTGGTGCTATGACAGACACCCCCAGGTATTCCATTCCGCTGCAAGTCAGGTAAATTGGGGGTGTGACAGATTGGCATCAGAGCTAAGGTTATAGCGAACTAGGATGTATCTTGGACCCTAGACTATAGCCACATCAGCATAGCATCTCATCATTTCATCATAAGTGCATAATCATGATACATGTTGTTTTATACATCCCCTGTGCGAGTTATTTATACTCATATCCGTATATGTATATTATTTTATTGACCTGGTTCACAAGTGACATGCCTTCAGATACTCACCCTGACATCCTTTTATCGGATACCGACATTGAAGATGCCTTGTCATCTTCCACTACCATTATACCATCAGTTGCACTTACACCACCATTAGTACTATTGATTTGCCATAGGAACAGAGTCTTCCTATCATTCAGCCCGTACATAGAATGCCTTTTGGTAGTGTATTCAGAATTAATCTTAATGGACTTATTAGGATGCTTATTGCAAGGAAGATAGTGTGTTTTCTTTCCATCACTAGTAGGGCATTTACTACTCAGGTACTATCACCACCATCAGTTACTTATTACACTATTGGCCTTCCCACAGTGTGTACTTTAGTTTTACCTTTTGGATGTCGCGAGGTAGCACGATAGAGGGTAGTATTTCATTCACTGGTACCATCATTGTCATTTCCTTTTCCATTCCCGCTTGCCATGAACTAGATGACATCTAGTAGATAATACCAATAACACGGACTCAACAGAAACATCCGCAGATTCTTCAGGAATGGTTCAGAACCTACATTATCTAAGATTTGATAGATGCACAACTTCAGATACCACTTCAGGACTATCCCAACCTTATGATGCCACAAACCTGATTTCACACAGAGGGACACCAGGAAGTCCCTGGACCAGACTTATATCCTCCCTCCTTTAGCGGAATTAGAAACACAAAGGAATTTCTCAAATGGTTCGAAGACATAGAAACAATATTTCAATGTGGCGACTGTTGTAAGGAAGACAAGGTTAAGTTCGCCACATGCACCTTTCAAAATCATGCCCAGGAATGGTGGACCAAACATATTAAGATGGTAGGAGTTGATACTGCCTACTCACACTCTTGGGAGAAACTAAGAAGGATGATGGGTATAACATTTTGTGTAGGAAGTGAATTACGAACAAGGGAACAGGAAACACTAAACTTTATCATGGTAGGAAATGATGTTGACAAGTACACTGCTCATTTTTATGAATCAACACGACTAGGTCCTGCAATGGATGAACCGGAACGCAAGAAACTTGAAAAGTACATTATCAAAATGGCGATCGAGGCAAAGGAACTCATAGTTCACGCCGAGACATCAGGAAACAACAGTTACAACAAGAGGAAGTGGAACAACAATCTAGGTTGCAATGCTGCTCAACTATCACCCAAATAACAAGAAGTGAATTGAGCCTTTGCTGCAGAACCGCACACAAAGAGAAGGTATATTGGAAAGTTACCTTACTACAACCTGTGTAATCAACATCACCGAAGTCATTGCAGTAAAACGTGTGGAGTGTGCAAGAAGCGGGGTCATTGGACTAAGGATTGTAGGAAACTCACAAATCAGAAGACCCCAGGGAGTTGCTCCAAATGTGGAAAGTTAGGGCATTTCAAGAATGACTGCCCGGAACTAAGGAACAAGGAAAACTCGGGAACTTGGAATCAAGACTGAATCGCCCAAGGAATAGCGTGAGTTGTTGAAAGAGAACCGTCAGGATGTTAGAAACATCAAGGATAACAACAATGCTTCATCAGGAGGAGCTTTGTTTCAATATATAGACCGTAGTTCGAGCCCTTTAGGGTTGTATCTTTCCTTTTGTACTTACCGTTGGCACGATGACATGACCTAGTGGTATTAAGCACTTTCCTATCCAATGTAGTATTTATCCTTTGTTACCTAGGTGATAAACATAACCATCGTTTCGCAACATTTTAGCATTGTCTCATCAGGTACTAGGTTGATTTCGTATTTGACGAATTAGTAGACTATTACCATTTGACAAGATTCACCCACGTATCCAATACACCATTCAAGCTATTTTACTATCATATGGGGAAACTGTTTTACAGAAAAATTTCTGAAGTAAGCTATTTTATTTCCATCCTATACATTGATTTTTCTGTCATTACACCAAGTATTTACTATTATTACGCGAAGCAATTTTCATGTTACTTGAAAGAAAACATCAGGATACCATTTTAATAACAATGCGTTGAACACCATCTAAAACTTTTGAGGAAAGTTATGATATTTTGACAAAATCCAACATCGCATCATTAGTCCTCAATTATACATAGCCTGATCACCTATGTAAAATTCAGGAAGGATTATGCCATGAAGGAAATAATTACCTTTTCAAAGGATTGTAATAACAATCTTCATCCAAAAGTTTTGTAAACAAAGGAACTCTTTCATAAACATCCCTTTTGCCGAACTATCCCTGGATACTTACCCCACCAGTCACTCATTCAGACATTAAGTTGGATTTTTCCCATTGACTTCCCTAGAAGAGACTTTCCATATCAATTACATGCAGGATTCCTTTATACAATAAAAGCAATGAAAGGATTACAGAACTACTAACCAGGACTAGAAGCATATAGTGAGAGAATTCATAACTCAACAACAAATTCTAAGATACTGCGAGACCATCCGAATTACCATCTTTAACCTAGTTGTCCAATGTTATTATTCAAGGGTACTAGCTAGACTGAGCTACAGGATTGAACTCAATATAGATGTCCGCAGGACAACACAATAGAAGTACACCAAGCTTCAAATTGAGACTGTAGAGCATTTCATTTAAACATGGCCTCATTCATACATAAACTTTCCTGCAGTAAGTTTTCACAAAGGACAATTGTTTGAAACAAGAATATCGATGTAATTTCCTCTAAGGCCTTATGTCACTAGAAATTTCAGATAACCTCACCTTCATACTAAGCAAGGGATCAAGCCAGAACATATCTCCTCATCTACATGGGAAAACAGAATAGACATTCATCGACACAACATCAAGTGATACCTTCGTCTTGCCAATTACAACGATGAACTATTTCAGGACTTAAGTTAGTCTAAATGCCTATGCTTGTAGTTATGTCAGATAACCACCAATAGACATTATCCAACCTCAGGAACTAAGTGTTAGACATCTATGCATTTAAGCGAACATTTCCTATTCTATCATTTTATCCTTTTCAGTGTTTTCACTTTTAAATAAAGTTGATGCGTTTACATAAATCACATACCTTGTGGAAAAATGATTTCTGAAATTCCTATTTTGAACAAGTACGATCCTTTTTGGTCAATCTTTAGCAACACTATGGTACAATGAGGAAAATACATAAACATCAAACTTTGGTAAGCAGTCGTAATCACAACATGTTTGAAAACAGTTCCTATTTCATAACTACTGGATTTTGGATCATCAGGAAAAATATTACCCAGTAAATCATTTGCTCCATTTTCTAAATTCGTTTATTCAGAAAAGGATTTCAACTAAAACTCACAATCGCGAGATAAATTTCCAGAACAAATTTCTCTACAACATCGCTTATGCATTTAGGATTTGTGACTGGACAATAGAGAATATTTGGATTATGTGATGAAGGAATTAGGAGGAACATCACAAATTAATCGCGAACTTCAGTAGTGGAGACCAAACCCAATAGACAAAGAAGAACATATGTCTTATCATCCGTTGGAACAAAACACAAGGAATCAAATTGTTACCTATATTCTATCCCTTCAGATAACGCCAAGTTCGAAGGACCGAACGTTATGGAATTAGTCACAAAGGTTTATTGTACCCATTTCAGTTATTCCTGTTAAGGAAACCGTTTCAACTTGGACCTCAGGTAATCATTTCAGGATTTCCTTCAGAAACCCATTTAGATGTGAACATCACCTATCATCCTCAGAACGATGGTCAAAGCGAGAGAACAATTTAAACATAGGAAGGTATGCTCAGAGCATGAGTGATTGACCCTGTAAATGGTTGGACTAATCACTCAACATAAATCAAATTCATCTACAACAATAGTTATCACACCAACAGCGAGAAACTGGCAGAAGTTAGGTTGGTACATAACACCCATCATTTGGATTGGATATCCTGAACATCAAACCATCCAGATTCAAGGGGGAGAACAAACTAAGTTAGAAGCATTGCCTTGGATTGGCATGATACAAATTGGATAACAAGAAAGGTTGAACCTTTAGCATATTGGACTATTTAAGATTCATTTTAGAATCGACCAACTAGCATACAAACTTGAGTTCTGGCAGAATTCAGCAGTATATATTACCAGTACCACATTTGAAACCTTAAAGAAGCGCAGACCATCGATTGATGGGCCAAACTTGGAAAAAGCTCAACTCATTAGTTCAGTAGGCATTCATGAGATAACCAGAAATTTTCTACAAGTCAAGAATCAGTTACAAGTTCAATAAGTCGTAAACCATTAAAACTTCAAGTTCTGCAGAGTTATGCAGAAAGTTCTGCCTAGGAAAGGCATGTTATCGTTCAGAAAACTTGGAAAGTTACACCAATATACATTGGATCATTTATATTTCAGACAGGGTAGGCCTAGTGGCCGTCAGATTTGAACATTGCCAGAAAACAACAGGATTACACGAACATATTTCACATTTTCAGATCCCCAGAAATGACTTTCAGATGAGTCACTCATGATTCCATTGGAAGGGATCCAACCCAAATAACAATCTCAGACCTTGTAAGAGAACCAACAGAAATCATGGACCATGTGGTCAAACAGTTGAAACAGAGTCGAATTCCTATCGTTAGAGTTCGCTGGAATTCTCGAATATCATCACCTTTTCACCAATACATTCTCAGAGACCAACATAAACTGAACTTCGGGACGAAGTTCCTTTTAGGGGGGAAGACTGTCACAACTCACCATTTCAGGTCATTTCAGGTCATTTCCCGAACTTTGAAAAAACACTATTCATCAAACACTATTCATCAAAACACTATTCATCAGTTTACTATTCATCGTTTTCGAGGTCAATTTGATATTCTGAGAAACTTTTGGGAAATTTACTATTCATGGAACACTATTCATTGCGGGAAAAGATTTCATCATTCACGTGCATTACACATTTCATCGTAAATTTAGTTTACGGGTATTCAAATTCGCGTAACCATATTGGTTCGGGTGCGAATTCATGCATTATCAGTAATGACATTTCATACGGACTGGAGATAGTCTGCATATCATCAGTAGGTCATTTACATGTTATACCACTCTCAGGATTTTCAAATTACTATATTCAGTATATTTAACGTTTTACGTATAAGTATTTATAGTAAACGTTAACACCCGGTTTATACACGACGAATATATCTAAATACTCCCACAATGGTCCCGACATATTTTTATATCCATTTTAACATCATAAAAGTTATAACATTCAGTTACCCAGTATTTTGGAAATTTATTTTATTTTTAACGTACGCGTAGGAATATAACGACGGTTTTCGTTAAAACTAAACATTTATCACCCGATCACTCAGTAAATGTACCAAACATATTTTTAATATGTTTTTAACATTATTATAACTAATTTCATCCCGGTATACTTCGTGAACAATTATTTCTATTAAAACCGGTACCCGATTTTAACGAATAACACGTAATAACACGTAACGCTACACTACATTTTCTAAGTGATCAAAACCGTTTTGGCTACTCCCTTTTCACACCAAAACCGGCCCATGAGACACCCCTTAACCTCAAGCATTGATTTCTTAATATAAAACAATAAACCTTAAAAACCATACTTTACTAAAAACCTAGAATCATAATCTTCATTTTAGGAAAGATAGAAAACTTGCTCATCTCTTCCCCACTCTTGCAAACCCACGACCTCATCACCACTCCATGATCCATCCATGGTTTTTCAAAAGCTAAAGCTACAAACTTGTCCCTTTTATCATTCTAAACAAGAATCAATCAACAAAAACACAAGAACATCAAGCATAATCATCCAATAATCATCTCATTTTATCAAGTAAGTTTTCAACTTTATTTTTTCATGGATCATCTTATTTTTACTTGTATTACATGATTTCCATGCTAAAAACCATGTACAATGAGCTATACCACCCTTTATTTTGGCTAAAAACAAACATACAAACCCTAACTTATTTGTTATGAATCCCCTAGCTCTAATAACTTGGTTAGGAGTCCATGGCACCCTAAGAAGGTGTATGGTAAGATTAGATTAGTTATGTGGTGATTACAAGAGGTTTGGTGATGGTAGAAATTGGTTTTTAACCTTGGAAACTTGATTTGGAACCTATTTTAGACATGCTGTCCCGTTTTGTAAAAATCTGGAAAATCAGTAAACACCAAGGAAACTTTGGCAAAATTTTTAGAAAATACTTTCAAAAACGAATCCGTAGGCGAAAGAACGGATTAAAAAGAGTCTATAACGAAGGAGTTATGATTTTTGCAAGATTGTAGACGAAAAGTATTTTTCAGAAAATGTTTGCTGTTGGACGTTTTTCATTGGTCAAAAAGAGACTTTAGACGTAACCCGGAGGAGCCGAGCTTTCCAAAATATATTACTACATACTAAGACGTAACCGTGGATATAAAGAACAAGTAAAACGGACAAGTAACGACAAAGATATACACGTTTGAATATCGGCTAAAACCCTTTATTAATTGACAGCTTTTAATATATTTGGCGCAAAAACTACGAAGTGCATTTTCAAGCTAAACATAATATCAAGTACCGAGCTTTATAACTAACGTAGTATTAGTTATTACGAGTATGTTTTCATCATTTCAAGGATTACAACCCGAGTATTTCAACGCTAACATGGAAACTTACGATATATATATATAAGTATATATATATTACAACTAGCCATTTATATTTTCTAATAGCAATATTTTCCAAATTCTTGGAATATATACTTTTGATACCAACAAGTGTTTTTCAAAGAGTAGAGTGGTATAGGAAACATGTGCATGGACATTCATAACATCATTTCATGATCTAAAGTAGATCGTTCATCATTTACATTAGGTTGCGGCTAGTGTGCGCGCCTTGTCTTTCAGTTCATTACATGTTCATGGTACCATCATATTGGGTTGCGGCAACAAATTGTTCATTGGTGTTCATTTCATTTCATCACGGTTTCATCAGTTGAGGTGAGTTTTCATAGCCCCGTTTTCAATTCAACATTTTTGATTGTTTTCAAATCCCACGGGGGGAATACATTGCATCAATTATTTCAGTACGAGCCCAAGTATTCAAACATGTACATAGCTTAAGTTACCTTGCCATGTGATAAGTCCCCTGTAACATCATGAACCGTTAATTTACCGTTAAGCGAGAGTGAGTGGATAGATCTATCGAGGGTGACGCCTCCATCTGTGGTAGTGGATACCAACAGTAAGCGGATGCATGTCATGTCTTTTACATTTGAATGTTTCGGCAGAACATTCGGGAGGGGCATAGAATTTCATCAGTCATAGCTTCGGTGTCATGAGCTTAAGGCTATTGTACAATTTTCACGAGATTTTTATCTTGCATTTTTACTTGTGGTGGCCGTACATCAGTACATTTTACAAACCTATGGAATTCACCAACATTCGTGTTGACGTTTTAGCAATGTATTTCAGGTTATTAAGGTAGCTCATGTGACATGCATTTGGACCTTCATGGAGTCGCGGAGTCGACGCGTCTCATCATTATTTCATGCACTTATGTAAACATTTGATCTTGTACGACTTGTTTTTCATAAACATGCAACACATTTTGGGGACCTCATTTTGTAAACTCTGGATTATTGCAATGATCAAATGCAGTATTTTCCAAACGACACTTTAGGTCGTTCAATGTAACTGTAACTGTGGTGCTATGACAGACACCCCCAGGTATTCCATTCCGCTGCAAGTCAGGTAAATTGGGGGTGTGACACTAGGCAGTCCAAGGAACTATTTGGCGGTGAGATGATGGCGTCAGCCCTTTGTTCTTGACGCCGTCACCTCCTAAACTCTATATATAGTTTTCTAATTTTCATTCATTGAGAGGAACTTATGTGGAGAAACCCTAGGGCCGAACTTTTGTGAACCCTAGCTCGTATTTTACAGTATATTCAAGGGTTTTCACCCCTTGAATCCTTTCATGTGCTATTGAGATAAGTCTTCTCTTAATTCAATCAATATGTCTATGTGTTGGTTGTCTATATCTTGTGTTTGTCTTAATTTCAACATGCTAGGCTAGATCTATCTTGTGTTTGCTTAGATCTAATGAAACCTAGATGTTAATTATGTGTTGATTACTTGTTTATGGTTGTATTGGATGAATGATTTCAATGTTAGGCTTAAGAGGTAAAGCCTGGTGCAATCCCTACGCATCAAGTTTTTGGCGCCGCAGCCCGAGGAATAGTTATTGTCTAGGTTAGAATCTCTTTTTATTAGGTCTACTTGCTAGATTCCTTTCTAGTAAGATTTTATTTTTATTTTTTTTAGGTTTTCTTTAGTCTATCTTATTTCTTTGTGTATTTGTTCGTAACTCTTCACCACCCGACATCATGGACGATGGGAACATCTTTGAACCCGTCATCCAACCACAACAAAACCCACCACTAGAACCTCTTAGGCCCCGAACCTTAGGAGAGTATTCCCGACCTAGCCACCAAGGCTACCGAAACACCATTGAGCTCACCGGAGCCAATGTGACCCCCTTGCAATCCGACTCCATCCGGTTGGTGCAAAGCGGATGTGCATTCCATGGGCTTCGTTCCGAAGATCCAAATCAGCATTTTAAGGACTTCCTTAAAATCGTAGATTCCATAGACCTATGTTGCAACTAGAGAGACAACCCGATTACGCCTATTCCAATTCTCTCTATGTGATCAAGCTAGCCAATGGCTTGAGAGTTTACCCACGGGATCCATCACCACATGGGATGATCTCACCACTCGTTTCCTTGCTCAATTTTTCCCACCGGGGAGAACTACCAAGCTTAGAAATGACATCTTGATGTTCCAACAACGTCAAAATGAAACTCTCTATGAAGCATGGACTCGATTCAAGGACTTACTCTAAAAAGTCCCTCATCATGGCATAGATCTTTGGCTCCAAGTCCAAATCTTCTATGACCATATCGATCTCTCCACGAGGCGAGCCGTTGACCAATCGGCCGGTGGTAAGCTACGTGATCTAAGTTCGGAACAATCATGGGAACTCATAGAAGATCTTGCTCTCTATGACAACGAAAGTTGGAATGATCCCCGTGATTTGAACAAAACGGTCAAGGCAATATCTTTGCCTTCAAACAACTCTAACACTCCCGACCGTAGGATCATGGAACTTGAGGACCATGTCAAGTTTCTCATGAAATCTTACGAAGCTCCTAAGCCATCAAGCCAAGTGAACAAAATCACTTCTTCATGCGAATTATGTAGTGGTCCCCATGACACTCATGATTGTGTGGAACTCCCCGGAACAGCTTTTGCGAACTACGCATCCTCGCGTACCGACGAAGCGGGAGATAAGTGGTACACTTTCAAACCCGAGCCAAACCCTTACGGTGATTCCTACAACCCCTCTTGGAAAAATCACCCAAACCTTAGGTGGAAACAAAATCAAGCCAATTCTTCTAATCCGCCTAATCGTTATCAACCAAACCGTCCACCCTCCAACTGTACTTTCAACAACAATCCTTCTAACAACTATGGTAGTACCAACAATGTTGAAGGATTGATGTCTAAGTTCATGGCATCTCAAGAAGCTCGTATATCTAAGTTTGAAGCCGATTTCAAACAAAAGCAAAGCGAGATGACCACCAAAATTGACGCATTGTTGAAAGTTCTCAATGACCGAGAAATGGGAGCACTCCCAAGTGACACGGTCAAGAATCCGAAACTAAACGTTAATTCCATATCATCAGTTTTGTCACCTACCTCTTGTCCACAATACTACTCGGTTAAATCTATGAGCACATGTTTCAAACAAAACCAGATTCTTCAAAAGGACCAATCGAATAAAACACCCGATATAAAACCGGTCAAAAGCATAGTTGAAACACCTCCTACACAAGACCTTGACGATGAATTCAAGGAACTTCACCTTAAACGCCCCATTATTGATGTCTTAGCCCGTGCTCCCTACTATAGTGCCCTCCTAGAAAAGTATGAGAAGTTTAAACTAGGTAAAAATGGGACCGCCTTCGTTCAAAACAAGTTACCTAAAAAACTTGATGATCCGGGTATATTTGTTTTGCCTTGTAAGATAGGAAGATCCGAAGCTTTCGGTACACTAGCCGATTTAGGGTCAAGCCTCAACTTGATTCCCCTATCCCTATTCACCACTCTTAAGCTAGGAAAATTAGAGGAGACGGAGGTATTGATAGGTCTAGCGGATGGAAGTATTGCCCACCCGTTTGGAATGATTAAGGATGTAGTTGTTCACGTATGAAAGTTAACTATCTTAGCGGATTTTCACGTCCTAGACATGGTTAGTGACACTACATGCCCATTGTTGGTAGGAAGAGGATTTTTAGCAACCGCTAGCGCCATGATAGATTGTAAGGAGTCCAAGATAGCGGTAGGTGAAGGCGATACTTGGTCGGTATACGATGTTAAGAAACATAGTTATGATTGTGATGATGAACCGACACCACATTGGGTAGAGATTAATAGGAAACCATCTAGATATGGACCTTGGATAGAAAGGAACTTTATAGGACCTCAATGCCCATTCTATTTAGAAAAGGATTTCATCGAAAAGACACATTCGGTGGAACAACTCATAGCAAGAGATGAAGAGCTTGATCCTTTTGAGGACCCCTTAGTCTTTAGGAAGATGATTGAGTTCCTAAGCGTAATGCCTATTAATATAGAGATGAATAAATGGAAAAGTGAGGGAGACAAGTGTAAATGGAGGTGGGACAAGCCACCTAAAGAAGGTGACGGATCATGGCATATGAAGATGACTTTGTATGATCCGGATGGAGAAAAGTTTGAAAGGTCATACGTACTAAGAAAACCGATAGGAAGTTAAAACCTAAGTTTGATCCCAAAGATGTCCTCAATGAGGAACTAACCCGTATCACGTAGTAACCCATGACCTTGAGTCTAGATACAAGACTCATAAAATAAAGAAAAGCGCTTCTTGGGAGGCAACCCATGATTTTGTGTGATTTTTATTTTGTTTGTTTGTTATTTGCTTCCGTATGCATGCTTCATTTTTATTGTTGGTAGATCATGTTTCTAAACTAAAAAGTGAAAATACTTTACTTTGTTGTTTGGCCTAGTCTTAACTTCACCCAAAGGTATTTTTGCAAAAGATAAGTATAAGGGGAAACCCCAAATATGTTTTTAAAAAACAAACCGATCATGATTCTCCACAATATTAAATGAACATGTGTATTCGTATTTGTTAGAGTCAAATGCTTGTATCGAGTCATAATGATGTTTTGCAGGATTTTCCAGGAAGTAGGACCAAGTTTTTCCAGAAATTATCTAGAAACTTAACATAAGAATTTATGCATGTCAATTCTGACGGCGTCATGAGTTTACTCTTGACGGTGTCACGTGTAAAAATATGGAAATTTTACCAGTTTTGTTTTTCTAATGGAGTTTTAAAGTTTTTGTTGAATTATTAGTTTTATAATCTCCAAGAAATCGGCAAACATCATTCCACAAGCATTATATCTTATTTTGTTTTCTAGGATTTAGTAACATATGTAGATTGCCGCCGATTTTATGCGAGGTTGTCTTGTCTGTTTTCTCAGGTTTTTACAGGTTATGTATGACTAGAAGATGATTATTATTCTGGAAGGGAAGCTTTGATTGTTCATTTTCTTGGAGGAAAATCTAACCTGGCCACCTTATTATCCATACCGAGCGAATCAGGGGAGTATTTGATTTCATTTGTTTTACTTATTTCACTTTTACATTCTTTACTTGAACATTGGGGACAATGTTCATCTTAAGTGTAAGGGAGGGTAAAATGATGATACCTTACAAATACACTTTCGCTTGAGTTTGTTTGTTTAATAGTAGATGTGTAATAAAACTATGAGAAATACTTGTTAGTGTAATTTTAGCACCAAATTTAAAATTTTTTTACAACATTTAGGAGTGAAACTTTAGCCATAGCAAGCGTCTCATGGATAGGAGATTGTATGACTAGCACAAAATCGTACTATTCAGAAAAATTTTCCACCCAAATATGTGAGGTTCGCCTTTAGATTTGATAGGAAAAGCATTCATTGTTGGTGCTTATGAGTGTACCGGTAGTATTTAGATTCTAGAACTTGTGATAGCGATATATCCCGAGACAGCTAGTGAGACTACATTCGTGTAGTAGGATTTACTACATGATAAGAGGCATTAGGATTACCCTTGTGTTAAACCCGTATTATATTACTTGACCATTTAAGTCATATTACTTGGCTAGTTAAGTCAATTAATTTTTCCCACACCTTAGCGTTGTACTCATTTTTAGTACACGAAACCCGTAGTACACCCCTCCGAGCCTATCTTTTCGTTTCTAACTTTAAGCATTCTACTTAAAGGAAGAATTTGTTACACCCCACTTAAATGTACACCCAAATCGCCTTAGCTTTCCGTGTATGCACTCATCTTTAGTGCATTATTGTTATTTGTTTAAACCCTAAGTTAATTATCTAATTGATTACATGGTTGCTAAGTCGAGTCATATCCTTGTACATATTGTTTTGGGACGATTGGGACTCATGGGTAAAGTACTAATGTTATGGAGTAATGGGGAAGAACATCATTTATTACCCCCATATGTGCGTTAATCTTAAAAGTACTCCAAGTGTTTTGATTTTCTTAATTCGAGTCATTAGATCAGGTGGAGCACAATTTTTAGGTGAAAAGCTAGTAAGGTGGTCGTCAAAGAAACAGGATTGTACTGCACTCTCAACCGCCGAAGCCGAGTATGTGTCTCTATCTGCGTGTTGTGCCCAAGTTCTTTGGATGCGGACACAACTCACAGATTATGGCTTTACTTTTGACAGAATACCTATGTATTGTGACTCAAAAAGTGCCATAGCCATCTCGTGCAATCCCGTACATCACTCTATGACGAAGCATATCAAAGTCCGCTACCATTTCATCAAAGAATACGTGAGTTTATTGTAAAGTATGTAAAAATTCAAGTGTAAGGGGAATTTTCATTCCCTATGATGTATTACTTTGGATGGTAGGGTAAGAGTGTATGCAAAAAAAAAAAAAAAAAAAAATGAAAAATCAAGAAAAAGAAAAAGAGAAAAACATACGGACTACCATCCCATTTCATTCTATGTTCATTTTACATTTTTGTTATTTTTCATTTATTAGCTTAAGTCGAGTCTAGTCTTGGCTTAGCAACACCATATTGTACATGTAATTAACCAAGATTGTTAACTCGCCACCAGTAAAGACTGCCTATATCCAACAAAACCGTGTATTCCATATCCCTACACCTAACGTTACAACCCTTAAAAAGACCTCTTTGATAGTTTATCCAAGGTGCTTACGCCATGTGGTGGAGGTTTGATCCTTGCCCAAGCCTATGGTAATCTATTTTGCTATGACAGGTAGTGAGAGATGTTTTCCATTTCCATATTGTGATATTACTTTATTACACCCGAGAGATGTGAGTATCTAAACACTATTTGTGAGGTGCTAGTGTATGACCTCCGTGCTTGTCTTTGGTCTTTAGTGGAACTATTATTTGTTGTAATTACTTTTATATTAGTGTTAAATGACCCCTAATTGTATTTTGATTAGAATAAAAGCGCATCTGCTTGAGGACAAGCAAATCTCAAGTGTAAGGGTATATGATGAGGCGAAAAATGAACCACTTTTAGGGGGTCATTTAAGCCCGGAATTGAATTTATTTGATCAAATATTACCCTAAATTGTTCCTTTTGTGATTTTAGGTACTTTGGGAGAGAAATCTGGAAAAGGAAGCAATTCAGACGATTTTGGAGCATAAAAGTGAAGAAAACGCCAAAGACTTAATTTTTCATGCTGAGAACAGTACCTGACGGCGTCAAGAGGAAGACCCTGACGGCGTCAGGAATAAAAGTGGTGATGACCTAGTGCAAACCTGACGGCGTCACAACTAGGGCGTCAAGAGTAAAATTCATGACGGCCTGCATAAGGTGTACACATGACGGCGTCAGACCCAGATCTAGGCAGTCCGAGGAACTATTTGGCGGTGAGATGACGGCGTTAGCCCTTTGTTCTTGACGCCGTCACCTCCTAAACTCTATATATAGTTTTCTAATTTTCATTCATTGAGAGGAACTTATGTGGAGAAACCCTAGGGCCGAACTTTTGTGAACACTAGCTCGTATTTTACAGTATATTCAAGGGTTTTCACCCCTTGAATCCTTTCATGTGCTATTGAGATAAGTCTTCTCTTAATTCAATCAATATGTCTATGTGTTGGTTGTCTATATCTTGTGGTTGTCTTAATTTCAACATGCTAGGCTAGATCTATCTTGTGTTTGCTTAGATCCTAGATGTTAATTATGTGTTGATTACTTGTTTATGGTTGTATTGGATGAATGATTTCAATGTTAGGCTTAAGAAAACTGCCAGATCTCCATTGTGTAACATGCTTGAATGTCTTAGGAAACATGAACCGATGTGTACTAGGTTTTATTGGTTGTATTTAATGCATGAGTAAATTCTAATGATCCCATGTTAGGAGCTTCTTAGCCGGCTCGACATAGGAGTGAAGTAGGCACTCATAGGATTGGGGAAGTAAGTACGCCACCCCATGAATGGTATTAAGGAATACAATTCGTCATCCACGCAACTATAACAAGTAATTAACGTATAAAAGATATCTAGGGAGTAGTGAAATCTAAGTAAACACATTTCTCCCATATATTGCTCACAACCTTAGTTTAATATAGTTTAATTTAAATTTCTAGTATTTTATTTTGATTGCATCTTTAGTATTGGGTTAGTTGACTAGCAACTAATTCAGCCCAACTCCTTCAAACCCGAGAATTTAACTTGCTTTCTAAAAAATATAAAAAAATACAAAAAGAATCATCCCTCATCTCTAGACCTAGTCTTTAGGTTTTCTAATCCTAGCGACACTATTCCTAGCTGAACGATCAATCCCCCGGTACTTGTCATTATACTATACTACATCGATCAGGTACACTGCCTTGTGGGGGTTGTAAGCTTCTCGAGATCCCTTGAGAGGTAAAGCCTGGTGCAATCCCTACGCATCACACTACTCCACTGAGAAGGGGACCCACACCACTTCACATCCTGCTAAAGGCTTAGGTAAATCACAACCCAAGCATCAGGGAGTTAACGCCCCTAAATCTTCGACAGGCCAGCACAAGCCTGTTGGAAAGGGGGCATAACCACTCAGGTGCCTGATGAGGACATTCGCAAATCAAAGCTTTTGTCTGAGGGCACAACAACTCTTCCCAAGGACTCAGAGGGACTTATACAACCCGCTGATAGGGACACAACAATCACGATTCCTAAGGATGGCACTGGAAAACGCCCATCAGTGTCTGAAGGGATCCCGAGGGACAAAGACTCAGAGGGAAAAATACCACCCGCTGATATGGAACCCAAACCCACTCATGGAGGTGCCCACAACTTGGGAACTGGCTCTAAGGACCAGGCAGATAAAACCCAGTCTGCTGGATTAGAGGGGTCAGGACCTGGCCACAACGAAGGCAAGTCTTCTTATGAAGAGGAGCCGGATAACCTTCTTTTGCAGATTCAGTCTATGGCTGATGTTCAGGCAGCCTTGTTCTCAGATGATGAATTTCACAATGATGAGGAGGTTTTTGAAGCCGGAGATGACATGAAGGTTGAGGAGAAAGTCCCTGAACCAATCTCTCAGTCTCTTCCATCTCCTATCCATGAAGCTGCTGAGTCCCACTCCGAGTCAAAATCCTCATATGATGATCAAGCTCCTCTCACTGGGAAGTTCTTTACCGAGTTCATTAAAAAGGTCACCAATGCCTTATTCAGGGGAATCACTGATGAAGTGTTTGACATGCACACTAAACAGGCAGTTCACTACTTTAATCTCAAAGAGTTAGTTAAAGAATTCAATGAAGATGTCAGGGAGCATAACTCCTCCATTAACTTCTCCCTGACACAGATGGTCTCACATCTTAACCAGTTCCTTGAATCCCTCACCAAACTGAATACAGGGGTTCAGTCCATTCAAGAATCAGTTAAGGATGATCCTGAACTCACCAGGAAGCTCCTTCGGGCATCAGAGACCTATCAGCTCAACTCTGTGCATCTCACTGAGCTACTCAACCTGATGAAGTCCTTCAATCTTCAGGCTCTCAGTACCTCAATGGAGTTTGTCAAAACCTCCCTTGCTGCCTTGGATCAATCAGTGGCAGCTCAGTCTCAGAAGTCAGCCTCTATAGCTTGGAGTTTTGGTTCTTGATTGACAGCAATGGAAAATGCTCAGGCATCACTTGAAGCCAAGGTGTCTACCATTCAGCAGGACACCTCAGACATCAAGACTATGATGACTGAGATCTATCAGGCCTTCAAGGGTTCCTCTCCTTCTGCATCAGTTACTCCAACTCTTGCCATCACTGCAGCTCCGGCAACAGTTGAGGGCGAGAATGTCAATGTTAATGATGCCCCTCATACTGATGCACAAGAAACTACCGATGTTGCTTCAAGATGACAGCCCTCTCACACTGAGGGGGAGCATGTCACTGAGGCTACTCCTATCTCATCAGTTCAACGTCATGAAGAAACAGCCTCCTCATCTCATCAGCTGGATAAAGGCAAAAGCATTGCCAAAATTACTGAGCTTGAAATAGTGCTGAAGCCTGCCTCCACCTTAGTCAGACATGACCCTGATGAACCCATCAAAGTTCTGTTTGAAATCAATGGAGTGATTCGTCACCTCACTGACGCTAAAATTCAGGCTTATTTGGAAAGAGATGAGATACTGAAAATGGTGGCTGAGGAAGAAAGGATGAGCAAACCTGCCCTTATAAAGGTTGTTCATGAAGAAGCTGAGAAGATTGGGTTGGACACTGAGGAACTGGCTACTGGGCAAGCTGGTGCTGTCTTCAAAAAGGCTAAGGAGGAAGAAATTAGTGCCCTGAAAAAGAAAATAGAACAAAAGCTCAGGAAGGACGCTCAGATCAGGAAAACCAGGACTGAGAGGTACACGTGGGTGATGAAAGAAAGACTGAAACCAGAAACCATCACTGACATTCAGACCCATCGCAACACCAATCCTGCTTTTGTCACTGTCTTCAGGGGACCAGATCAAAGAGTAATGGACATCCATAATCCATTCAGGTTCGCTGATTTTGGCATCTCTGAACTGGATGAGCTTCGACCAATCATCTCTAAGAAGCAAAATATGGTGGTTCCTGATCTCTTGAAGTCACTAAAGCTAAGGTATGAAAGACTGATGAACATGCCTGAAGCTCTTGGCATTCCCTCTCTACTTGCTGATTCATCTACTCAGACTGCTCCACCAAAGGCCTCAAAAAGGAAGAAGAAGCAAATTGAGTTGGAGCCTGAGATCAAGGTCCCAGGGTTAGATTGTGAAAGGTCTCTTCCTGAATGGATCACCTTTGTGAACAACAAGGTTCTTAAAGCACCTGAAAGAGGCTTGTGCTTTACTGATGAATACGGGAACCCTGCTTTTCAAAGATGGTCTGACATTGATAAGGCTGGGATTAAGGCTATGTTAATGTACCTCATGTTGGCTTCCCCTGTCAGGTGTGCTGAAAATATGAGGTTCTGCCTAGAACTAAAAGCCAAAATTGAGGAGCATCCTGAAAAACATCTCCTGAGGTCTAAGAAGGCAAAGCTTGAAGCTCTTGGTTACCAACTGAACATCTAAATCTGCAACAACTATCTTTTTTGTTTTTGTATTATCAGTAGGATCTGTAATAGCTATTAATAAACATTGAAGTTCTTTTGAGTTATCAGTGTCCTACTCTAATTACATTAACACTCAGTGAGAGATAAAGACCCCTGCCAACTCACACTGCATCATGAAACACTTAGGCTATTTGTATATCCAAATAGGGGGAGACTGTTGGGTCACTGAATTCCCCAATCTTCCTCTAACTAAGATTTGAACAAAAAAATAACCTAAGTGTTTAATATCTGTAAACACAAACAAGTCACTGACTGAAAAGTAACTCAGTGAGCCATCTTCAGGATGCTTAGAATGAGCCTATAAAGAAAGGTTCACCATTCAGTGAGGCAAAACTCAGCGAGTGGCATCGAAGCCAAGAAGAAGGTGATGGGTTCAGTAAGGATGACAATAACTCACTGAACACCTAAGACTCCTCAACAACTATTGAAGTACTGAAGACTGAATATCTGAAGACTGAAGAATGGGCGTGATAGAGCGGGAAAGTTTGGACGCATCAACAGGTGTCCTTATCAACCTGAAGTCAAACTTTCCCTGAATAGCATTATGTTAGGATGGTGTCATCACTGTGCATCAGAAAGGATTGTCCTTTACCCAATATAGTCTATTATAACAGAGACAAAATATGTAAGTATTTTGTCTCTACTAGATAGGTCATCATTTTGTCTTTATCAGTAACATTTTAATTTACTTGTGTATAAATATGTAGCATAAGTGAGGAGTAAAAGTTGACAAGTTTGTGCAATTAATGCTTAGCATTCACAAACCACTTTTACTCCTTCAAAGAACAACACAGTCCCTGAGATTGCTCAGTGAGACCTTTAGTTGTCACTCAAACATTGTTTGGGTTTAGAGAGGAGTCTATATTATACATGTCGTTTCAATCCCAAGTGTTATTCCGCAAACACTTGGGTGTAATTCTTTAATTAACTTCTAATAAGAATTAAACGTTGAAAAATATTGTGTCTCTTTTCTTTACGGTTTTCTTTGTTGTTAATCTTTTACATCTGTGTTAAAAAGTCATGGAACTTGGTTAGATTAACTCTTTAGTTAACCATTAACCAAATAAACGGGACCAACAAGTAACCTTCGATTTTCTTAACCCATAATCATATTTGTCAACTCTTTTCTTCCTTAATGACATTATGATTATCTTTTAATCAATTATTTGATTATTCTCAACACCAAACAAATCCTCAAATCATTTCTAAATCCTCCCAAATCTTATCCCCCAATATTCTCTAATATACCTTGTACTTTCATGTACTTCTTGTCCCCTACATTCCCACACTAAATCTCCAAAACATTCTCTTCACAACATTACCTTTCAACCACTAGGATTTCACCACCTCTTCATCTTCCTCATCCAATCCTTCATTTCAAAACCAAATAAACCTTCCTCACATACACTAGCTACCCTCTTGGATTCAAAATTCGCACACACTCACTCACAAACCCTCTCCCACACACACTACCTTACTCACAACATTTCAAATTTTGAATCCCTCCTTAGGTTCCCCATCACATCCATCCTTACACACAACTTATCCTATACAACACACTCCCTTAAACCTCCAACAACTATATTTCCAAATTACACACACTCCTCTCACAATCCTCTCCTCCCTCACACACTAGACAACTCACTCCCCATTTCATCACATGCCTAATTCAAATTTGAATCCATAAGGAAGGCTCCTCATCACACCCATATCACATCCTTCTTACACATCCAACTCATCATCTTATGTCCTCTCTTCTATTTCAACATATTGGTTAATTCTATTTCAAATTCAAATTTGAATCCAACCATAGGCTCCCTTTCATCTCAACCATCCATCACACTAAAATTCATCTCAACCCTCCATTACACCCTTTCTCTCCAAGGATGGAATTGTCCCTTGGATATCACTCTTAACTCAACCATGGGTTCCTTTCTAACCGAACCGAGGGTGGAATACCATTGGGAGTAACTCCTTCTTAGTGAGCATAAATATTGGGGAATATCGGTGGAGTGAAGTTGTAACGGTTTATAGTCCACCGAAAGGATTATACTTAGTGAATAGTATCGGTGTCATGGATTCGCAACTGGATGTATGAATGGTATGAACCCCCCATCCCGAACTAGTATATATTGTGGTGTCTCTTTAATTGCTTTATATACTTTGGTTGTGTTTGTGGTTGTTGTATTTATTGTACAACCACTTATTGATCTTTGAGGCTTGAAGTCTTTAAAACTTTGAAGAAGTCGAAAAGACCATATTCACCCCCCCCCCCCCCCCCCCCCCCGTCTACAGTTCTACAAAGTCCATGAGTTCTTGGCATTTTCTTCTTTTCAAGCTGCTTAACCCTCCTCTTTAAACTTGTGATCTCAGTATGTTGAGGGGAAGTGATCTTCTTCAAGTCAAGAACCTCCTGATGTAAATTGGTACATAATGCCATCAATTTAGTTAGTTTCATTCTATCCTCATCAGTTCGAAGTGTGTTACCTCTTCCAAGCGATGAATCATTGGATTGATTAGATACATTCTCAAACCTAGTTTGAGCAATAGTATCCCCTATGGTTTCTTGGCATTTAGGACTACCACCAGAACTAGCTCCTAGGGAACTAGGTTTATTAGGTGTTTCCTTTGATTGTGTCTTATTGATATTACTACTGTCCTACTCTGATTCTAAGCTTGAAGTAGTAGTATCAGCCCTCACCAAACTATCACCCCACTTTTTATGGGTAGCCTCATCTGCAACAATGGTTGTAAGAGTACTAGACTGAGGTATCTCAATGTCCTTTCTCTTAGGATTCCAAGGTTTTTGTTTCTTTTGAGGTTGAGTGGATGATTGTAAAATGGTGGGTGTGTGTTGGGGATTAGCAGGAATGGTTGAACCTTCGCCCATTTGTTTTTGGTTTTGTACCACCAATGTTGGAAACAAAGGTGTTACTCTACCATAAAAACCTTTTCCAACCCTTCTAATGTTTCCAAAAATATTTTTAGTGTAAAAGGGTGCAATGTATATTCTTTTATGATTTGGTTTTTCCAGCAAAATGTTTGTCCAAACATACTTGCAAAAACCTTGGATACATTAAAATTTTACCAGACAAATTATCCAAATTTCTAATCGTACTATCAAAAATTAATTTTGAAATGTTAAACTTCTGGTTTTAACTAAGCAGATAAAGGCATATGACACAGAACTACTAATCTCATTCTAAGCAGTAGTCTTTGGACTTAGACACTGTAATATAGTATGAATTAGAAATTTCCGTTGAGGGGAGAAGAATGCTTTATAAAAAGTTAGTTTATCATAAGGTTTCTCGTACCCCATCAATGCAAGATTTTCAAAAATAGTAGAAGTTAGAAAACAATCAATTCCTTCCCCATCTGCTAGTTGAAGATCTCTTCTAACAGATGATTCAGTTATGATTATATCCTTGCCATCTACAACGGCATGTAACTGTATTCCTCATTGATAGTGTTGGCTACAGCAGTAGACCAAAACTGTTCAATACATGAAACATATACAGTGGGATTAACTGTGAGTGCATACCTTATAGGGTATGCATTGAGAAAATCCACTATCTATTTAAACCCATCACTTTCAGTGGGTTTAGACAATACACGACCATATTTTGTGAATCAAAAAATTTTAGAGTTACCATTGTGTTGGATTTTGAAATTTGTGTTGGGTTTTAAGATTGAATGATAAAATTGAGTTAGGGTTTGTTATGAGAGAGTATATTGAAGAATGAAATCGATTAACTAATTAAATGAATGATTTAAAACCCTTAATCGATGTATTTATGAAAAGTACCCTTAACAACCATCTGCAGTAACCCCAGCAGCAGTAAGTTATGCCTAGAAGCATTAACTTTGAGTCACAAGTATTAACTCAAATTCCATTCCAAATAGCTTTTTCAACACTTTTCTTTGTCGTTCCTGCAAAATGTTAGTTCAAAAACCAAGAAAACACAAGCCATAACAATATTCACAATTATCACAATACTAATTATACCTAACAGTTGTAAGTATAACCAAAGCACATGTCCACAGCAAATTGAAGCAGCCACATATTCACATTCTGATGTGGAATTGGCAACCACAGTGTGTTTCTTGCATTGCCATGATATTAATCTGCATATTAGGAATTGACAACCTCCTATGGTAGACTTCCTATCCAAACTTGCTCCTGCATAATCACTATCAATGTATGCTACCAAATCAAAAGGAGAATATTTTGGATACCAAAGGCCCAATTTTGTTTGACCTTTTATGTACATAAAATCCTTTTCGCAACATGAAGATGTGAAGCCTTTGGATAAACTTGGTATCTGGCACAGGCACAAAGTGCAAACTGTAGCACCCCAACTCAAAATACGGCAGCTGACATGCTGAGGGCACTACGCAAATAGAAACCAGGCACATTTATAGCTAACGACCACAACACGGGACGTTTATAATTGTTGCAAAACATATCATTCGAATTATAAACCATTTAGAGTACAAGGACTCTTAAGTCAAAGTAGCAGGGGAAAAAGTAAATAGAGTTTGCAGCGGAAATTTAACAAAGTTTAGCAGCGGAAAAAATTTAAGACACACCAAGGTTTTACGAATGATATGAAAATAAAGATAGTAAAGATGATAAAGCTGCCTTGACAGAAAGACTCCTTCGACCATGCCACTCCACCACGCCCATGTCATAAAGCTCCAAGACTAATTAGTAGTAGTACCTGAGAAACACATGCTTAAAAGTCAACACAAAGGTTGAGTGTAATCCATAGGTTTAAAATAATAAAGTTGAGCACAAGGTTTTAATCATACGATATAAGCAACAAATGTAAATACCAGGGTAATCAAGGTAACACCCAATATGTAGAGGCAACACGTGCATACATACGGTTGATGATACTAAGCTCATGACACACAAAACGTTAACCAAACCAATCATCAGTAACTCTGTACTGGCATAAACAATAACCGCGGAATTTCATAATATAAAGTGCCCCCAAGGCCAGGTACTTGCCAATTACCCAGCAAAATCGAATATAGTACACCCACGTTGCCAAGCCCTTGGTCAACCAGGCGGGATGGTCAGTCCTATAGGCCTATAAACTAAGTTCGCGCTCATTCGCAAGTGACTAATGGCTCATGATCTGAGGGTCTTTCAGGCAAGACAAGCTACTTAGCACATCGTCAGGAAAGTATATCATTCAGGAAAAGCATACCAAAAATACTTGTGCTCATAAAACATTTAAAGCATGTGTCTCACCCCATGGGTTTATAAACAATTAAAATATAAAAAGCGGGGCTATGAATCACACCTTAACAATAGCAGTAGCAGGAAACGAGATATAGTAACCAATCAATAATGCGTCACAGCAAATGAACCTCAGCACAACCTAATCAATATAAATGGCATAACTCAGAACTATACTCGAATATCTCAATAAACAATGCTTGAATAAAAGTTTTATAAATACAATGGCATTTGAAAGAAATAGGTTTAGAAAAGTCTCGTGTGGCAGACAAGAAAGTTAGAAAGGAAATAAGTCGGCGAAACGACCAAATACGAAAGAAAGATGAAAGAACTCCTCGAAGAAAGTCATCGAAAAGAAATGGAAAGAAAAGAAATGAAAATGGAAAACACACTCAAATAATTAATAAATAACAACACGTAAACAACAAGTCTCGGATTTTACCCGTTTTCCCAAAATAACGTTGAAATAAAAAGGGTTTTGAAATAATAACGTTTGGTAAAATAATTTAAAGTTTATAAAGAATTTTTATAAAATTTCAGCATGACCTGCCCGTTTATATAATGTTTTCCCGAGTCAATGACTCTTTTATTTAAACAACGTTAATATATTTATAATATGATTGGATATATCATTCGCGTAGTCCATTAGTTCTTTAGGTTTTATCAACCATTTTGTATTTGTTCGGGTTCCAGGTAAGTTAAGATCTTTATGGGCCTAACGTACCCTACCAAGTCCGTAAATCCAATACGTCCAATTCAAGCACATAATGCAATAATACGGAATCATGTCTGATATCAATCCACTTAACTATAACAATTATATTTTAGATTTCATATTTATTATTATCCTTTTCATTATTATTATTTACCGTTTCTATAAAGATATATCCCGAGACTAGTAACCAATACCCAAAAATAATCACCACAACAATACTAGTAACTCAAAAGTCAACCAAAGTCAAACCAAATCCAAACCGAAACCAAACCAAAACCAAATCCAGCTATACCCCATCTCGGCTCATCCAAATCCGATCCAAACACAACCTAAACTAATCCAAATACCCAAAACAATAACAATAATACTCTCCCCCACCACCACCCAAGCTCGGTGGTGGTGGCTGCCGACTGTAGAGCAACAAACAAACCAAACGGACCCTCGAAACCAACCAAACACAAGAAAAATATACTCCCCTTCGTCATTAAACAACAAATAACCCATAAGTATCAAAACCCTCACCGAGTAGCGAGTTGACTCGGTGAGTCGAGACCGAGTCACGGCTGAGTCACGAGAACAAGAAATCCCACACAAGTTTGAGCTTAAAAACAATATCAAAATCATTTTTATAAAAGTTTTTATATACAAATCGGATTAATAAAAAGATTTTCAAAACTAGGGTTTTAAAATAAAAATCAAAATAAGAAGAAAAGGGTGGCGGGGTGGTATTTTACCGGTGGTAGAAGAACGGTGGTGGTGGTGGTAGCTCTCGGTGGTGGTCGGCGGTAAGTGGTGGTGCACGGTGGTGGCGCGTAGGAGGGTGTATGGAGGGTGTGGGTGGTACGGGAGTGACGGGGATATCCTGATCTAAAAGATGGTGTAATAAAAGGAGTTGGCCGAAAAAATTTTCCGGCGAGTGGCCGGAATCTGCTGGTGCACCGGCAGAAGGGCGACGGCCGGAGAAGTCAAAGGGGGAGAGAGAGTGGGTGGGGTGTATGTGTGTTTTTAATATATTGAAATGAGAAGAAAATGAGTTAAATGGAGTATATATACCAAGTAAAAAGTATAGGGTGGTTTTGGTATTAAATGAAAGTGTAGGGGAAAGAAAATGCATAAGTTAAGGGACCAATGTTGCCAACGTAGTAAACTTCTAACGATAAACACTCCGAGTCCAAACGACATAGCAAACGGACTCGAAGAATTACGAAACTTGTGCCATTGTTCACGAAATAATTTTTCCAATAAAATCAAGCATAAACTTTAGAGTTTTTCTCAAACTCAAAATAATTCAAATAATTTGGCAAGTGCAATACAATTCGAGTTTTCTAGGTTGTGCTGGGTCAATCAAGGAATAAAGTTCTCGTTTCCAGTATATCTCACGTTTCTCAAGCCCAAATAATCACGAAATAAAAGTTTTAATGTGTCTCAGGTATGTAAATAAAAATTTGGCTAGTAATAGGTTTTAGAAAAAGTATCGGGGGTTACACAAACATGATATCATGTCTTGAAGATGTAAGGTACATTAATGAAACAATCATTGGTCTATACATATGAACATCCACTTCTTCACCATCTTCATCCTTGAGCAGAGGCTTTTGAGTTTCCATTGGTGTGCTTGTAGTCTTGACTTCTGTAAACCCAAATTTCTTTAAATTTTCAGCAACATATTTATCTTGACTAATAAATATGCCGTCCTTCATCTGCTTCACTTGTAATCCCAAGAGAAAATGTAAATTCTCCCATAGAACTCATCTAAAATTTCACATGCATTAACTTCTCAAATGCAGTGCATAGCACCTTCTTTGTTGAACCAAAGATGATATCATCCACATACACTTGGACCAACAAATATCACCTTTGTGCTTTTTGATGAATAAGGTCTTGTCAATTTTCCCTCTTTGAAATCCATTATCCAATAGATATGTTGACAAGGTTTCCTACCAAGCTCTAGGGGCTTGATGTAGTCCATATAGTGCTTTTTTTAACCTTGTATACTCAATTAGGAAAGTCTTTGTTAGGAATACGATTATTCATATGAAGACTCGGTCACCCTGAGTATAGTTTAGCATTTTGTAGCTCGTAGTATTTATCGTATTAGTTAGTACGTAGTTTAATATTAGTTAGTATTTGTGGAGTCGGGTTGGGTCTTTACCCACTATCAGCTCAATCCACAGCCCGTTTTATGGGGCGTTATTATGTTTGTATAAATACCCTCTCCCACCAAAGGAGAGGGTTGGACCTTCATTTGTAATCTAATATATCACAAGTTTTCTCTCATAAGGCTCCCAACTTCTTCTCTTTCTCTCTCTAACTTCTCACTAGAATTCTACACATTTAACCATCCTAAAGTCATTCCCATACATGTTTACACATTAGAGGGTTGATCAGCTTAGCGAGTTGATCTATTTTCTTTTGGCGAGTTGACATATATCAGCGAGTTGATCTGGTTCCTTAGAGAGTTGTATATTAGTGAGTTGTTACACCGGCGTGTTGCTTGTCTATTTTTGCGTGTTGTTGAGCAGTATTAGTGATTTGGTTCAGTGTCAACAGTGTAACTTGTGTGTTGTTGCGACTTAAGTTGTTACGACTAATCCAACTGTAACTTGACGTTGTGAGACTACTCTTACAACTTGACTTGTTATCGGTTGAGCGGTTATAACTTGACTTGTTGCGACCAAACACGAACTACATTTTTGATCAAAACTTGGTACTAAGACTTATTCATTAACCACATCATGGCAAGTACTTCCTCAGATGACATTCAAGCTGCAGGGTCTGATACCCGTCCTCCAATGCTGGACAGAACCGACTATGAATCATGGGCCCAAAGGATTCGTCTCAATTGTTTGGGAAAGGAAAATGGGGTTAACATTTTGAAATCCGTTCATGAAGGACCCTTTCAAATGGGTATCACTAGAGACACAGTTGCAACTAATGAAGATCAAGCAGCTGTAGTTGGTCCAGACAGACCTCGCACCTACAATGATTTATCTAATGAAGAAAAGAAACGCTATGATGCCGACATCAGAGCATCAAATATTGTCATTCAAGGGCTTCCTAAAGATGTGTACAAACTCATCAACTACAATACTGAAGCCAAGGCAGTTTGGGACAATGTGAAAATGCTTCTTGCCGGGTCTGAGTTAACCAAAGAAGATCATGAATCACAGCTGTGTGATGAATTTGAGCATTTCAAGATGAATCCGGGCGAAAGCATCACTGACTATTACGTTAGGTTTCACAAGCTGGTCAATGATGTGAGGATCATCAAGATGACAATGCCTAACATTCATCTTAACTCCAAATTTGTGAATAACATGGCACCTGAATGGGATAGGTTTGTTACGGCTGTTAAACTCAACAAAGGTTTCAGGGATACCAATCATGAACAACTTTATGCATATCTCTAACAACATGAGAAACATGCTTCTTATGATCGGTTAATGCGGGAAAAACTCAATCCTTCTGCAACAAATGACTCTCTCGCATTCGTCTCTAATGTTCAACAGCTCAATCAATCATCAAATGATCAACCTCAACAACAACATCCTTCATCCAGGTCTACTACAACTATTGGTCAAACGTCAACTTCCTCACCATCTACTTTAAACATCCATCTGGATTCTGGATACTCCCACACTGACATGATGATTGATAATCTTTGAAATCAAGTTTCCTTACTAGTCCAATAGTTCAGGGATGCGCTTCCACCAACTAATAACCAACTTCGGACTTCATCTAACCCGCGAAATTAAGCAGTTATATAAGATGGTAGGGTGGTGGTGCAAAATGTGCAAGGAAGACAAAACTTGAATCAAAGAAATGCTGGTAGGGAGAATGGGCCTTATAGAGTTGGGAATGCGCTTCAAGGAGATTCAAAAGGGGTTAACCTCACTCAAACATGATTACAAAGATAAAGAAACAAAACTTCTAAATGATTTCTCAAATCTTAAAATGTTAAAAAAATAAACTGGAAGAAAAGTTGTACATGCAAGGCCAAACCATTCAATCTGCTCAAATGATGCAAAATCATAGGAAATTAAGTGATGAATTTAGTGAAAAAGATGTCTCTAAACCAAAAGCCAATTTCCTTAGAAACGGTATAGGTGCTCAACCTGCGTTATATGATACAAACATTATGCTTGAGCCTAATCATGCTCCTCCTGATGTGAGATCCGATAGTGAGACTAAGGATATTGAAGATAGAACTAGGGAAAAACTTGCTGAACAATTAAAGGATCCCCTGTGCATTGCTGATAATATTGTGTTTCACTATGACTACACTGATGATAATCATTCAGCCATCTTTGTTCCTCAAAAGAAAATTTTCCCTGATAAAGTTTTTTGGAATATTGACTTAGAGAAAATAAAAGCTGAAAGACTTGTGGGTAACACTCGTACAATTTTTAAGATAGCTGACCCAACTCTGTATCCTCTATACACACCCAAGCACCTTGTACCATTAACTCTTCCCACACAGTGTAATACTCTAATTGGATTATATGTTCTATGTCAACTGTTTAATGATTTTGAGAAAACATGGAAGAAAAGAATTACACCAACAGGGATTACTGAAGGGGAAAGGGGATTTGAACAAACAAAACGGTGTTACTTAACTGAGGTCATGCCATTTTTCAATCTTCTCAAAGAACATTTTGATGGTCTTCAAAAAACATTTAATAATGATGTGACTGAAATGAAAAAGGTCTTCAACAATGTGGAAAATGAGGGAAAACAATTGGCAATTGATCTTAAATATAGTGAAATTGACAGGAAAAATATTCTCATTATGAATGAAAACTTGATTGCTAATTGCATTACACAAGATGTATTCTACACTGTCACCGACTCTGCATTATCTGCTCGTCAATTTCATGAAATGTTGGTTACTTTGAATGTCTTTCAGAATCGTGTTGTTGAGCTTGAGGGGGAGAATTTCAAATTACATCAAAAAATTCAAAACGACGACCATGATAACATGGTCAGGCATTTCTCAAAACTAGAAGTTGATAATCTTAACTTACAATTAAAATACCAACATCTAGAAGAAAGCATCAAAATCTCAAATGCCAAGACATCTTCGGATGCTCCTGAATTTGACACATGTTTTGACTTTTGAATTAGACAAGAGGGATGAAATAATTCAAGCTCACTCAAACACGATTCGAAAGTTGAAGGCCCAAATTGCACAATTAAAGTCTAACATGGGCGATGTAACCAATACCAATTACCAAAAGTCGTTAGATTCTCAAAACTTTCTGAAACAAGGCATCATTAACGAATTACAAATTGAAAATATGTGGCTTCGTGCTTAAATTTCAAATGCTAAACAACGTTACAAAGAGTTATTTGAGTCTATTAAAATAACACGTGACCAAAACAATGAAAAAGTCACTTCTTTGTTAAACGAAATCAAGAATCTAAAGACTAAGGTGAAAGGTAAAATGCCCGTCGTTTCATGTGACCACGCTATTTCCAATGTTCATGTTTGTAAGAAATATGCATGTGATGCCTTGAATGTTTCTCTTCCCCTTAGGAATAATAAGTTAGTTCATAGCAACTATCTTAGACATCTTAAGGATTGCCTTGTCATACTTCGAGAAACCATTGAAGAAGATAGGATAACTAAACCGCTGGATGATGTTGTTGTTGGTGCATGCTTCCTCACTAATAGAGCTCAGGAATTATTAGAATACGCTATTGGTTCATGCCCCAAGAATGATAACAAGCCGGATAGGTTATTTGCATCGCACTCTAATGTTAGCAATAAACATGTTACTTTTGATACTCCCCAGACAATGTCAAAATCCAACATCATGATCACCGGTATACAATTAGTAACTAAGCATACTAATGTTCCCATCATTGCTTCTACAGGAGTAAACGGTGTATTTAAAGCTAGCAGGCCACAGCCTAGGTGCAATACAAAGAATTATAGGGCTTTGCCGGCTAAGAGTGCACTTAAGAAGGAAGTAGAAAATCCTCTAGAACAATAAAGTTATGTTGAATGAAAGGAATCGAGTTGATTCAAATACTTATGTTAACAATGATGTAATTAATTCGAATTCTGGTGTTATTTGTAAGACTTGTAACGAATGTTTATTTTTTGGTAATCATGATGCTTGTGTTGTGTCTTTTTTAAAGTCTTCCATGCAATCTCCGGTTAAGAATGTTTTGAGTGCTAAACGAGTTAGGCAGGTCTGGAATAAAACAGGAAAAGTTTTCACTAATGTTGGTTATCAATGGAGGCCTACTGGAAGGAAATTCACCCTAGGAGAAAAGTGTCCCTTGACTAGGATCACTAAATCTATAGTAGTGCAATTAAGGAATGGAGACCTACTGGTAGAATGTTCCCACTAGAAACACTAAGTACCACTTCTAGGTCTAGTGCGTCATCTAGTAAAAATACCAACTGTATCTCCGTGACTTATGATAATCCAATGTTTGTATGTACTAACCAAACGGACCCCAATTGCCTGTGGGGCTCCAGCTTGTTCAGTTATCCACCGTTGTCCGGTTTCAAATGCAGGTCGTACAAATTGTCCTTTGGTATTTGGACTCAGGCTGCTCAAAACATATGACCGGGGATCACTCACGGCTCAAGAATTTCGTGGAAAAGTTCATTGGTACGGTTAGATTCGAGAACGACCACATTGGTGCAATAATAGGTTATGGTGATTACGTCTTTGGAGACAGTGTGATATCCAGGGTGTACTACGTTGAGGGACTTGGGCATAATCTATTTTCTGTTGGTTAATTTTGTGATTCAGATCTTGAAGTTGCCTTCAGAAAACGCACATGTTTTGTTAGAGAATTAGATGGTATAGATCTTCTCAAAGGCAGTCGGGGCACCAATCTTTATACCATCTCAATTGAAGACATGATGCGGTCCTCTCCCATTTGCTTGCTCTCAAAAGCATCCAAGAACAAATCATGGTTGTGGCATCGTCGTTTAAACTACTTAAACTTTGGTACCATCAATGAACTCACCCGTAAGGATCTTGTTCGAGGACTGCCCACACTAAAGTATGAAAAGGATCATATATGCTCCGCGTGTCAAATGGGCAAGAGTAAAAAGCACACCCACAAACCCAAAACTGTCAATTCCATTATGGAAGTTCTACACACTCTTCACATGGATCTTTGTGGACCAATGAGAGTTCAAAGTATCAATGGAAAGAAATATGTGCTAGTTATTGTTGATGACTACTCTCGCTTCACATGGGTAAAGTTTTTGCGATCTAAGGATGAAACTCCAGAGACCATCATAAGACTCATCAAGCAATTGCAAGTTCGACTCAACAAAACTGTTAGGTTCATTTGCACTGATAATGGAACAGAGTTCGTGAACAAACAACTTACTCAATTTTATGAGAGTGTCGGCATTAGTCACCAAAAGAGCATTCCACGTACTCCTCAATAAAATGGAGTTGTTGAAAGGCGTAACCGCACTTTGGTTGAAGCTGCGAGGACTATGCTTATCTTTTCTAAAGCTCCCATGTTCCTTTTGGCTGAGGCTATTGCTACCGCCTGCTACACACAGAATCGATCCTGGATACATCCTCTCCACTACAAGACTCCATATGAACTGGTTCATGGCAGAAAACCAGACCTTTCGTTTCTACGAGTATTTGGCGCATTGTGTTATCCTACAAATGACAGTGAAGATCTTGGGAAACTCAAGGCAAAAGCAGACATTGGCTTCTTTGTTGGTTATGCTCCATAACGAAAGGGGTACCGAATCTACAACAAATGTACCGGAGACATAATGGAAACAATTCACGTTACATCCGATGAGCTGACTAAGCAACAGGCTCCTGGACAAGCAAGTCCTGGACCCGTACCAAATCTTTTGTCTCATGGACCCATAAGCTCCGGGCTTGTACAGAATCCCACACCTGCTACTCCTTTTGTGCCTCCTACAAGTCAAGATTGGAAGAAACTGTTTGACCCAATGTTTGATGAATACTTTGAACCTCAAAATTTGGCTGCTTCTGAAGCTCCTGTCGTTCCACAACAAGCCGGTGCAGCAAATGTCCCACTCCATAATGCTGGACCATCCACATCGCTGTCATTAGATCCAGAAGCCCCCACTATCATTCATTCAGTTTCTACATCTAATGTTCACTCTTCATCTGTACGAAGAGAAGCAGCTGTGGATAATTCTTTTAAAGTAAATCCTTTCGCTCCACCTGATGACGAGCCGTTTGTAAATATCTTTGCTCCAGAATCTTCTAATGATGCAACATCCTTGGAAGAATCAAACACAGCAACCTCAATTCACTGTCCTCAACCCCATGAGCATCTCAAAATATGGACAAATGATCACCCAATTGACAACATCATTGGAAACCCTTCTCGTCCGGTATTAACCCATAAATAGCTTGCAACTGACGCCTTGTGGTGCTTCTTCAATTCTATGGTAGAAGAGATTCATGAGTTTGATCGACTTGAAGTGTGGGAATTAGTACCACCTCCCAATTGTGCTACGATCATTGCTCTCAAGTGGATATTTAAAGTAAAGCTTGATGAGCATGGAGATGTATTGAAGAACAAGGCAAGGCTTGTAGCAAAAGGATACCGTCAAGAAGAAGGAATAGACTTTGAAGAATCCTTCGCACATGTTGCTAGAATTGAAGCCATAAGAATATTTCTTGCTAATGCTGCCAGTCAAAATATGGTAGTATATCAAATGGACGTTAAGACTGCATTTTTAAATGGCGATCTAAAGGAGGTGGTGTATGTTAGTCAACTTGAAGGATTCGTGGATCCGGAACGTCCTAATCATGTCTATCTTGTTAACAAGCTCCTAGGGCATGGTATGATACTTTGTCCAAGTTCCTTCTTGCTAACAAGTTTACCAAGGGTGTCGTTGATCCTACACTCTTTACTAGAAAAACGGGCAAAAACTACCTTCATGTTCTAATCTATGTTGATGATATCATATTTGCTTCCTCTGATCCTAAGTAGTGTGATCGTTTTTCACAAGAGATGAGCTCTGAGTTCCAGATGTCTATGATGGGTCAAATGTCGTTCTTTTTGGGCTTGCAAGTATCTCAAAATCCCAATGGCATATTCATCAATCAATCCAAGTATGCTTATGAAATCTTGAAGAAATTTGGATTCGAATCCTGTGACTCAGTTGATACTCCCATGATCGAAAGATCAAAACTTGATGAAGACAATATTGGGATCCCTGTCGACCAAACCAAGTATCGGAGCATGATTGGTTCCTTAATGTATCTCACTGCTAGTAGACCGGATCTTCTTTTTGTCGTTTGCATGTGTGCTCGGTATTAATCCAAACTAACCAAGAAGCACTTGGAAGCAGTCAAGAGGGTCTTTCGGTATCTTAAAGGAACAATCCACATGGGTCTCTGGTATCCCAAGGACACCGCTATGGCGCTCACGGCCTATTCCGATGCGGACCATGAAGGATGTCAAGACACACGTCGAAGCACATCAGGTGGTGCACAATTTCTGGGTGATAAGCTGGTTAGTTGGTCTTCAAAGAAACAAATGAGTACATCGATCTCCTCCACAGAGGCTGAATACATTGCTGTGTCCTCATGTTGTGCTCAGATCCTATGGATGAGATCTCAACTTTCGGACTATGGCTTTGTGTACAACAAGAATCCCATGTACTGTGACAACAAAAGTGCAATAGCTCTTTGTTGCAACAATGTTCAGCACTCCAGATCAAAGCACATTGATATTCGACATCACTTCATCAGGGAACAAGTTGAGAAGGGGATTGTGGAACTTTACTTCGTAAGGACTGAGTTCCAGCATGCTGATATCTTCACCAAAGCACTTCCTAGGGAACGATTTAAATTCATTCTTCCTCGTCTTGGTATGATGAGTCTCACGCATGAAGCTCTCAAAAGTCTTTAGGAAGAACAGGAGGAGTAAAGGAGATGCTTCACATATCCTTTATACATAGTTTTAAAACAAAAAGAAAATAAAAAATATATATATAAAACCTACAAAAACCGAGAAAAAAAAATCATCAGAAAATCATAAATTCCAAAAATATTCATCTCTCGACATGTCTCTTGTGTAATCAATATTATGTACGTTTCTAGAAATGCCATTCAATAATGGCACGGAACCATACATATGCTTGAGCAAGAGTTTTTTTTTTCTTTTAGCTTCAAATAAAGTTTTTTTTTCTAAAACATGTCGTCTCCCAAAACAATTTCTTTCAATACGGTTTACTATTACTTCATATAGCAACCCGGACCTATTATTGGGGAAAAATCGTCGCTAAAAAGATGGTTGTTCCTAACAAAGGCATGAATTACTTCACATTCGTGCCTTTCCGATCTGATGTACGTTTAAGTGCATCATTTCTGGTAAAAGAAGAGAAGTCTTCTTTATATCACGAATACTTTCCCTTCAATGATTCTTCGGGAAAGTATTTGTTCTAAACTTGGTGGTACCATGATTTTTTGAAATTCAAACAAACTTGAAATTTTGTCTAACATTTGCCACTCAATCGATGCTTAAGGATTAATCTCTTATGTAAAATGACAAATAGAAAATGCATCATCGATTGAGGGGGAGCATGATTTCAAAAATTCTATATCATCAAAACAAGATCTTTGTGCATCTATACAGTGAATTAAGTGTGATTGTTCTGTGTTAGTATATGAATTTTTCATGAGTTTCTCGTTAAACTCTAAATCATTAAACTCGTCATTTCTAACACATAACATGCTCCCTCAAGGATTGAGGGGGAGCAAATGTAACATCTCATAATCAGTCATTCTTAAATCTGACCACATTTTTCTCCCAAAATCTTTGAGCCTATTTAAATCACTTGGGATCATAAATCTCAAATGGTTTGAAATTTTTGATCGGGGGAGAAAATTTGATTTAAATATGAAATCTGATTAAAATGATGTTTTTGGACTTAAACAAAAGCTCTCCCATATGTGCTAAACTCTTTTGAATATCAATGCACATATTGAGGGGGAGCAAATGGTTTGTGTAATAAGGATCCTAGCATCTTATGTGAGCAAGACTCAGATTTTTACCAATGAATTGACGAAACAATATTTCTCATCAATCGAAAAGTCTAGCCCTGGATGGGTAATAACTTCAAGCTGGTCTAACCAGTGATGTAAGTGTGTCTCGAAAAGGACTAGTCTGAGTAGAATGTACCGTTTCGAGAAACCTTGGGTGAATCTGATCGGGCCGGGTAATAACTTCAAGCTAGTGTAACTAGTGATGTAAGCGTGTCTTGAATGCCCGGTCATGTTCACTTAAGGTAGATCAATTCAAAAAGTGCAACTCTTCCCGACATGTGCAAATTTTCAAATCAATACATATGAGCACATGTCAAGGGGGAGCATTTGAAAATGATAAAACTCTCAACGTGTGAACTAAATGTGTTTCCTTATCATAAACACGTTGTGAGAATTTTCAATGATTTGGTTTAAGGCAATGATGCGTGGGTTTTGCACCAGGTTTTACCTCTCAAGGGATCTTGAGAAGCTTACAACCCCCACCAGGCAGTGTACCTGATCGTTGTAGTATAGTATAGTGACAAGTACCGGGGGATTGATCGTTCAGCTAGGAATAGTGTCGCTAGGATTAGAAAACCTAAATACTAGTTCTAGAGATGAGGGATGATTATTTTTGTATTTTTATATTTTTTAGAAAACAAGTAAATATCTCGGGTTTGAAGGATTTGGGCGGAATTAGTTGCTTGTCAACTAACCCAATACTAAGATGCAATCAAAATAAAATACTAGAAATGAAAATAAAACTAAATTAAACTAAGGTTGTGAGCAATAAGTGGAGAAATGTGTTTACTTAGATTTCACAACTCCCTAGATATCTTTTACACGTTAATTACTTATTATAGTTGCGTGGATGACGGATTGTATTCCTTAATACCATTCATTGGGTGGCGCACTTAACTCCCCAATCCTATGAGTGCCTACTTCACTCCTATGTCGAGCCGGCTAAGAAGCTCCTAACATGGGATCATTAGAATTTACTCATGCATTAAATACAACCAATAAAACCTAGTGCACATCGGTTCATGTTTCCTAAGACGTTCAAGCATGTTACCATTTGGAGATCTGCCAGTTTTCTTAAGCCTAACATCGAAATCATTTATCCAATACAACCATAAACAAGTAATCAACACATAATCAACATCTAGGTTTCATTAGATCTAAGCAAACACAAGATAAATCTAGCCTAGCATGGTGGAAATAAGACAAGCACAAGATATAGACAACCAACACATAGACATATTGATTGAATTAGAAGAACACTTATCTCAATTACACATGTAAGGGTTCAAGGGCTGAAAACCCTTGAAAAACCTGTAAAAATCGTATATGGTTCGGCCTTAGAGTTTCTCCATACTTGTTCCTCTTTAATGAATGAAAATTAGAAAACTATATATAGAAAACTAAGGCTGACGGCGTCAAGACCAAATAGGTGACGCCGTCATCTCGCCGCCAAAAGAATTCTCGGACTTCCTTGATCTACATCTGACGCCGTCATGTATTAACTTTTTCCAGGCCGTCACGTATTTTACTCTTGACGCTCTTCCATGTGACGCCTTCATTTCTGTAATGGGCCGTCATGAAAATTACTCTTGACGCCGTCAAGAAAATGCTCTTGACTCCGTCACCTACTGTTCCCAGCTTGGAAAATTAAGTCTTTGGCGTTTTCTTCACTTTTATGCCCCAAAAAAGTCCGAATTGCTTCCTTTTCCAGATTTCACTCTCAAAGTACCTAAAATCACAAAAGGAACGATTTAGGGTAATATTTGATCAAATAAATTCAATTTGGGCATAAATGACCCCCTAAAAGTGGTTCATTTTTCGCCTCATCATATACCCTTACACTTGAGATTTGCTTGTCCTCAAGCAAATGCGCTTTTATTCTAGTCAAAATACAAGTTAGGGGTCATTTAACTCTAATATAAAAGTAATTACAACAAATAATCGTTCCACTAAAGACCAAAGACAAGCAGGGAGGTCATACACTAGCACCTCACAAATAGTGTTTAGATACTCACATCTCTCGGGTGTAATAAAGTATAAATTACAATATGGAAACGGAAGATATCTCTCACTACCTGTCATAGCAAAATAGATTACCATAGGCTTGGGAAAGGATCAAACCTCCACCACAAGGCGTAAGCACCTAGGATAAACTATCAAAGAGGTCTTTTAAAGGATTGTAACGTTAGGTGTAGGGATATAAAATACACGGTTTTGTTGGATAAAGGCAGTCTTTACTGGTGGCGAGTTAACAATCTTGGTCAATTACATGTACAATGTGGCGTTGCTAAGCCAAGACTAGACTCGACTTAAGCTAATAAATGAAAAATAACAAAAACATAAAATGAACATAGAATAAAAAGGGATGGTAGTCCGTATGTTTTTTTTCTCTTTTCTTTTTCTATTTTTTCTTCTTTTTCTTTTTCTTACTTTTTTCAATTTTTTTATTTTTTTTTTTATTTTTATTTTTTTTTGTTGCATACACTCTTACCCTACCATCCAAAATAATACATCATAGGGAATGAACATTCCCCTTACACTTGAATTTTTACATACTTTACAATAAACTAATCTAATGACTCGAATTAAGAAAATCAAAACACTTGGAGTACTTTTAAGATTAACGTACATATGGGGGTAATAAATGATGTTCTTCCCCATTACTCCATAAATAAGTACTTTACCCATGAGTCTCAATCGTCCCAAAACAATATGTACAAGGATATGACTCGACTTAGCAACCATGTAATCAATTAGATAGTTAACTTAAGGTTTAACAAATAACAATAATGCACTAAAAATGAGCACATACACGGAAGGCTAAGGCGATTAGGGTGTACATTTAAGTGGGGTGTAACAAATTCTTCCTTTAAGTAAGATGGTTAAAGTTAGAAACGAAAAGATAGGCTCGGAGGGGTGTACTAGGGGTTTCGTGTACTAAAAATGAGTACAACGCTAAGGTGTGAGAAAAATTAATTGACTTAACTAGCCAAGTAATATGACTTAAATGGTCAAGTAATTATAATACGGGTTTAACACAAGGGTGATCCTAATGCCTCTTATCATGTAGTAAATCCTACTACACGAATGTAGTCTCACTAGCGGTCTCGGGATGCATCACTAACGCAAGTTCTAGAATCTAAATGCTACTGGTACACTCATAAGCACTAATAGTAAATGCTTTTCCTATCAAATCTAAAGGCGAACCTCACATATTTGGGTGGAAAATTTTTCTGAATAGTACGGTTATGTGCTAGTCATACAATCTCCTATCCATGAGACGCTTGCTATGGCTAAAGTTTCACTCCTAAATGTTGTAAAAAAATTTAAATTTGGCGCTAAAATTGCACTAACAAGTATTTCTCATAGTTTTATTACACATCTACTATCAAACAAACAAACTCAAGCGAAAGTGTATATGTAAGGTATCATCATTTTACCCTCCCCTTACACTTAAGATGAACATTGTCCCCAATGTTCAAGTAAAGAATGTAAAAGTGAAACAAGTAAAACAAATGAAATCAAATACTCCCCTGATTCGCTCGGTATGGATAATAAGGTGGCCAGGTTAGATCTTCCTCCAAGAAAATGAACAATCAAAGCTTCCCTTCCAGAAAAATAAATCATCATCTTGTCATACATAACCTGTAAATCCTGAGAAAACAAACAAAGCAACCTCGCATAAAATCGGCGGCAATCTATATAAGTTACTAAATCCTAGAAAACAAGATAAGATATAATGCTTGTTGAATGAAGTTTGCAGATTTCCTGGAGATTATAAAACTTAATAATTCACCAAAAACTTTAAAACTCCGTTAGAAAAACAAAACTGGTAAAATTTCCAGGTTTTTACACGTGACGCCGTCAAGAGTAAACTCGTGATGCCGTCAGAAGTGACCTGCAGAAATTCTTGTGTTAAGTTTCCAGAAAATTTCTGGAAAAACTTGGTCCTACTTCCTGGAAAATCTTGCAAAACTTCATTATGACTCAATACAAGCATTTGACTCTAACAAATACGAATATACATGTCCATTTAATATTGTGGAGAATCATGATCGGTTTGTTTCTTAAAAACATATTTGGGGTTTCCCCTTACAATTATCTTTTGCAAAAATACTTTTAGGTGGAGTTAAGACTAGGCCAAAACAACAAAGTAAAGTATTTCCACTATTTAGTTTAGAAACATGATCTACCAACAATAAAAATAAAGCATGCATACGGAAACAAATAATAAACAAACAAAATAAAATCACACAAAGCATGGGTTGCCTCCCAAGAAGCACTTTTCTTTATTTACGAGTCTTGTAGCTAGACTCAAGGTCATGGGTTACTACGTGACTTCATCGTTGGTTTCACTCTCTAGGTCATCTTCTAAACTAGTATCGCTTTCATAGTGTAAGTACTTTGGGTCTTCGAACTCGAAGACATCTTCTCGATACTTAGAATCAAGCTTACAAACATCCTTAAAGAATCCACATGATAAATCAGAAGTGTTCTTACACCCTCTCCGAACATCTTCATCACACAAAATAAGTTGGGAACTTATCCTATCTGTGGAAAACTAGAAGGGGGTTGAATAGTTTACCGCTTTTTCGATTCTTATTTAGCTTAAATATCCTTTTAAAAACTTTACATATGCTTAAAGATATAAACACAACTTTATATGTTTGATTCTTTGAAAAGCTTTTCATGTGAATAACAATTCTAACTTTACTTGTTTCATACTTTGAAAAGCTTTACTTGTGATGATCCTAACTTTGCTTGTTTTAGTTCTTTGAAAAGCTTTACATTTGTTTCAAGATATAAACATAACATTACTTGTTTTAATTCTTTTGGAAAGCTTTATATGTGATTAGCAATTCTAACTAAAAGACAACATGTAATAAGCAAAGATAAAGAAAGAAACGATCAAACCACAACACGATTGTTTATCGTGGTTCGGCTACAAGGACTCTTTTTCCTTGCCCTACATACACGCCCCGAGTTTCCAACTCGAGAGTTATAAGCACTAATCAACAAGCTCCTTTCACCGGCGGAGAAAACCTTTACAACGTCGCTTACACTTTTACCGACACTAAGCTAGATGTCGAGTTCTTTTACAAGGGTACAACCACTCCCATTCGTCGCTTACACTTTTACCGACACTAAGCTAGATGTCGAGTTCTTTTCCAAGGGTACAACCACTCCCGTTAGTTCTTTTACAAGGGTACAACAACTCCCGACACACTACGTATTTTGAGGCCTAAAATACTAACCACTTACATCTACATACATGACACACATGAAGTATAAACTATCAAAGCTTATACATGACCAAGCTACCAAGACTTGCAACTTTAGAGTTGAAGCTTGTAACTTCTTGAATGATCTTGTGAAGTCCCTTGCTACATAAGAGAATCACACAAATCAAAAGGTTACTGAGTTAGTTGAGAGAGTATGTGAAAATATGTCCTAAAGTGATAACCCAAAACTAACAAATGGTTTGGTATTTATAGCAAACCATTCTGTAGGTCTGGCGGATCAGGCGGAACCCTCAGATGGGTTCTGCCCGTGTACCCCCAGGGTACCGTCAGGGCTGCAGTTGGTTTTTGCAATAAATCTCCCAAACCAAACAAGGTCACATCACATTAAACCTAGTCAAACACAAGACTTGTAAGCAAGCATAAGGTTAGTCAAACACTCTTTCTTACTATAAATGTATATGGACAAAGCTTGCCCTAAATGTGATGTGACATTACTATTTTAAGAAATAAATGTGATGTGACAAGACACTTTCTAATTTAAGAAATAAAAACAATGTTTTGTTTAAAAAGAAATGTAAACCTTAGTTAAACAAGACTTAAACACTTAAAGTGATGATTTACTTATAGCTAAACTTCATACTTTGTCATTAACAAAACTTAGCAAAGATCGTAAAATATAAATAACGTTTTTAGGCGATATTTGTATTAACACTATCAAGCCCATCACAATCGATTTCCTTAAGGTCTTTTCTCTTTTATGGCATTTGGTATGAAATCCTCCTAATTCCATCAACGAAAGTCATGATCCCGTTCCGGTCATCAACTATCAAATTAGTGATTTCACAAAAGGGTGCTCCAAAAATGACTTGTGATAACCTAGGGTCGACATAGTCTTCGATGTTGTCCACAATCGTGAATTCCATAGTGAATGCCATATTTCATACGAACACCTGGATTTCATGATCTTTACCAACAACTTTCTCTCCCTTGTAAATCATTCCCCATCTACAGATATTGTTATAATGGAATAGGGACATAAGATTCTTTGGCAGGAATACGTTAATGTAGATGTTATCGAAGTACTTATGACCGATCATGCAGGGAATTTTGAGATTATTCGTATCACGTCGTCTTATCTTCCCCGATTCTCCATCCCTTGATCCATATAGATTCCCCTCAAGGGAAGGACGATACTCGTATACCTCCTCATTACCCCTACGAAAAATTACCTTCTTAACACCATTGGTGAACAATGCACTTCCATCCTTCTCATCAAGGATTACTCCCGATTCATTGATAAATGGTTTCCCAAGAATAAGGTTGGTTAATGATCGATTGGTGAGAGGGTCCACATCATCGACCATGGTGAGGGAAATATTATAAACAAGTTCTCCAATCATGATTGATAGATTTCTTATTACCCTTGCATCATCGACTCTCTCGCACACTATGCGTTCAGGAAAGGCTTCTTGGTATAGGGAAAGGGGTATTATGTTGTCTGGGAAACTAGGATCTATATGACTATCGATTAAGAACTTTTCCTTAATGGTGCAGGAAATCTTAAAAACTTTAGGGTTGCTTTCATTAGTCCTATCGCTACTCCCACCGGTAACGTCCTCCATTTTTCTCTCGGGCTCCTCTAGAATAGATTTACCCAAAATGGCTGGATTTCTCGTGATGAGGCAAAAAATGAACCACTTTTAGGGGGTCATTTAAGCCCGGAATTGAATTTATTTGATCAAATATTGCCCTAAATCGTTCCTTTTGTGATTTTAGGTACTTTAGGAGAGAAATCTTGAAAAGGAAGCAATTCGGACGTTTTTGGAGCATAAAAGTGAAGAAAACGCCAAAGTCTTAATTTTCCTTGCTGGGAACAGTAGGTGACGGCGTCAAGGAGAAAATTCTGACGGCGTCAAGAGTAATTTTCATGACGGCCCAGTATAGAAATGAAGGCGTCACAAGGAAGAGCGTCAAGAGTAAAATATGTGACGGCCTGGAAAAAGTTATAACGTGACGGCGTCAGAAGTAGATCAAGGCAGTCCGAGAATTCTTTTGGCGGCGAGATGACGGCGTCACCAATTTGGTCTTGACATCGTCAGCCTCAATTTCCTATATATAGTTTTCTAATTTTCATTCATAAAAAAAGAGAAGTTTTGGAGAAACCCTAAGGCCGAACTTAGTACGAACTTTACAGGTTTTTCAAGGGTTTTCAGCCCTTGAACCCTTTCATGTGTAATTGAGATAAGTGTTCTTCTAATTCAATCAATATGTCTATGTGTTGGTTGTCTATATCTTGTTCTTGTCTTAATTCCATCATGCTAGGCTAGATCTATCTTGTGTTTCTTATATCTAATGAAACCTAGATGTTAATTATGTGTTGATTACTTGTTTATGGTTGTATTGGATGAATGATTTCGATGTTAGGCTTATGAAAACTGGCAGATCTCCAAATGGTAACATGCTTGAACGTCTTAGGAAACATGAACTGACGTGCATTAGGTTTTATTGGTTGTATTTAATGCATGAGTAAATTCTAATGATCCCATGTTAGGAGCTTCTTAGCCGGCTCGACATAGGAGTGAAGTAAGCACTCATAGGATTAGGGAATTAAGTGCGCCACCCCATGAATGGTATTAAGGAATACAATTCGTCATCCACGCAACTATAACAAGTAATTAACGTGTAAAAGATATCTAGGGAGTAGTGAAATCTAAGTAAACTCAACTTCTCCGCTTATTGCTCACAACCGTAGTTAATTTAGTTTATTTTCATTTCTAGTATTTTATTTTGATTGCATCTTTAGTATTGGGTTAGTTGACTAGCAACTAATTCCGCCCAAATCCTTAAAACCCGAGATTTTTACTTGCTTTCTAAAAAATATAAAAATACAAAAATAATCATCCCTCATCTTTACAACTAGTATTTAGGTTTTCTAATCCTAGCGACACTATTCCTAGCTGAATGATCAATCCCCCGGTACTTGTCACTATACTATACTACAACGATCAGGTACACTGCCTGGTGGGGGTTGTAAGCTTCTCAAGATCCCTTGAGAGGTAAAGCCTGGTGCGATTCCCACGTATCAAGTTTTTGGCGCCGCAGCCTGGGGAATAGTTATTGTCTAGGTTAGAATATCTTTTTATTAGGTCTACTTGCTAGATTCCTTTCAAGTAAGATTTTATTTTTATTTTTAGGTTTTCTTTAGTCTATCTTATTTCTTTGTGTTTTTGTTCGTAACTCTTCACCATCCGACATCATGGACGATGGGAACATCTTTGAACCCGTCATCCCACCACAACAAAACCCACCACTAGAACCTCTTAGGCCCCGAACCTTAGGAGAGTATTCCCGACCTAGCCACCAAGGCTACCGAAACACCATTGAGCTCACCGGAGCCAATGTGACCCCCTTGCGATCCGACACCATCCGGTTGGTGCAAAGCGGATGTGCATTCCATGGACTTCGTTCCGAAGATCCAAACAAACATCTTAAGGACTTCCTTAAAATCGTAGACTTCATAGACCTAGATGTTGAAACTAGAGAGACAACCCGATTACGCCCATTCCAATTCTCTCTACGGGATCAAGCTAGTCAATGGCTTGAGCGTTTACCCGCGGGATCCATCACCACATGGGGTGATCTCACCACTCATTTCCTTGCTCAATTTTTCCCACCGAGGAGAACTACTAAGCTTAGAAATGACATCTTGATGTTCCAACAACGTCAAAATGAATCTCTTTATGAAGCATGGACTCGTTTCAAGGACTTACTCCAAAAAGTCCCTCATCATGGCATAGATCTTTGGCTCCAAGTCCAAATCTTTTATGACCATATCGATCTCTCCACGAGGCGAGCCATTGACCAATCGGCCGGTGGTAAGCTACGTGATCTAAGTGCAGAACAATCATGGGAACTCATAGAAGATCTTGCTCTCTATGACAACGAAAGTTGGAATGATCCCCGTGATTTGAACAAAACAGTCAAGGAAATAGCTTTGCCTTCGAACAACTCTAGCACTCCCGACCGTAGGATCATGGAACATGAGGACCAAGTCAAGTTTCTCATGAAATCTTACGAAGCTCCTAAGCCTTGAAGCCAAGTGAACAAAATCACTTCTTCATGCGAATTATGTAGTGGTCCCCACGACACTCGTGATTGTGTGGAACTCCTCGGAACAGCTTTTGCGGACTATGCATCCATGTGTACCGACGAAGCGGGAGATAAGTGGTACACTTTCAAACCCGAGCCAAACCCTTATGGTGATTCATACAACCCCTCTTGGAAAAATCACCCAAACCTTAGGTGGAAACAAAATCAACCCAATTCTTCTAACCCGCCTAATCGTTACCAACCAAACGGTCCACCCTCCAACCGTACTTTCAACAACAATCCTTCTAACAACTATGGTAGTACCAACAATCTTGAAGGATTGATGTCTAAATTCATGGCATCTCAAGAAGCTCGCATAGCTAGGTTCGAAACCGAATTCAACCAACAACAAACGGAGATGACCAACAAGATAGACAACTTGTTGAAAGCCCTCAACTACCAAGCGTTAACCACACCTAGGAAGGACACTAGGGACACCAATAACTGAATCCAAATTAAGGATCCCTCATCATCCAAACATGTCCATTTTGTCAATGTTGTCACCATTAAACCAATAGATAAGGAGATAGAAGAAAGTGACAAGGATGAAGTTGGAGTAGAAACCGAGACTAGGGATGAAAGTAGGGAAGTTGAGGTTAATAAGGGAGCAGAATTAGAGGAAGTAGAAACTATTAAAAGCACTTTGATAAGCTGCCCACCAAGGAAGAATAGGAATACCATAAGGATTTATTTGATAGTCCCGAGAGACCATATATCCTTGGCACACCCCTTATCAAAATGGGAGACCCCTCTAACATTAACATACCGTGCAATATCGGGCACATGCATATATGGAAAGCTTACATCGATCCTAGATCTCCTATTAACATCATGACTAGGACTTATTACAATTGGGTGATGAAGAAACAACTTAATTTTAGGATGATGTGCAATAAGAATTTGATAAGTAATTTTGTAGGAAGAGTGAAGGGATTGCATGTGATTATAGGTAATTTCACCTATGAGATCGATTTTATGATAGTAGAAGACACTCGTCCGGTGATAGATGATTGCCTAAGCCAAATAATATTCGGAAAACCATTTGTTGAGGCCACTAGGATGAGTTATGATCCGACTTTAGGGATAGTTAGATTCAAGGAAGAGAATGATGAGATTGCCTACCAAATGCCCTTCAAAATTGAGCAATACCGCCTTCTCTCTAATATAGAAAAGGAACACAAACAAGCGGCTTATTATAGGAATAATGAGGATAGACGTAGAGGAGTAGAGTATGTGAAGAGTAGGATGCTTGGTTTCTACAAAGAATGCTTGCAACTAGGTCCGGAATACAAAAACGGTTTAGAAGACGACCTAGAGAGTGGAACCAACGATGAGGTCACGTAGTAACCCATGACCTTGAGTCTAGCTACAAGACTCGTAAATAAAGAAAAGCGCTTCTTGGGAGGCAACCCATGCTTTGTGTGATTTAATTTTGTTTGTTTGTAATTTGCTTCCGTGTGCATGTTTTATTTTTATTGTTGGTAGATCATGTTTCTCGATTAAATAGTGGAAATACTTTATTTTGTTGTTTTGGCCTAGTCTTAACTCCACCTAAAAGTATTTTTGCAAAAGATAAGTGTAAGGGGAAACCCCAAATATGTTTTCAAGAAACAAACCGATCATGATTCTCCACAATATTAAATGACCATGTATATTCGTATTTGTTAGAGTCAAATGCTTGTATTGAGTCATAATGAAGTTTTGCAGGATTTTTCAGAAAGTGAGACCAAGTTTTTCCAGAAATTTTCCGGAAACTTAACATAAGAATTTCTGCAGGTCACTTCTGACGGCGTCACGAGTTAACTCTTCACGGCGTCACGTGTAAAAATCTGGAAATTTTACCAGTTTTGTTTTTCCAACGGAGTCTTACGGTTTTTGTGAATTATTAAGTTTTATAATCTCCAAGAAATCTGCAAACTTCATTCCACAAGCATTATATCTTATTTTGTTTTCTAGGATTTAGTAACTTATATAGATTGCCGCCGATTTTATGCGAGGTTGCCTTGTTTGTTTTCTCAGATTTACAGGTTATGTATGACAAGAAGATGATTTATATTCTGGAAGGGAAGCTTTGATTGTTCATTTTCTTGGAGGAAGATTTAACCTGGCCACCTAATTATCCATACCGAGCGAATCAGGGGAGTATTTGATTTCATTCTTTTACTTTTTCACTTTTACATTCTTTACTTGAACATTGGGGACAATGTTCATCTTAAGTGTAAGGGGAGGGTAAAATGATGATACCTTACATGTACACTTTCGCTTGAGTTTGTTTTGTTTGATGGCAGATGTGTAATAAAACTATGAGAAATACTTGTTAATGCAATTTTAGCGCCAAATTTAAAATTTTTTACAGCATTTAGGAGTGAAACTTTAGCCATAGCAAGCGTCTCATGGATAGGAGCTTGTATGACTAGCACATAACCATATATTCAGAAAAATTTTCCACCCAAATATATGAGGTTCGTCTTTAGATTTGATAGAAAAAGCATTTATTATTAGTGCTTATGAGTGTACCGGTAGCATTTAGATTCTAGAACTTGCATTAGTGATGCATCCCGAGACCGCTAGTGAGACTACATTCGTGTAGTAGGATTTACTACATGATAAGAGGCATTAGGATTACCCTTGTGTTAAACCCGTATCATAATTACTTGACCATTTAAGTCATATTACTTGGCTAGTTAAGTCAACTAATTTTTCCCACACCCTTAGCGTTGTACTCATTTTTAGTACACGAAACCCCTAGTACACCCCTCCGAGCCTATCTTTTCGTTTCTAACTTTAAGCATCTTACTTAAAGGAAGAATTTGTTACACCCCACTTAAATGTACACCCAAATGGCCTTAGCCTTCCGTGTACGCGCTCATTTTTACTGCATTATTGTTATTTGTTAAACCCTAAGTTAACTATCTAATTGATTACATGGTTGCTAAGTCGAGTCATATCCTTGTACATATTGTTTTGGGACGATTGGGACTCATGGGTAAGTACTTATTTTATGGAGTAATGGGGAAGAACATTATTTATTACCCCCATATGTGCGTTAATCTTAAAAGTGCTCCAAGTGTTTTGATTTTCTTAATTCGAGTCATTAGATTAGTTTATTGTAAAGTATGTAAAAATTCAAGTGTAAGGGGAATTTACATTCCCTATGATGTATTATTTTGGATGGTAGGGTAAGAGTGTATGCAAAAAAAAAAAAAAAAAAAAAAAAAAAAAAAAAAAAAAAAAAAGAGAAAAAAAAATAGAAAAAGAGAAAGAGAAAAAAACATACGGACTACCATCCTTTTTTATTCTATGTTCATTTTTATGCTTTTGTTATTTTTCATTTATTAGCTTAAGTCGAGTCTAGTCTTGGCTTAGCAACGCTACATTGTACATGTAATTAACCAAGATTGTTAACTCGCCACCAGTAAAACTTATTTTATCCAACAAAACCGTGTATTTCATATCCCTACACCTAACGTTACAACCCTTTAAAAGACCTCTTTGATAGTTTATCCTAGGTGCTTACGCCATGTGGTGGAGGTTTGATCCTTTCCCAAGCCTATGGTAATCTATTTTGCTATGACAGGTAGAGAGAGATATCTTCCGTTTCCATATTGTAATTTATACTTTATTACACCCTAGAGATGTGAGTATCTAAAAACTATTTGTGAGGTGCTAGTGTATGACCTTCGTGCTTATCTATTGGTCTTTAGTGGAACGATTATTTGTTGTAATTACTTTTATATTAGTGTTAAATGACCCGTAACTTGTATTTTGAGTAGAATAAAAGCGCATTTACTTAAGGACAAGCAAATCTCAAGTGTAAGGGTATATGATGAGGCGAAAAATAAACCACTTTTAGGGGGTCATTTAAGCCCGAAATTGAATTTATTTGATCAAAAATTTTCCTAAATCGTTCCTTTTGTGATTTTAGGTACTTTGCGAGAGAAATCTGGAAAAGGAAGCAATTCGGACGTTTTTGGAGCATAAAAGTGAAGAAAACGCCAAAGTCTTAATTTTCCTTGCTGAGAACAGTAGGTGACGGCGTCAAGGAGAAAATCCTGACGGCGTCAAGAGTAATTTTCATGACGGCCCAGTACAGAAATGAAGGCGTCACAAGGAAGAGCGTCAAGAGTAAAATATGTGACGGCCTGGAAAAAGTTATAACGTGACGGCGTCAGAAGTAGATCAAGGCAGTCCGAGAATTCTTTTGGCGGCGAGATGACGGCGTCACCAATTTGGTATTGACGCCGTCAGCCTCAATTTCCTATATATAGTTTTCTAATTTTCATTCATAAAAAAAGAGAAGTTTTGGAGAAACCCTAAGGCCGAACTTAGTACGAACTTTACAGGTTTTTCAAGGGTTTTCAGCCCTTGAACCCTTTCATGTGTAATTGAGATAAGTGTTCTTCTAATTCAATCAATATGTCTATGTGTTGGTTGTCTATATCTTGTTCTTGTCTTAATTCCATCATGCTAGGCTAGATCTATCTTGTGTTTGCTTAGATCTAATGAAACCTAGATGTTAATTATGTGTTGATTACTTGTTTATGGTTGTATTGGATGAATGATTTCGATGTTAGGCTTAAGAAAACTGGCAGATCTCCAAATGGTAACATGCTTGAACGTCTTAGGAAACATGAACTGACGTGCACTAGGTTTTATTGGTTGTATTTAATGCATGAGTAAATTCTAATGATCCCACGTTTGGAGCTTCTTAGCCGGCTCGACATAGGAGTGAAGTAGGCACTCATAGGATTGGGGAATTAAGTGCGCCACCCCATGAATGGTATTAAGGAATACAATCCGTCATCCACGCAACTATAACAGGTAGTTAACGTGTAAAAGATATCTAGGGAGTTGTGAAATCTAAGTAAACACAACTTCTCCACTTATTGCTCACAACCGTAGTTAATTTAGTTTATTTTCATTTCTAGTATTTTATTTTGATTGCATCTTTAGTATTGGGTTAGTTGACTAGCAACTAATTCAGCCCAAATCCTTAAAACCCGAGATTTTTACTTGCTTTCTAAAAAATATAAAAATACAAAAATAAGCATCCCTCATCTTTAGAACTAGTATTTAGGTTTTCTAATCCTAGCGACACTATTCCTAGCTGAATGATCAATCCCCGGTACTTGTCACTATACTATACTATACTACAACGATCAGGTACACTGCCTGGTGGGCGTTGTAAGCTTCTCAAGATCCCTTGAGAGGTAAAGCCTGGTGCGATTCCCACGTATCATCTCGTATGCTCTTCCGATCTCTCTTTCCCTTCATCCGATTTGCTAGATTCTTGCGCGGCGCACTGCTCAGATGAGTTGGTAGGGCTTCTGGCTAAATCGTGGTTCACCCTTGAGGTCTCATTTGTAGCTGTATGATCTTTTTTTTTAATTTGTTGTTGGTTTAGGTTAGGTGTAGAGGCAGATATCATGGTGATGGTGTTTACGAAATGGATTGGTCCTAGGGGGTTGACAGGTTCTTTTTCTTTTGGTGATAGATGTTTGAATAGCTTACTAGGACTTTTTATTTTCACAGTGGAGGTTGGCGGACTCATGATGGTAACAGACTTGACCTCATCAACGTGAATAGGTTTATTAACAACATACTCTTTGATAGCAGTTAACAGATTACAAATCTTGTTATTCATATCGGCCAGCTGTTGTCTAAATTTAGCCTCGAGCGTAGAGAGCTGTAATTCTTGAGATAGAATGAATTTTCGCAGAGCATCTTCACAGCTTTGCCTAGGAATGCTTTCTGATGGAAAATGCTCGGACCAAGTGAGTGGTGAGGAGTCATTGAAGGATACGCTCCGCGTTTGGTACCCTCTTAAATTAGGTATATCCTTCCACGCCTCATAGACTTCGTCAGAAGTTCGAGGGCCTCGACCCACGTGTGACGATGTGAATTCGTTATAAGCATGTTTTGGAAGCTCCATGCAGTTATGAGTCTCGTGAGGGTCATTACATAATTTACATGTAGAAGCGATTCTGCTTACTTGGCTTGAAGGCTTTTGAGCTTCGTAAGATTTCATGACAGACTTGACTCGACCTTCAAGTTCCATGATCCTACGGTCGGGGGTGCTAGAATTGTTCGAAGGCAAAGATATTGCCTTGACCGTTTTGTTTAAATCACAAGGATCATTCCAACTTTCGTTGTCATAGAGAGCAAGATCTTCTATGAGTTCCCATGATTGTTCCGCACTTAGATCACGTAGCTTACCACCGGCTGATTGGTCAATGGCTCGCCTCGTGGAGAGATCGATATGGTCATAAAAGAATTGGACTTGGAGCCAAAGATCTATGCCATGATGAGGGACTTTTTGAAGTAAGTCCTTGAAACGAGTCCATGCTTCATAAAGAGATTCATTTTGACGTTGTTGGAACATCAAGATGTCATTTCTAAGCTTGGTAGTTCTCCCCGGTGGGAAAAATTGAGCAAGGAAACGAGTGGTGAGATCATCCCATGTGGTGATGGATCCCGCGGGTAAACGCTCAAGCCATTGACTAGCTTGATCCCGTAAAGAGAATTGGAATAGGCGTAATCGGGTTGTCTCTCTAGTTTCAACATCTAGGTCTATGGAGTCTACGATTTTAAGGAAGTCCTTAAGATGTTGGTTTGGATTTTCGGAACGAAGTCCATGGAATGCACATCCGCTTTGCACCAACCGGATGGTGTCGGATCGCAAAGGGGTCACATTGGCTCCGGTGAGCTCAATGGTGTTTCAGTAGCCTTGGTGGCTAGGTCGGGAATACTCTCCTAAGGTTCGGGGCCTAAGAGGTTCTAGTGGTGGGTTTTGTTGTAGTGGGATGACGGGTTCAAAGATGTTCCCATCGTCCATGATGTCGGGTGGTGAAAAGTTACGAACAAGAACAGGAAGAAATAAGATAGACTAAAGAAAACCTAAAAAAAAAAAAAAAAATCTTACTAGAAAGGAATCTAGCAAGTAGACCTAATAAAAAGAGATTCTAACCTAGACAATAACTATTCCCCGGGTTGCGGCACCAAAAACTTGATGCGTGGGGTTTGCACCAGGCTTTACCTCTTAAGGGATCTTGAGAAGCTTACAACACCCACCAGGCAGTGTACCTGATCGTTGTAGTATAGTATAGTGACAAGTACCGGGGGATTGATCGTTCAGCTAGGAATAGTGTCGCTAGAATTAGAAAACCTAAATACTAGTTCTAGAGATGAGGGATGATTATTTTTGTATTTTTATATTTTTTAGAAAGCAAGTAAATATCTCGGGTTTGAAGGATTTGGGCGGAATTAGTTGCTAGTCAACTAATCCAATACTAAGATGCAATCAAAATAAAATACTAGAAATGAAAATATAACTAAATTAAACTAAGGTTGTGAGCAATAAGTGGAGAAATGTGTTTACTTAGATTTTACTACTCCCTAGATATCTTTTACACGTTAATTACTTATTATAGTTGCGTGGATGACGGATTGTATTCCTTAATACCATTCATGGGGTGGCGCACTTAACTCCCCAATCCTATGAGTGCCTACTTCACTCCTATGTCGAGCCGGCTAAGAAGCTCCTAACATGGGATCATTAGAATTTACTCATGCATTAAATACAACCAATAAAATCTAGTGCACATCGGTTCATGTTTCCTAAGACGTTCAAGCATGTTACCATTTGGAGATCTGCCAGTTTTCTTAAGCCTAACATCGAAATCATTCATCCAATACAACCATAAACAAGTAATCAACACATAATCAACATCTAGGTTTCATTAGATCTAAGCAAACACAAGATAAATCTAGCCTAGCATGGTGGAATTAAGACAAGCACAAGATATAGACAACCAACACATAGACATATTGATTGAATTAGAAGAACACTTATCTCAATTACACATGTAAGGGTTCAAGGGCTGAAAACCCTTGAAAAACCTGTAAAAATCGTATATGGTTCGGCCTTAGGGTTTCTCCAAACTTGTTCCTCTTTAATGAATGAAAATTAGAAAACTATATATAGAAAACTGAGGCTGACGGCGTCAAGACCAAATAGGTGACGCCGTCATCTCGCCACCAAAAGAATTCTCGGACTGCCTTGATCTACATCTGACGCCGTCATGTATTAACTTTTTTCCAGGCCGTCACGTATTTTACTCTTGACGCTCTTCCTTGTGACGCCTTCATTTCTGTATTGGGCCGTCATGAAAATTACTCTTGACGCCGTCAAGAAAATGCTCTTGACGCTGTCACCTACTGTTCCCAGCTTAGAAAATTATGTCTTTGGCGTTTTCTTCACTTTTATGCTCCAAAAACGTCCGAATTGCTTCCTTTTCCAGATTTCACTCCCAAAGTACCTAAAATCACAAAAGGAACGATTTATGGCAATATTTGATCAAATAAATTCAATTCCGGGCTTAAATGACCCCCTAAAAGTGGTTCATTTTTCGCCTCATCAGGCAAAATAGGATAGTCATGAAGTTATAAGGTGGCTAAGGTTAGGAAAACCGTCCTACGATCCGCTAGAGCCGGAGGGATCTACCCATGGACAATACCAAGTAGATAGTATTAGAAAGTCCGTAGGTATGATTATGAAAAAAAGGAGAAATGTAAGAATGGAGAAAGAAGGGGTTGAAGAATTAAAAAGAAATAAAAAGAGAAAGGGTGAAAAGAAATAGCCCTCCAATTATTCAACCTTAGGGCAGAAACCGGGTTCAATTCATATGATACTGGTGTTTACTAAGGTAACACCGGTATTGAAGACAAGACGTCATGGACCCAATGATGCACTGCACTAAACCTTCTAGCCACTCAAGTTCTCTTAATAGAACTTGTTTCATTCTCACGGGGAACCGGTGTAATCTATCAACTTATCTCTTAGAGATGGTTGATATTGAAGCAGAAGACCTCTCCCTAATCTCCGCATAGGAAAACCAAATGCACTTATTGAGTCTAGAGCCTCGAGATGCATACAAAGATCTCATAGGAACACGTGCTACTTCTACCCTGGTTGTTCAAAATTAAGGACACCAGTGGTAAACTTATGATTCCTAAGCAGATCTTAGCAATCTGCCAGAACATTTATGAGGGAAGTTGCTAATGTAACTCCCAGTGATTGAATGGAAATTCCTGCCAGGGTCAACATAAAGCAGCCCTGAAAGCAGGTCACTTAGGTAATTCCTTGTGGATTACGCTTAGTGGTCGCGGTGGTTACAAATGGTCAACAGTCGTGGAGTGATCTTCAGCGACTCACCCAATCGTTGATCTACTTAGGTAGGTCGTATAAATCCTCTCAGGGTTTGCCGATTGGGAACGGTCTTGGTAAGGGTTAGAAGGAGTCTTCACACTATGCTGTTGATGATCTCTAATTCCAATCCTATAAGTACCGGATGATTTGTTGCTAACTGTTTGCTTGCAGGAATTTCTGACAGTTGCAGTCGATTGCTGAAAAGATGCTGATCCATCACCACATGCTCACACTTCGACATCACAATCTGAGAAATCATGATCATTGATTAGGCCTCATCTATGCTTCCACAACTCTGATGCAGAATATCATGATCCGGAAAAGTGTGAGCATGTCAACACAAAGATGTTCAAATCACATGGTGACTTTATTACTCAAAGGTGACTTTTGGACACTCATTTGGATGATGATCACGAAGTAATGCCCAAAGATCATCCAACGCATTGAACAAGTCATCTAGAGTGTGCTGCTAAAAGCACAAAGATCACGACAATGAAGAATCAAAAGGCTACGAGCTGCAAAATTATCTTCAAAGATTAGAATGCTATGATTCAATATGTATTTTCCGGGGTGACCTCCCTTAGGGGGAGATTGTTAGGAATACAATTATTCATATGAAGACTCGGTCACCCCGAGTATAGTTTAGCATTTTGTAGCTCGTAGTATTAATCATATTAGTTAGTACGTAGTTTAATATTAGTTAGTATTTGTGGGGTCAGGTCGGGCCTTTACCCACTGTCAGCTCGATCAACAGCCCATTTTATGGGGCGTTATTATGTTTGTATAAATACCCTCTCCCACCAAAGGAGAGGGTTGCAATCTAACATATCACAAGTTCTCTCATAAGGCTCCCAACTTCTTCTCTTTCTCTCTCTAACTTCTCACTAGAATTCTACACATTTAATCATCCTAAACTCATTGCCATACATGTTTACACATTAGAGTATATTATAGTCTTGATCTTCAAATCCTGGTGATTGACATACATAGACCTCTTCTTCAATTTTCCCATAGAGAAAAACACTCTTTACATCCATTTGATACACCACAAAATCTTTAAGCATAAGCTAGAAATAGTCTGATTGCTTCAATTTTTTCAACAGGGGCAAAGACTTCATCATAGTTAATCCATTCTTCTTGTGTGTATCCTTGAGCTACCAATCTTGTTTTGAAGGTCTTATGGTATGTTCTTTGTTGAAGAGTACTAACAAACCCATGTTCCTTCGGATTCTTTGACATCTTTCTTGTTTGTGAAGCTGATTGCACATCTCCAATCACTTCATCAAGAGGATGATATTTATGAATTCTTATAGTTGGAGTAGGACTGACTTGGATTGTTGTATCCAAATTGTTCATGTCAACCACTTTAGCATCATGTTTATCATCACTTGAGTAGTCAAATATGCTAGAATCTTCCAAAACATGCATTTGTGGATCAAATGGAAGTTCAATGCTTGCATTACCACCAACAGCATTAACTTGTATGCCAGCAGCATTAACAGTTGAACTAACAGTATTAACATTGTTAGTGTTGTTTCCGTCACTAGCAGTATTAATATTATCAGTGCTGTTAAACCTTATATTCCTTCTCTTGATCATCACATTCACTCTCTTTCCTTGAATATTCATTAACCTTCTTTTCATCATTACTTGAAGGTTTGAATTCATCTTCTTAAGAACTCTCGTGCTCGTGGATTTGTCTTTCTCCACTCGACTCTCATTTTTCAATGCTTATATGGGAAATCCAATATCCTAATCTAATCAACTAATGTTTATCTTTTGGCATACTTAATAAACGGCTTTAGATTTTACATAGGATGACCCTTACATTAAAACACTGAGAACAATGTTTAACTTTAGTCATGGGGGGAATCTTTCGATTTGATTGACCTTGCACTTTCACTTTTCCGTTTACTCACGCAGCCCCGTTTTTCCACCAAAATTTAAAATTTTTGAAGTTCACCTCTTTCAAAAAAAATGATGATAATGTAATAAATGTTTTGACAATTTGTTGATTGTCTGTTGGTTAGAGTAGGAATAAAATTTTGACTTAACCGGACGTGTTGAGCTCTAGCTTGTCCCCTTAACTTACATAATCGAAAAGCTTTCGCTAGTCTTTTACACAAGGAGCTATAAAATGTGAATTCCTTCTAAGAGTTTGCAAGTTCCCATAATTGACTTTATATATGCATGACTTGATTATTTGACTAAGCATTCGCGGATCTAATTACTTAAGATTTTAAATTTGCAAAGAACGAGAAATGATATGGCTATTTAGAAGTTAGATGCTAAGCGTGGAGTGGTTAGATCTCTTTAGAGCTCATCGAAGCTAAATTGTGACTTTTTCCTCCCATAAACTTGAAAACCCCAAAAATAGAAACTTAAGAATAATTAAAGGTGTTAGGTTTTGGCGATGATTAGTTTTTGGTTCTTCCTTAGAAAATTCTTGCTTATGAAAGTTGGGTACACATCAAGGTATTGCCAGTGTTACGGTGTAATTGGCAACTGATTCTTGATAGTACATGCTGTTGTTTCTATTGCTATAAAGACCGTAGGACTCGGGATTTGGCGCAAGTATATAATCATAAAAACCCAAAGATCAAAAATCCAAAGCCAATAACTTCTCTGATTCTTGAAGGTTAATCCCGTTGTCTCGGATTTCAAAAAGGCAAAGGAAAATCGCAAGGTTATAATAAAAGCTCCTAATTCTTGACGGATAAAACTGTTGTATTAGTTGTAATAAAAGGACCAAAGGTTCATGTGGTTAATGTGTTGATAATGATTAAACATGCCAAATCTCGACTCTGAGTATATCTAAATAAAAAGCCTCCGTCTCGGGTCTCAGACATGGAGTGTTTCGGTCGTAAATAAAAAGGATATCCCCTAAATCGTATTAAATCAAAGACCTTGATGTGGACCACATTTTTGTGGGCAACGGTTTTCGAAGGAAGGATTTTTAAACTACTTAGTGTCTAAACTTGGTGTCTTTATCGGAATAAAAACCTATCGAAACAAAAAAAATGAGAAATTCATTTCTAAAAAAATAGAGGAATTAGGATATGGGAGCGAGAAGTAGCTATGCGCACATAATCAGCTTCTATGGGTAGTGTTACCATCTAATGTGTATCTAGCTATGATTTCGTTTTTAAGCTTGGTTTGGGGGCTCGTGTTAAATCAAGAACGACGAATTTTATCTGTATGGTCACTTTTTTATGAGTTGTGTTTCCTACTCGATGACCCTAAAAGTTATTGATAGATAATGAAAGTCGACATCTCGTCACATAAAAATAAAAATGAAAAGTACACAAATAGTTGATGCATGAATAAAATGGAAAAACAAGGCGTTTTTTGGAATTATTGATTTCTTAATCTATTTTGAACGTTTTGCTACTTTTCAAAGTTAGTAAACAGGGGTTTGAAATTTTTGATTTCAAGAGCGTGAAGTGATTACATTGCGTGAGGACACGACAATACCTTAATCTGTGGGATTTGGTATGTGTGTATACACATACCTTTATTTGACCAAAAACGGACCTAAAAGACCAAAAACTAACCAAATATGCCAAAGATATGTGTGTTTTTGTGTTTGTGATTGTACATGTAAAAGATATGGAAAAGGGATAAAATAAAGACCAAAACGGACAAACACGAGCATGGGATTTGAAAAAGATTTCAAAAGCCGAGACCGGGGAAGTAATTTTCAAAGAAGAGTTATATTTGAGCTCAAAGTAACAAAATCAACCCTGGACCTCTTGCATACCAAACCTCACATACAACACACCTGAACTATTGCACCATAGGGATTTCTCAGTATGATCCTACAAAATTAATTACTTAACAACCTTTTCCTTTAGCTTATTTTTAATTGACAGCTTATTTCTGCTTATTGAGAATTGATTTTTCTTCCAAATTATTTTTCTTTTAATCCTTCTAATTGTAGTTAGTTTCTATTAAATTTTCAGAATTTTCTAAAAAGTTTAGTATTTTTTAACATTTAACTGCTTTTATTTACTTTTTAATTCATAGTAATTAAAATTAAAAATCTAAAAAATATTTTTCTTTTTTCTAAAATTTTCTTTTGTTAAATAGGACTTAGGAAAAATAGTTTGGCGTTTCTAGGGGTAGTATTTCATAGATTTCACTTTTTAGGTTCGGGATTAGCATCGATACGTGCTCGTTTTTAGTTTTCCTTTACGTTTTTGCTTAAGTGTGCTTCATTTAATTGTTTTATTTGCTTTATTAGTTGTTTTTAGCTTATATTTCATAATTGTTGTTGTTAATTCCAAAAATCTCATATTTTCAGTATTAACTACACGACCACGATTCGAACTAATAATTCTACTCAATCTTCGTTCGAAAAATGACTCGAGAATACATATTTCCTTTGTATTTCCTTGGAGATATTTATATACTATTGATTGAAAAACATCATTAATCATTCTTTTTTGGGCTACCTTATAAAATGCTTTCATACACAAACAACCCGTCGCGAAGCGCGGGTATCAAAACCTAGTTATATCAATAGTGAACTCGCATTTATTTTCGTAAAAGATTACCAATTATGCAGGTTTTGTGAATTTCTCAAGCTAAAACAAGTAGCAGTATATAATTGATGTATGACCGTCATTTTTGACATGGATACTTGGTTGATACATATAAATTGCCAAATTAGAAAGGAAACTTATAAATCTAGTCTTGTCTGTCATATACCTACTAAGTGGCTAGGTGTGAAGTGCTTCAACAATCAACATTCAATCCTATTAAAAGTATGGATAATGAATTGCATGTCTAAAATTAAAACCTAAATTTAGACTTAAAGATGTTATTAAGTGTTTCAATATTCTCATTTTATTAATTGATGAAAACTGATGAGAGAATACTTGCAATTAAATGAACGGATTATGTCTGTCACTAGGTCGATGTTTTAAGTTTATATATCAACACTCTAAAAGTATACATGCTTATATTTTGGTCACATGACTTCACAAATTTTGGTAAAATTGGTGACTTACAAAACAAATGTTATTAATATATCACTCTGCCGTAGGCAAGTGTAATAAGTTTTAAGACTATCACCGTCAAAGTATGAAAAATATTAAGTTTAATTATGTTTGTTTCAAACAATTTGAAGATATCAAGCCAATTTTTTAAAATTAAAAACTTCATCAGATTTAAGTATGTGTCTCAATGGATTCATACCATGTGAATTAGTTTTACATAAGTTCAGAAAACATGGTTAAAAGAAAGTTCACATAGAGTATCAAGTGTTTTGCTTTTCTTAGGACAAAAGAACTCGTTGGTAACTGAATGCGAGATCCCTTCGACGTGCCCGGCCCATGGAGATCGTATAAGTTATAAGGCGCTGCCTCCTTAACCTAGCAAGGGGTTGCTACAAACACCCCATTAGAAACCGTTTTCTTTTTCTTTTCCAATACATGTGTCATGTGTGTTTAATATGAAGTAGGGCATTAACAATAGTTTCTTTTTCAATTTTAGACAACTTTTTTCGACGTCATAACACAACATCGGCTTTTGAAATATCGAAACATTACATAGTTTATCAACCATATTTTTAAAGAAGATTTAAAGTGAATAAAGTAATGTAGAAAATAAGATGGGTAGATGATATAATGGGAGTAGATGCTTGGTGTGATACGGGTAACACCTACCTTTTGGCGTGATCCTTTGGGCATTAAAAGTGGCCCATCATGTTCAACGTGATGCTGCCGTGTCTGTTGGGACCATATTAGAAATCCTTGTTAAAAGTGTAAGTTATGTCGATATTGATAAGATTGATATCTTATTACTGGCAAAAATTATACAAGGTTCTAATTTGGATCAGTTTATCGTATAAACAAAGTGCGCATACGATTTTGGTTAGTTATAGGTCACTAGGTACTAAGAGTTGGTGTGCTTGACATAATATAAACAACAGTAAGTATAGAAATCTGTCAAAGAAAACGTTCATTTTTTAATCGATAGTGGGTACATATGTTTATTATTAAACTATAGAATAAGTTTAGAAAATATCAAGGTTATAAATAGTTTGAGTCATGCGTGCCGGTATGGGTAAGCCACGCGTCTTAGTAGTCATGGCAAAATCACAACATATATTAAGGAGTTAATTACAGCGGAGACAAAATTTAAAAATCTTTATAAATTTATATATTTATATCATAGTTATTTTATATCAAGTTTATATACTAGTAAAATGTTACAAATAGAATTATATCAACATTTCTTTCAAAAAAAAACCTTCAAGAAAAATTATTATCGCGTTTTTTCACGCATTATCTCACGTCACGTCTAAAGCCAGCGTCTTGTTCTATTTCGTAACATGAAAGTCACTCGCTCGCGTATTAACAACGCCTTAGCAGTGCCATAATGCTCCCTTTAGAACCTTCAAAAATATTATATCTTATATTACGAATACTGCTGAAAAGGTGTAAACGTGCATACCCGTTTTCTTAAAATTGTACTCGGCTTGAAAGTGCAAAAAACTGAAGAATTCATCCTTTATAGTTGTTTACTCTTATGATAGAGTATATCAGCCAATTCGTCAGTTTGCTTTGCTTATTTTTAAACCAAAGAAAGATACCAATTTTCTGTTTTTTGTTTTCTAGTTCACTAAATTGAATTTTAGACAAAGTGAGCGAACTTATGTAATTTTCTAATCAATGATTCCAAATCAAACGAATATCAGACCGGCTACAATCACAGAAATCCTATGCATTGCACATGCGTTCTTATATGACTTATTACTCTACAGAGAATTGCCATCTAGATTAAGATTCTAACAACCTTGATTAACACAAGCTTTTTTCCTTTCTTTTTTTAATTTTTCGAAAAATGACTTGCACAAGTTGGCTCCGGGATAAACACTGAATTTAGTTGTTATAGTTTATTTGTTTAGCATTAAAAATATTGAAGAATATGCGACCACATGTCTACACCTTCTTACTCGATCAATAGAATAATATTCTATAACCTAAGTTACGCAGTCCACCTTTAGACACGTCGAAGGAACTTCAACATGGACTAAAGAGACAAACATGTTATGATTGCAAATAACCTTTTAAATAGATGAATTATTTCAATGACTAAATGATGCATTAACAAACGAGTACCTTCTTTTAATTTCAAACTACTATTACGTTGACCAAATAAATTGAATTATAAACCTGAAATCAATGTTCCATTTGAATAAAAATCCACCAAAATAATAAATCTTACACATAGCTACACAACAAGGATTAATATGAGAAAAGGAATTCCCACCAAGTTTATAATGTTTTTGTCAAGTTTGTTAAGTAAACGACTAAAATACAAGACTTTTGTCCAACTATTGCATATATTTAGTGGAAAGACAATATATGCTTACTTTTAAGTTTTAATTAAAATTATGTTAGTTATTAATTCATTTTGCTCTATTTCAGAACATACCGACTCTATTATCGTTAAGCAACTTATCCATTCAACTTTAATTGGATGCTTCAAAGTTTTAATAATTCATAAAATATAGGGAAAATCGCATGAAAATGTATCGAACTTACCTTCAATTTTAATTTAAGGTACTCATCTTATTTTTTCTTAATTTAAGGTATTAAAGTTTATTTTGGTTGTAATGTTGGGAAACTTTTACCTACTCAATAGGTTGCAGGTTACTACCACATTTCTTTATCTTCTCCGGTCAACTTTCGACTAACTTTCTCTCAAAAACTATTTTTTTTTTTTGTTAAAACAAATTTGTCACTCTGTTTTGTTAATGTGATTTGTAACAGATGTCCCTAAATCTCCTATACGACACATTTAACTATCAAATGTATTTCTTGACTGATGTGTAGTTTTAATTTTGTATGCCTAACATACTTGATCAACCGTAAATGTGAAATAAGGCCGCATTGTTGTGAGATATACATCCTTCGCAATCATATTAATTTCTTGAAGTACTATTCAACCAATAATATTAACTATTAATGCAAGAGAATATTAGTTTGTTTTAAAAGGGTGTAGTCTAATCTTTTGTTCATATTATTATATAGTGCATTGATGTACTTTATTGTGTGTTGTGGTTATATAATTTCCTTTCCCGCACCATCTTTGGCTAATTTTAAAAAAATTGCGGCCGGGAAAATAGGTACCAGGAATAATATGTGGTGACATGCTCAATATGCACTTTTAACTTGTTAACCTGTAAAGTGTCCGACATTGCAACCAAAATAAAATTTGATATCTTAGATTGAGAAAAAATAAGATGAGTACCTTAAATTGAAATTGAAGGCAAATTTGATACCTTTTCATGCGATTTGCCCTAAAATATATAACGTGATTAGCTATCTTGTTCACAAGCAAAACATATTTAAACATCAATAATTAACATAGAAAAAATCTTAAATAACATTAAATATATATCGTTTATAATAAGAAAGTGACTAAAAACTAAAATAATAATACGTGGGGACGTGCAACATCATAATTTTTATAACTATTCATCACTTTCAATTATAACTTATAAATTTATATAATATCATACACATGGTACGATTATGTGTATCTACTGTGAGTTTTGTAATAGTATATTACAATAATTATTCTTTCTGAATAAAGAAACATTGTTTTATGTGTGCATACATTTTAGTATTTTACAAACAAATTAAAAAAGGTAGTATTAAATGCGTATGGGCAGGAGTAGTAGTCTCATCGTATATTTCTTGGCCTGCCGTACGCAGCGACGTGCCGATCAGATGACACAAATAAATGAATTACTGCTTTCATGTTATATTAAATGTTCATTTTTAACATTTCAAATTTTTATTTTTTCAAATTTAACTTTAAATATTTTTGATTATGTTATATAGTATGTGATAAAAAATATATGAAGTGAAAATACATTTAATACTCAATTTATTCATATATTTTGCATCAAGTATCATATAACACAAACAAAAATATTTAAGGTCAAAGTTGAGAAAGAAATACTTCAAAAAGTTAAACTGGACATTTAATATGACACGGAGGGAGTAATTATCTTTTACTTTCCTAAAAAACCCATTTGACGAGTCTAAGACCGGGAGTAATAACGCCCTCGAGACCGAGTCTTGACACATTCAAGACGCGTCCTCCTTGTTACGGAGGTGTGGTTAAGATGTGTCGTACATGAAAAATTTGCAAGACTCGGTCGATGCCAAGATCGACTCGTGTAGTGTGTTTATGTCTTTGTGTGTGTGTTTTGGTGAAGTACATATGTGTTTAAGTGTAATATGTTTTGGTTGTGAAGTTTGTATTTTTATTATACTAAGTTAGCGTTAAAGTTAGTTGTAGAGAAAGAATCCTGATCTGACGATGAGGTAATGGTAATTAATACAGTGTCAGGGTCTTCTTATTACACCCAGCAGAAGGTCGAAGGCGACAAATTGCCTGACATTTGTTTTTATTTTGGTTTATCTTTTTCTTTTTAACTTTACAATAATATGTATCACAACATTAATGTAATAATGAACTCTTATTCTCGCATAAGAAAGTGGTTGACCCTAGTATGAATGATGGTATTGATAAATTCGTTAAGAGTTTGGAAGCAGGTTTTACAAGGACTGTTCAAACTGACGAAAAGAATAGTAATCAAAGTCTAATTTCCTTAGCTAGAAAACTTCAAGATATTGAAAAACCAATGCTCAAAGGGAAGTTCGTACTAGTGGGTGATAATAGAAATCTAATGACAAGTAAACTTGTGAGAACAAGGACACAATTAAGATCTTCGAGTTTTAATGTTGAAGAAGATATCGAGGGTGAACTCAAACATGTTTAAGATGAAACTGAGACTTTTATGGCTCCTAAGTCAAGTATGAGGGATACAGGACCAAAAGCTTGTATGAACGCTGGAAGAAAACTAAGGATGATAATCCATATGATGAATTGATGATGAGTGCTATACTCATGATCTAACCGAATATCAATTGGCTTTCTGTGACGCTTGGGATATCATGATTCGCGAGTGAAAATAGTCGTAGGTTATGTTTTGCGTTGTTTGAGTCAAAAATAAACTAGTTATATTCGTTACTTCATTCATAGAAGTAGTTTGTTTGTTATGGTAGCATTACTGCCTATATGTAACAGGCTGAGATGTGGGATTTCACCCATGTCCGTTGTACTTAAACGCTTTTTAAAGTAATACTTTTACCGGGGAAACCCTTTACCAACAAAAATAAATAAATAAATAAAATAATTAACTAAAAAACTTGACGGGGTCATAAAAAATATAAATACTCTCCCTTCGTCACAAATAATTGTTCTATTTTGACTTTTTGAAGTATTATTTTTTCGATTTTGACATTAACTATTTTATTTTGTGTTATATAATACTTGATGCAAAATATATGAATATATTGAATTTTTAAATATATTTTTCATTGATATAATTTTCATTAAATATTATATATCATAAACAAAATAATTAAGTTTAAAGTTGTAAAGAAAGACTTCAAAAAACCAAAATAGAACAATAGATGACGTCTAATAAAATTTAAAAATTTATACGTGTACCCGAAAGTTAAGAGAGTACTTGTAAGACATCAAGCTTAATATCGAAATATTATGTATTTACAATTTTAATGTAGAAGTTAATTTCTAATAATCGATTTTTGTATAAAAGTTTAGTGATGATACGACAACAAAAATACTTAAACTTGTTAGGACATGAGAGACTCTTACATGTAAATATCCGGCTTCATGTCTTAAATTATACTACGTGTGTATTTAATATTTTAATTTAGTAATGCTTTTCATGGTTAACACAATTATATAATAGATACCCTATAGGTAATAATTTTCTTTAAGTCATTTTACAAGTATTTTGCTAGAAAAAATAAATAAATAAATAAAAATAAAAATCCACCGTTTGTCAACACCGTTTGTCTTATGGAAAAGGTTCATATTGTTTCTTGCAAATTTCATTTTTATATTCTTGGTGTTTTCTTTATACTGAATCTCAACAACATAATCTCCCAAGTGGTTATGCAAATTATAATACGGCAAATGCTCATACAGCTTGTACCACAAGTTGTTTTTTCTAAAAGCATTTTGGTCATAGTCAGTGTATAGTGAGAGCCACAAATAGATGAATGCATAGAGTTATGACATCCTTTAGTACATCGAAAATATATCTAGTTCTATAATTAGAAAGTTTCATAGACAGTCATCATTGTATTGCGATGCATACCAGTTTTTATTTAATGGTACATAAGATATGTGATGAGCATGCATACGACTCTGTCATAGTATAAGTCCGTGAATCGTCACCAATGATTTTAATTTCTACCATTTGATAGAGGGTTTTCGTGGATTTTTTTTGTATCACCACCTATGTAATAACGAGTTTTTTTATATTTATTTAATTAATCGATTGATGTTTTTTTCGGGTTTTTATATCCTCAACATACTCCAACATTTTCTAAAAGTAATCCACGAGGTTTTAGTTTCAGAAAAAGTTAATAGCAATTTAGTTTACCTGTTGCGTTCGAATTTTCATATGCTCCATTTGATTACAAGCATTTATATGATTCATAGAATATATGCTAAAAGAGAAAACCAGAATATATTCAGGCAACACCATACCAAAAATAGAAATATTATAAAGCAAACCCGGAAATGTGTTTAATTTGTATCCTTCACGATAAAAATATTAGAATGATGGTTTGTTCAATACGAATTCCCAACCATAATTCGTTGTTTCAACTTATTTTACACGAAAGATGAAAAGTCATATTCGAGTTAAACGAAAGTCTGATATTGGTTTCCGGTCTAAGTTTATGTAAATTAAGTTACCTATCTCTATTTGATATTTAAGTCGCTAGGTCGTTCTATACTTCTATCAAATCACAAAACTTATATTTGACGAATTAATAAGGAATTTATTGCACGACACTTAAAGTCGTAGTTTCATCAAGAGTCTCCTCGAGTTCGGTATTTTATGGCAAATGACTTTCACGTACACTGTCTTTCGAGTTTTCATTCATTTAACTTCAAGAGTCATGCGTTTCTTGTCAAATTCTCATACCTACCAATCTATTTCGTTTGGTTATTGGACATCAAGGTCCGTGACTCCATGTGATATCGATCTTAAATGATTTTAACCATTAAATTGACTAGGGGAGTCTATGTGGTTCTGGTTTCAACATCTCTATCAAACTGTTACTAAATCATCATACATAATATGATTATGAGGTTTAGAAATGGCGATAACTCAACCACAATTCTTTTGAGCAACATCCATCTCACGTTTAATCACACAAGCTAGTTCGCACACACAAGACACACCGACTCGTTTGTTTATACAGATAAGTCGATATATGATAAACACAATCTATAAATTCGTGGAATGCTTAGATAAAAGACCAGAAATCATGGTACCAAAAATTTAATTAGTTATGTGCTATTTTAATGACTTCTTTATCTTAATAGACACATATTTAATTCATAAATTGTAAAATTGCTAAATTGAACATAATTGAGAAACCACCGACCCGTAGTTGGCCTTCACCTTCACTTTCACCACGTGCGAACACCATCCATGGTGTTTGGCGTTTGGCATTGGTTTGGTGGTCGCCACCACCTCCGAACGTGGTGCAAAAAAAACTTCTCTAATAGGTCAAATTAATTAAATAGTAAAAGTCTTTTGTGATCGGTGGTAGTCACTAATATGTTCATTTGGTGAAGAGTTTAATGATGTGCTAAATGAGTAAATGGCGGTGTGATTTTAATGTAACCATAGCGGGTATACTGACGTTTAGGGATGAGCACGGTACCGGTACCGTACCGAATTAGAGGTACCGAATTTTTCCCGAGCATAAATTAGGGTACCGGTACCGTACCGAACGGGATTCGGGAATCGGTACCGGTACCTGTTCCGGTACCGGTACCGGGAAATCGGGATTTTCCCCTTTTTTTTCGGGAATTTCCCGATTTGGTACCGGTACCGTACCGAATTAGTGGTACCGAATTTTTTTCCTCCTTATTTCGTAGTACCGGTACCGTACCGTATTTCAGGATCGGTACCGTTTCGGTACGGTACCGGTACGGTTCCGGTATTCGGTACGAAATGCTCATCCCTACTGACGTTTGATAATTATACCAGCGCTTAATTTCTTTTATTGGCTAGAAATGATAGCTTGACCAAAAGTGATAAGTTCCATTTCCAAACTATTTAACAGAGCCACGGTAATACATAAACCGAGAAGTATTTATTTTGTCGATCCACAGTTTCTTCTTTATATAGTCAAAAAATACGTGTAAAAGAAAATTACATTTCCAAACTATTTATTAGCCATTCAACAATTACTGAAAAACATTGAGGAAACTGATTCCGATCTGAGATTTAAAATAGTTTTATGACGTGTATCAAAAGTTGGTCGGTAATAAGTTTTTTATTACATATTATATTTTCAAGACACGAGAATATAATATGAGGATAATATAGGTGTCTTGATGATTTATTGGAAGATTGGAGATTGAAAAACCAACGGCCGGAAATTAAGGTTATCAACCGTGCTAAGATAAAGGATAAAGTCAATAATACAATAAAAAAAAAAACATTGTTATTTGTTATACCATTAAAAATAAAAATATTAGAAAATAAAGGAAAAGAAGGTGCGGAAAAAAGCAAGGTCTATTGACGAGGCAAAGTGGTGTTTGATTGACTAGGTTCTTTATTCACGTTACCCGTTCCACCCGCAATGTGAATCTTTTATTGTGTGTTTCCTAAATTTTTCTTTTTTAAATTACGTACAAAATAATTTAATTTGCAATACATATTCTTCAAGGTGTTTCTTAGAAAAAGTAGAGCGTGAAAGTGATCGGTTTTTTGATTTTCTTGATAAGTTTACTTTAATGTCACGTTTGCACCATATTGTATCTCAAAATCTGTCACAGACTTGAGACTTAATTTAAAACTGATTTGTAATATATTGAAACTATAAGAGTGCAAGATATGGTCACAGCCTCTCAATAAAACATCAACAACTAAAATATTATTTCAAAAAAAAAAAAAAAAAAAAAAAAGTTATTGGTGCATGTAAGTCCTACAAAAACACCCCCGCCAAAATACCAACTCACTTACCCAAAAAAAAATGGCGCCAACCATTCCATTTGCTAAAGTGACGAATGGCTAAATGGATGGTGCATTATAACGAGTTGCTAGTTCCCAAAATTTACCAACAACGTGTTGTTGGTTCCTTATATCGAGTTCTCTATGAGAAAATAACATGAGACAAAAGAATATGGGCCTTTTATGGTGTACCTAACTCATGGCTTAGAGCCTAGCCTCATATGCTGCACATGTGGCACTCAAAAGTGGTCATTGGCGTAGAGCCTACTAGGCTACTGTAAAGAAACCCGTCAATACACAAGGAACCAATCTTCGGAGCTCAACGCTCCGAAGAGCCACAGCCTCCGACAAGATCGAGGCTCTGGTACTAAAAGAAAAATAGAAGATCTTATGGTCCCTACTCAAATAAGGGTTGTCCTTTATTGTCGCTCATATAGACAGCTGCATGTGGGCATATTTTCGGAGCATATTCTCGTAGCCTTCTTATTGGCCAAAGAGAATGTGCTCCCTTCAGCCAACCCGAATGAGACATGTGACGAACATGCATCCTTCTAGGGCTTGCTTATAAATAGCCTTTTAATACAAATAAACCGTAAAACCGTTTATTTATATTTTACGATCTTTCTATGTTTTGTCAATGACAATCGTAAAATCATTTTAACGAAATATATAAAATCATTTTCACGAAATATATAAAATACAAAACAAGCAATATACATATGATAAATGATGTTAATAATATGTTGTTATTTGATGTCATCAAATATCCCTCCACTTGAACTTACTTGTCCTCAAGTAAACCTTAGATTAAACTTATGAAAATATATCCTAAACACTATCTAGGATTTCTATAGTTAAGAATTCATTCGTTTGATCTCAATTGCATAACCAAACACCTCTCAAATAGGAAAATGAAATCACTCAAATCACTCAACTAATCTATGTGGTAACATTTAAGTAATTCGCTCAATTGTTCAGCCGTGACGAATATTCTATCATAAGCTTGCAAGGATACACATCTCAACAACTAAAGCTAAGGAGTAACAAGTCTAAAGCGGTAAATTGGGTTAAACTTGATAAGGCTTAAGGGTTGTACCTAGCTTTGTTCAAACTTCTCCTACATAAATATAATATATCGCTAACGCGAATCCTTGATTCCTCAAACAAGGGATGGTCACCAAGGTTGTAAACCCTAGATCGTTGGCGTGTCGTTCGATTCCTCAAAAACTCGGATGGTCACTACCATATTCATGCACTTGATATTCTTACAAAGCCATTACAATATCCGGATGCTCGAAAGCTAACAATGAATAAAGTAACTCGACAAAGGTAAGGATAACATTTGGGAAATAATTGGTGTAAAAATAAAATAAACAAACATAGATTAAGTCCATACAGATGTGGTTAATTACTTCCCGAATTTCCCTTGAAAAAGACACAAATCATAGACTAACTCATGTTTTAACACGGAAACACACGCTTTAATAGGTAGACACGAATTAGACTCAATGATGTATCAATCAAAGAATAAACCTTAGTTAGCATTACTATAACGGTCAATTCCCTTGCAATTCATAATTATAGTACAACAAATAGTGACGATATCAACCACTTATACATACCTTACATCATTGGTTTATAACACGTACCAATGAATAATCGATTAGTTCATAAAATAAAATCGTTAAGTTTAGACAAACCGATTATCTCACATTCCTCACTCTTTTTATTTTCTATTTTTTTTTCTCTTCTTTTTCATTTCTTCGATTTTTTTTAACATAAACATAAATAATGGTGTAAAATTTTACCACTTTACCATAACAATAAATCTGGATAATGTTTCCATACTTTTCAAAATTCAGATATACAAGTAATAGTAAAAGACTGAAAGTAGTAAACAAACAAAAAATAAAAATAAAATATCTACTTTCACTTCCCATTGCATTATGCAATTCCTGACCTAACAATAGATAATAATTACGCACATGAACACAGGAAACGCAGGGAATACACATTTTACCAAAAACAACTAACCACGGACTAAAATTTATAGGGTAGGCTAGGGTGTAAGTGTAAAGAAACATTTAATATTGGTGTATGAACGAAATAAATGGCTCTGACGGTTTTTCTATGAGTATTTTACTCTAAAAATGAGAGTAACAAATGGGTTTATATGGGGATTAACTAACCAATGTGGTTAGTTAATACAACAGAACATATAAAAGCTATTTGGGTGTAATCCTAGAAATTTACTAAGTTACACAAGTCACTCCAATTATATCAATAATACTCATTATGCTGGTCTCAATAATGCTACCAATACGTATCCTCCTACCAACGTATACCATCCTACCAACAAGCATCCTAATGCCAACGTATAACTGATGAGGCGAAAAATGATCCATTTTTAGGGGGTCATTTAAGCCCGGAATTGAATTTATTTGATCAAATATTGCCCTAAATCGTTCCTTTTGTGATTTTAGGTACTTTTGGAGTGAATTCTGGAAAAGGAAGCATTTTGGACGTTTTTTGAGCATAAAAGTGAAGAAAACAGCAAAGTCTTAATTTTCCTTGCTGGGAACAGTACCTGACGGCGTCACAAGCTTCTTCATGATGGCGTCAAGAGGAAAACAAGAGGTGAAGAGGATAGAGTCCATGACGGAATGTTTTTACACTAGGGCATGACGGCGTCACCATAGGCCGTCATGGTCCCTTTACACGTGACGGCCCAGAGGAAAATTGCTCTTGACGGTGTCAGATTTGGATCTAGGCAATCCGATATTATTATGGGCGGCGGGTTGACGGCGTCAGAATTCTCTTTTTGACGCCGTCACATTGGAAAACCTATATATAGTTTTGTAATTTTCATTCATTAAGGGAGGACAATTAGAGGAGAAACCCTAGCACGATTTTTATCAGTATTTTCAAGGGTTTTCACCCTTTGAAACCTTTCATGTTCAATTAAGATAAGTATCTTTTCAATTCATTCAATATGTCTATGTGTTGTTTGAATATATCTTACGCTTGTCTTGATTTTAACATGCTAGGCTAGATCTCTTGTGTGCTTGCTTAGATGTAGTGAAACCTAGATGTTGATTATGGGTTGATTTCTTGTTTATAGTTGTTACGGATGAATGATTTCGATGTTAGGCTTAAGAAAACTGGCAGACTTCCATAGTGTAACTTGCTTGAACGTCTTAAGAAGCATGAACCAATGCGTACTAGGTTTTTATGGTTGTATTTAATGCATGAGCGAATTCTAGTGATCCCATGTTAGGAGCTTCTTGCAGGCTCGACATAGGAGTGAAGTAGGAGCTTATAGAGTTGGGGAAGTACGTACGCCACCCCACGATTGGTATTAAGGAATATAACCCGTCATCCACGCAACTGTAACAAACTATCAACCTGTAAAAGATTTCTAGGGAGTAATGAAATCTAAGTAAACACAATTTTCTCATTTATTGTTCACACTACATTAGTAATTAGTTTATTTTCATTTTTGTTATTTTATCTTGATTGCATCTTTAGTTATTAGGTTAGTTGACTAGCAACTAATTCCGCCCATTCTTCCAATACCCGAGATTTTTACCTGCTTTTCATAAAATATAAAAACACAAAAAGAATCATCCCTCACCTCTGGACCTAGTTTTTAGGCTTTCTAATCCTAGCGACACTATTCCTGAGTTGAACGATCAATCTCCCGGTACTTGTCCCTATACTATACTACAACGATCAGGTACACTGCCTGGTGGGGGTTGTAAGCTTCTCGAGAGGTAAAGCTTGGTGCAACTCCCACGCATCAAGTTTTTGGCGCCGCAGCCCAGGGAATAGTTATTGTCTAGGTTAGGATTCCTTTTAATTTGGTCTACTTGCTTGATTCCTTTCTAGTAAGATTTTATTTTTTTTAGGTTTTCTTTAGTCTATCTATTTCTTCATGTCTTTGTTCGTAACTTTTACCATCCAACATCATGGAAGGTGGTAGCATCTTTGAACCCATCAACCCACCACAACAAAACCACCAACAAAACCCACCACTAGCAAACCAACCTCTTAGGCCCCGAACCCTAGAAGAGTATTCCCGACCTAGCCACCAAGGCTATCGAAACACTATTGAGCTCACCCAAGGAGCCAATGCGTCTCCCTTGCGATCCGACACCATCCGGTTGGTGCAAAGCGGATGTGCATTCCATGGACTTCGTTCCGAAGATCCAAATCAACATCTCAAGGACTTCCTTAAAATCGTAGATTCTATAGACCTTGATGTTACAACTAGAGAGTTGACCCGATTACGCCTATTACAATTCTCTCTACATTATCAAGCTAGTCAATGGCTTGAACGTTTACCCGCGGGATCCATCACCTCATGGGATGATCTCACCACTCGTTTCCTTGCCCAATTTTTCCCATCGGGGAGAACTACCAAGCTTAGAAATGATATCTTGATGTTCCAACAACGTCAAGGCAAAACTCTATATGAAGCATGGACTCGTTTCAAGGACTTACTCCAAAAAGTCCCTCATCATGGCATAGATCTTTGGCTCCAAGTTAAAATCTTCTATGACCATATCGATCTCTCCACAAGGCGAACCACTGACCAGTCAGCCGTTGGTAAGCTATGTGATCTAAGTGCGGAAGAATCATGGGAACTCATAGAAGATCTTGCTCTCTATGACAACGAAAGTTGGAATGATCCCCGTGATTTGAACAAAACGGTCAAGGCAATATCTTTGCCTTTGAACAATTCTAGCACTCCCGACCGTAGGATCATGGAACTTGAGGACCAAGTCAAGTTTCTCATGAAATCTTACGAAGCTCCTAAGCCTTCAAGCCAAGTGAACAAAATCACTTCTTCATGCGAATTATGTAGTGGTCCCCATGACACTCGTGATTGCGTAGAACTCCCCGGAACAGCCTTTGCGGATTACGCATCCTCGCGTACCGACGAAGCGGGAGACAAGTGGTACACTTTCAAACCCGAGCCAAACCCTTACGGTGATTCCTACAACCCTTCTTGGAAAAATCACCCGAACCTTAGGTGGAAACAAAACCAAAACAATTCTTCCAATCCGCCTAATCGTTACCAACCAAACGATCCACCCTCCAACCGTACTTTCAACAACAATCCTTCTAATAACTATGGTAGTACCAACAATCTTGAAGGATTGATGTCCAAGTTTATGGCATCTCAAGAAGCTCGCATATCTAAGTTTGAAGCCGATTTCAAACAAAAGCAAAGCGAGATGACCACCAAAATTGCACATTGTTGAAAGTTCTCAATGACCGAGAAATGGGAGCACTCCCAAGCGACACGGTCAAGAACCCGAAACCAAGCGTTAATTCCATATCATCAGTTTCGTCACCCACTTCTTATCCGCAGTACTACTCGGTTAAATCAATGAGCACGTGTTTCAAGCAAAACCAAATTCTTCAAAATGACCAATCAAATGAAACACCCGATATCAAACCGGTCAAAAGCATAGTTGATACACCTCATACACAAGACCCTGACGATGAATTCAAGGAGCTCCACCTTGAACGTCCCGTCATTGATGTCTTAGCCCGTGCTCCCTACTATAGTGCCCTCCTAGAAAAATATGAGAAATTTAAACTAGGTAAAAATGGGACCGCCTTCGTTCAAAACAAGTTGCCTAAAAAGATTGATGATCCGGGTATATTTGTTTTGCCTTGTAAGATAGGAAAATCCGAAGCTTTCGACACAATAGCCGATTTAGGATCAAGCCTCAACTTGATTCCCTCATCCCTTTTTACCACTCTCAAGCTAGGAAAGTTAGAGGAGATGGAGGTATTAATTGGTCTAGCAGATGGGAGTATTGCCCACCCAATTGGGATGATCAAGGATGTAGTTGTTCACGTAGGGAAGTTAACTATTTTAGCGAACTTTCACGTCCTAGATATGGTTAGTGATACTACATGCCCATTATTAGTAGGAATAGGATTTTTAGCAACCTCTAGCGCCATGATAGATTGTAAGGAGTCTAAGATAGCGGTAGGTGAGGGCGATACTTGGTCGGTATATGATGTTAAGAAACATAGCTACGATTGTGAGGATGAACCGACACCACATTGGGTAGAGATGAATAGGAGACCATCTAGATATGGACCTTGGATAGAAAGAAACTTTATAGGACCTCAACGCCCATTCTATCTAGAAAAAGATTTCATCGATAAAACACATTCGGTGGAACAACTCATAGCTAGAGATGAAGAGCTAGACCCTTTTGAGGAGCCCCTAGTCTTTAGGAAAATGATTGAGTTCTTAAGCGTAATGCCTATTAACATAGAGATGAACAAGTGGAAAAGAGAGGGGGATAAGTGTAAATGGAGGTGGGACAAGCCACCTAAGGTAGGTGACGGATCATGGCATATGAAGATGATTTTGTATGATCCGGATGGAGAAAAGTCTGAAAGGTCATACCATACTAAGAAAACCGATAGGAAGTTGAAACCTAAGTTTGATCCCAAAGATGTCCTCAATGAGGAACTCACCCATATAACGTAATTACCCATGACCTTGAGTCTAGCTACAAGACTCGTAAATAAAGAAAAGCGCTTCTTGGGAGGCAACCCTTGCTTTGTGTGATTTTTAATTGTTTGATTGTTATTTGTTTCCGTATACATGCTTTATTTTTATTGTTGGTAGATCACGTTTCAAACTAAAATGGTGAAAATACTTTATTTTGTCGTTTGACTTAGTCGTAACTTCATCCAAAGGTATTTCGCAAAAGATATGCGTAAGGGGAAACCCCAAATATGTTTTTAAGAAACAAAATTGATCATGATTCTCCACAATATTTAATGGACATGTATATTAGTAATTGTTAGAGTCAAATGCTTGTATCGAGTCATAATGATGTTTTGCAGGATTTTCCAGGAAGTAGGACATAAGTTTTTCCAGAAATTTTCCGGAAACTTAACATAAAGATTTCTGCAGGTCACTTCTGACGGCGTCAGGAATTAATTCATGACGGCGTCATGTGTAAAATTCTGGAAATTTTGCTAGTTTTGTTTTTCTAACGGAGTCTTAAAAGTTTTTGTTAATTCTTTAGTTTTATAAACTCCAGGAAATCTGCAAACATTCATTCCACAAGCATTATATCTTCCATTGTTTTCTAGGATTTGTTAGTATATATAGATTGCCGCCGATTTTACGCGAGGTTGCCTTGTTTGTTTTCTCAGGTTTAACAGGTTACGTATGACAAGAAGATGATTTATATTCTGGAAGGGAAGCTTTAATTGTTCAATTTCTTGAAGGAAGATCTAACCTTGTTGACACACTATCCACACCGAACGAATCAGGGGAGTATTTGATTTCATTCTTTTACCTATTTTACTTTTACATTCTTTAATTGAACATTGGGGACAATGTTCATCCTAAGTGTAAGGGGAGGGTAAATGATGATACCTTATAGGATACACTTGCACTTGAGTTTGTTTGTTTGATGGTAGGTGTGTAATAAAACTATGAGAAATACTTGTTAGTGTAATTTCAATCCTAACGACACTATTCCTGAGTTGAACGATCAATCCCCCGGTACTTGTCACTATACTATACTACAACGATCAGGTACACTGCCTGGTGGGGGTTGTAAGCTTCTCGAGATCCCTCAAGAGGTAAAGCCTGGTGCAATTCCCACGCATCAAGTTTTTGGAGTGTTTGTTTGATGGTAGGTGTGTAATAAAACTATGAGAAATACTTGTTAGTATAATTTTAGCACCAAATTTAAAATTTTTTACAACATTTATGAGTGAAACTTTAGCCTTAGCAAGCGTCTCATGGATAGGAGTTGTATGACTAGCACAAAACCGTACCATTCAGAAAAATTTTCCACCTAAATATGTGAGGTTCGCCTTTAGATTTGATAGGAAAAGCATTCATTATTAGTGCTTATGAGTGTACCGGTAGCATTTAGATTCTAGAACTTGCGTTAGTGATGCATCCCGAGACCGCTAGTGAGACTACATTCGTGTAGTAGGATTTACTACATGATAAGAGGCATTAGGATCACCCTTGTGTTAAACCCGTATCATAATTACTTGACCATTTAAGTCATATTACTTGGCTAGTAAAGTCAATTAATTTTTCCCACACCCTTAGCGTTGTACTCATTTTTAGTACACGAAACCCCTAGTACACCCCTCCGAGCCTATCTTTTCGTGTCTAACTTTAAGCATCTTACTTAAAGGAAGAATTTGTTACAACCCACTTAAATGTACACCCAAATCACCTTAGCCTTCCGTGTATGCACTCATCTTTAGTGCATTATTGTTATTTGTTTAAACCCTTAGTTAATTATCTAATTGATTACATGGTTGCTAAGTCGAGTCATATCCTTGTACATATTGTTTTGGGACGATTGGGACTCATGGGTAAAGTACTTGTGTTATGGAGTAATGGGGAAGAACATCTATTATTACCCCCAAATGTGCATTAATCTTAAAAGTACTCCAAGTGTTTTGATTATCTTAATTTGAGTCACTAGATTAGTTTATTGTAAAGTATGTAAAAATTCAAGTGTAAGGGGAATGTTCATTCCCGATGATGTATTTTGGATGGTAGGGTAAGAGTGTATGCAAAAAAGAAAAAAATATAGAAAAAGAAAAGAAAAGAGAAAAAAACATACGGACTACCATCCCGTTCCATTCTATGTTTGTTTTATGTTTTTGTTATTTTTCATTTATTAGCTTAAGTCGAGTCTAGTCTTGTCTTAGCAACGCCATATTGTACATGTAATTAACCAAGATGATTAACTCGCCACCAGTAAAGATTGCCTTTATCCAACAAAACCGTGTATTCCATATCCCTACACCTAACGTTATAACCCTTTAAAAGACCTCTTTGATAGTTTATCCTATGTGCTTACGCCATGTGGTGGAGATTTGATCCTTTTCCAAGCCTATGGTAATCTATTTTGCTATGACAGGTAGTGAGAGATGTTTTCCATTTCCATATTGTGATATATACTTTATTACACCCGAGAGATGTGAGTATCTAAACATTATTTGTGAGGTGCTAGTGTATGACCTCCGTGCTTGTCTTTGGTCCTTAGTGGAATGATTATTTGTTGTAATTACTTTTATATTAGTGTTAAATGACTCCTAACTTGTATTTTGATTAGAATAAAAGCACATTTGCTTGAGGACAAGCAAATCTCAAGTGTAAGGGTATATGATGAGATGAAAAATGATCCATTTTAGGGGGTCATTTAAGCCCGGAATTGAATTTATTTGATCAAATATTGCCCTAAATCGTTCCTTTTGTGATTTTAGGTACTTTTAGAGTGAATTCTGGAAAAAAAAATTAAAAAAATAACATTTTGGACGTTTTTGGAGCATAAAAGTGATGAAAACGGCAAAGTCTTAATTTTCCTTGCTGGGAACAGTACCTGACGGCGTCACAAGCTTCTTCACGACGGCGTCAAGAGTAAAACAAGAGGTGAAGAGGATAGAGTCCATGACAGTCCAGAATGTTTTTACACTAGGGCATGACGGCGTCACCATAGGCCGTCATGGTCCCTTTACACGTGACGGCCTAGAGGAAAATTGCTCTTGACGGCGTCAGATCTGGATCTAAGCAATCCGAAATGATTATGGGCGGTGGATTGACGGCGTCAGAATTCTCTTCTTGACGCCGTCACATTGGAAAATCTATATATAGTTTTGTAATTTTCATTCATTAAGGGAGGACAATTAGAGGAGAAACCCTAGCACGATTTTTATCAGTATTTTCAAGGGTTTTCACCCTTTGAAACCTTTCATGTTCAGTTAAGATAAGTATCTTTTCATTTCATTCAATATGTCTATGTGTTGTTTGAATATATCTTACGCTTGTCTTGATTTTAACATGCTAGGCTAGATCTCTTGTGTGTTTGCTTAGATGTAGTGAAACCTAGATGTTGATTATGGGTTGATTGCTTGTTTATAGTTGTTACGGATGAATGATTTCGATGTTAGGCTTAAGAAAACTGGCAGACTTCCATAGTGTAACTTGCTTGAACGTCTTAAGAAGCATGAACCAATGCGTACTAGGTTTATATGGTTGTATTTAATGCATGAGCGAATTCTAGTGATCCCATGTTAGGAGCTTCTTGCAGGCTCGACATAGGAGTGAAGTAGGAGCTTATAGAGTTAGGGAAGTACGTACGCCACCCCACGATTGGTATTAAGGAATATAATCCGTCATCCACGCAACTGTAACAAACTATTAACCTGTAAAAGATATCTAGGGAGTAATGAAATCTAAGTAAACACAATTTTCCCATTTATTGTTCACACCACATTAGTAATTAGTTTATTTTCATTTTTTTTATTTTATCTTGATTTCATCTTTAGTTATTGGGTTAGTTGACTAGCAACTAATTCCGCCATTCTTATAATACCCGAGATTTTTACCTGCTTTTCATAAAATATAAAAACACAAAAAGAATCATCCCGCACCTCTAGACCTAGTTTTTAGGCTTTCTAATCCTAGCGACACTATTCCTGAGTTGAACGATCAGTCCCCGGTACTTGTCACTATACTATACTACAACGATCAGGTACACTGCCTGGTGGGGGTTGTAAGATTCTCGAGATCCCTCGAGAGGTAAAGCCTGGTGCAATTCCCACGCATCAATAACCTCCTACCAATATATACCATCCGAACAGTGTTTATCCTTCGAGCAACATATTCCCTCCGATAAGACAACACATACCCATCCTATCCCATGTATCCTCTGAATTCAAGTTACCCTCTGATGACGCCATATCCTACCTCATAGTTTGTACCCTTCGGCAAGCATGTATGAGCAGGTAATTCCAGGAAATATAAACCAAAGTGGAGGCTATTGGAATGACACGTTCAATCCATCTCCATTAGTAAAGTGGATTCCGGAGTACCAGTTTCCATACGGTCTGAAGGTTCCGACTCATGTTGGTCACTATGACGGAAAAAGGGACCCGGACAATTTTTTGCACATTTTGAGGGAGCAATGAGGATGGAAAAATGGACATTGCTTGTGGCATGCCACATGTTTGTCTATGTTCTTAGGGATGCGGCAATAGTTTGGTGGAACAATTTACAAAAGTGAGTGTAACAAATTTTGAAGATTTAAAAAAGAGGTTTCGTACACATTTCAATTAACAAAAAAAAAAAAAAAAAAAAAAAAAAAAAAAAAAAAAAAGCGCAAACCAAAAGACATCTAACGGTAAATAATATCAAAATGAGGGAAGGAGAGAGCGTGCGAGCTTTTATAACAAGGTACACTGATGAAACCGCATAAATCAAAAGGCTGAATGAGGACCAAAGGATCGTAGGTTTCGTGTATGGAGTTAAAGTCAAGCTTTTGGAAATTTTCATATCTACGGAGCTCCCAGATACTACGACGGCCTAATGGAAAAGACCTATGTCTGATTGCAAGCAGAAGAAACGGCCTCGGAGGGTATACCAATTCTCTTCATGGTCAACAATGATGAAAAAGGTTCAAAGGGGAAGCCATGAGAAGACCCCGGTAAAAAAATAGGAACAAACGTGACAGGTATAGTCCCTATAAGTAACCTACTCATGGGATCTTGCAAAGCCTCAACAAGTGATTTAGGGACATCCTAAACACGGAAAAAGTAGGCAAGGGGTTTAACAGGTCTCCAAAAATGGTATCAAAGGCCAGGGATACTTCCAAGTATCGCGAGTTCGGGTCACGATTAACCATTTTAAACGTTTAAACGTGTTTAACCGTATGAACATTAACATGATCTAGAACGTAAAATTTGATTTACTATATTAAATAACGCTATATTAAAGTTATTCTGTCACAATAACTGAATTCAAATAAACATACATAACACATTAACAAAAAAGTATTTATTCGATGTTTATAGGTCAATTCTCACACATAGATGTTGAGTAAATCTTTACATTAGGAGAGAAAAAGTCGCTAAACCATAAAAATAGTGCAATAATATAATCGTGTTTTTACAATTATTTGAATATTTAGTAAAAAAAAACGTTCGTGTATATTATATACGGTGTGTTTCGGTTAACCATGGATATCTAAAAAATTTAAAAATAAAATCGAAGCTGAACTATGATAAGCAGGTTTTTTCGGTTTTGTTTTATTTAGTTTCGGGTTTTTTCAGTTTCAGATTGAGAGGTTTGGCTCGGTTTATCGGTTTCTCGGGTTATTTGAACACCCCTACAACTTGTGGTGTCAAAATGACTTGTTCCCGTTTGGTGCTCATCATTTAACACACTTTTCCCAACCAAAGCATGTGGGAAAAGCGTTTGTATGTCTTATGATTTTTGCAATGTTATTTATAACGAGAATATAAACCATTTAGAGCATATATGATTAAGTTTTTGTCTTTAACCGATTCACCAACATTCTTTAATCCGTCGCCATGTTTTGAATTTTAGAGAAATAGTCATTAATCGAAAGATAACCTATTTTTGATGGATCGAAGTTGATTGTCATGTTTAATGGCCCAAACTTCATTATTTTGGAAGAGATCCTTGAGATAATCCCAGAGGTCCTTAGCATTACCTGGTGTGGACACCACTTGATCTTGCAACGATTCCGCACACATGCCTAACGTACACATTTTTATGAGGCCATCAATCCTACTCCAATTGGGTTCACCATTACTTGTGCATGTGTAAGCTTTTTCTATGTGTTTCTTTAGCCCAAGACTACCCAGATAAATTTTAGAAAATGAACTCCATGAATTGTAGTTCAATTTTTCTAGGGTTAGTTTTATGGGAACATTGTTGGTGATACTTCTGACACCAAAAGGAAGAAGTTTATTGGATGAAAATGGAGGTGTAGGAGTATTACGAGGGTGATGTGTTATCGTTGTAGGTATAGATTATGTTTATCAAGTTTTAATATTTATATTTTGTAGACTTAACATGTAACAAATACTAACGGGCAGTGTACTCGATCAATGTAGCCGAAGTTGGTAAGTAGAGTGTTGATCACTAAGAGTGGAACGTTAACACTTAAATATCTATCAGTATTTTAAGTCTAAGTTAGTCTAATTAAACCTAATCTAACACAGCAAAGGGTTTCAGCCTGAGAGACTGGCACGATGTTTAGATTAAGAAAAACTGTAATTCAAGGCAGATAAACAAATAACACACACAAGCAGAAACACATATATCAAATAAGAGGTTAAGCCGACAGTAAGGAAAACATATTAGCCTAATGTTCGGTCATATATGATGAATACTAAATCTCTTCTCTCTTTATGGTACATCACTTTGTAGCATATCTCGTTCCAATGTTTAGACTCCCTAAACGTCTAGATTTCGGCTTCTAAGTTTTCTCAACCGATTAATCCTGTCATGATTAATCAGAAATCCGCATAAAGTCTACCTTAATGATTAGCAAATTATTAATTAACCACTTGGGGCTTACATTAACATGAAAATATTAATGAAGTAATAAAGTAATCAAAACACACACATGAGCATCAAATAAAACATCATATAATCAAGAAACATTGCTAATACCTACAGGTTATTAGCCCATAATCTTTGTAATAGCACAAGATAACATGTTAGGAAATATTCAAGTATGAATCAAAATAGAAAAATACGCTAACCAAACTATTAAAGAGTAATAAAACGAATTAAACGAATCTTCTTATAAAATTATGCATTAGCAGGACCTTACTATTGCTCCTGGTCTCGTACTTGGTGGTTATCAGCCGTTTGGTTCTCTGGTGCCTCTTGTGTGTCTGTAAAATTCGGTTGCAAATGATGTATTTAAACTTTTTGGAAACAGAGTTGATACGGCGTATCAGTTTATCTGATACGCCGTATCAAGGTAACTTCGCGTGGGGTCTAAGATTATTATATTCTGGAATATTCGTACACCGCATAAGTGATACGGCACATCACCAATCTTTAAACGGCACATCTTGTCTTCTTACCTTGGAAATCTGGTGAAGTCTTTAAGGTAGATATGGCATATGTTGTTGTCATACATCATATCTAGAGTAGAACAACTCAGATCTTCTCGTTGACAAAAGTTTCATATATGGCATACGGAAGAAATCCATACGACGTATTCTTCAAAGTCAAGCAATGGTTTTCATATTCGTCCAAGTCTTGGTATACGACGTATCTGTCTAGAATGATATGACGTATTTGTCTTCAGTTTAGTATACTTTTCCAACTTGATCCATTTGCTCCAATTTACGTCCAAAACAGCTAACTTTCACCATTTGCTTGTTTATAACTGAGATTTACAAAAGTAAGCGACTAAGTATTAATTCTCATATAAAATAATACAAAACAAGTAATATACACAAGGTAAATGATTCTAATAATATGTTGTTATTTGATGTCATCATAGGTTTGTTAACATCTATGGCCATAGGTGCCCCTTCTTAGGGTTCCTCTGATTTTGCGACGTGAAGGGATATGAGAAGAGGGAAAGAAACCGAGTTTTTTAGAGTATTTTTAAAGGATAATCGTTTTTGCTCTGATTACCATATTAACTTGATAACTAAATTATTTTCTCGTTAACTCACCAAAACAATATATAAATACAATGAGAGATAACTAGAAGTAATGTACATGTCCCATGACAACATATAACCAATAATGCCCATGACTACTAACAACTATGCATCTAATATTATTAACCTCGTCATTCAATGCTAAAATCTGTTCATATAAATATCAACTTATCTTCGACTCTCACAAAATAAATTGACAATAGTTTAAACAATAGGTTAAGCAATATCAACCAACTACTTTAGTAAGTCATTATCAACCATTTACTCAAGTGCATTAACTTATTCTTAACTCCTTTTTATCCCATCCTTAAAATCTTCGTTAGATATTGATACGACCGTTAAGGTTGTATCGATAGTAGCACCCCTTTAAGCGCGATGTGAGCTCCTTAAGAAGAGAAGAAGAAGACATATATTTTTATTTGACAAAAAGCTTCCTCGATTTCATTAATTGACAAACCTTAAATAGACTCTTATGAGATAATCTCATATAACACTAATCCTAAACAATGACACTTATCCTAAACAATGACTCACTTGACCTACTTTGGCACTTATCACCAGACACCTACTTTAAAACTTATCAACAAACGGGACTAGACACGACCCTCTTGGGTAACACTTTTCATCTAGCTCGGTCGTAACATTTCCCTCTCCTTGAAAATTACCTTGACCTCAAGGTGCTGCTTCAATATCTCGCCTCATGTAACTCCAGGATCGCATATTCTTCTTTGAATTTTAATCTGTATCTTTTTCTCTTTTAGACACTCTTCATTAGCACCTTCCAACACGTATGGCTCGTCACTGTTTTGCTTGGCCACACCCTCATTAACAACCTCGTTAGCTTTCAATCCCGTCGCCGACTCATCACTGGAAGTAGCATTGAACACATTACTCTCCTTTATATTTTCTGCTAAACTAAACCCTTTCCTCTTAGTAACACCATCTACAATTTTCCCTATAGCAGACGTGGTTTCCTCCACAACCTTCCTTTTCTCATACACATCGCTAGATTTCGCAGCGTATATAAGCCTCAAATCAACGAAGTAGGTTGTGATTTGATAAAAGATAGCATCATAATGTTCTTTTAAAAGCAACCGTAAGGCTTGTTCGCCCATAGTTATGAACAGTACTCCTGGATGAACGGTAAATTCCGGTGATGAACTATTACGTCCGCTTTGCACACACGCGTTCATGCAAACCATGAATGATATGAACAACAGTTTTAGCAAGTGAGGAAAACTAATGAATATCAACATATGTGAGGTTTGGTTTGCTTGAGAACGACACAGACATGCTAATAACACCATTGGAATTCTTTCAACTTTTTCTAAATCTTATTATCAATGAATCAAAGTTTTACAAGGAATAGCCTACGAAAAACTACCCCCGAGTTGACAAATGAAACTCTCCAAAATCAAACAACAAAAGACTGCTAGCTTCTTTGTTGTTTCTAGGAGAGGATGATTCTAACCATAATACTTTGTAGTAATCGCTGCTTAACTTTGGTTCCAACCGAGTGTTTATAAAGGAGGGGAAATAGTGGTTGCATTAGGGTTACATAGTAAGTTGTCCACTTGCTATAGATAGGCATATGCCTAGTAGCTAGTCTGAAGCGTACTTTTGGCTTTCCTGATTTGACAACTTATCGTTCCAATGCCTGTTTCACGTATATCGATAAGTACTTGAACTTATCTTTTGAAGGAAGTTTCACGCCCATGCATTCAGAGGTTGTGGTTGAAATACAAAATTAATTCTTTGGAGTCAAAGAGACATTTGTCAGATCTTAATGACTTTGGTATTGACTTTAGCTCCTTTTAAATCACTCCCTGACACTGCATAAGTTTGTGAGATGTTTTCTTCAATTGATCTTTGACTTCCTTGAAACTATACATGCGTTTGAGCTTTATACAACACTCATTGATTTATTTATCAGTAAGTCATCTTCTGAATAATAATCAGAGACATGTTCTCTGATAACTCTCAGGGAGTATATCACTTCTGATAACTATCAGGTTCACTTTGATAGTTATGAAGTGATATCCTCACTGATCGTTATTAGAGACTTGATGCTCATTGACCTTCAGAAGGTGAATTAATCTATTTTATGTTTAAATACTTATCAGAGACAATTGGGTCATTTTTTCAGACCCAACAATCTTCCCTTATTTAAATTTACAAATAGACTAATTATCAGTAGTAAGTGAGAATATCGACTTCTTCTTACATACTAATTTTACATAAGAAAATATAAAATATGTTACAATTTATTTTGATATCTTTGATGTTTACAACAAGAAAAATAACACTTTTGTTATTTCCTGAGCTCTCATTTTTGCTGAATATCTCACAGACTCTTATTTTGATATATCTTTGTTAAAAATTGCGGATCAATTGTGGTTCAACACTTTAATAATTTTAGGCTATCTTAAAAGACTGCAGGGTCAGTTACATCACCTATCAGTTTCTCTATTAAGTACACAAATAGCCACTGTATAATCAGTTATAAGATAACTGTATTGACTTTATCTTACAACTGATGTATAGCAAGGGAATCGTGATTTGTGACAATTAAGTTTGTTCCCTTGTTGTTGGTGTCTTCAGTGAATTTATCTTTGAGAATCAGGGAATATTTCATTCAGTAGCACTCCCGGATGTACCATTTCTACACGACTGAAGATAGTACCATTATTCCCCTAATGCACCTCCATCAACAGTGATTTCAAATACTCCATTAATATTCTCCAATGCTTTTTTAACCCAAGACTGGTTGCTACTAAGAGTAACCATTTGGATATGTCTAGAACCACCACTCTTTTCAGTTCGAGAGAGTTTATACTCATATTTTTCACACTAGCCTTTGAACAGAAATATCAGGTAAATCTATTTATTATGATGTTTCTGATCATCGGTACTGACAAAAATGTAGTATTAAGAAGAGGGTGGATAGGAGAGCAGGAGAGGAGATTAAAGAAGCTTTCATTTTTACAAGATCGATTTGAAAGAATTTGATCTTGTAGAAATGAAGATGATTTAATGTTGAGAGGGGTATTTATGGTGGGTTTGTTGGGAATGGTATTGTTTAAGTATTATTAGCCGTCATTCAAGAACAGCTATGTTTTATTAGCAGTCAATCAAGAACGGATTTGGATTAAGAAAAACCCACCCGCTCTGATACCACTCTTTGGATCCGCTTTGCCCACAGGCGTTCATACAAACCATGAATGATATGAACAATAGTTTTAGCAAGTGAGGAAAACTGATGAACATCAACACATGTGAGGTTGGTTTGCTTGAGAATGACACAGACATACTAATAACACCATTGGAATTTTTTCAACTTTTCTAAATCTTATTATCAATGAATCAAAGATTTGCAAGGAATTGCCTACGAAAAACTACCCCCGAGTTAACAAATGAAACTCTTCAAAATCAAACATCAAAAGACTGCTAGCTGCTTTGTTGATTCTAAGAGTGTAGGATTCTAACCATAATACTTTGTATTATTTACTTTGTAGGAATCTCTGCTTAACTTTGGTTCCAACCGAGTGTTTATATAAGAGGAGAAACATTGGTTGCATTAGGGTTACATAGTAAGTTGTCAACTTAGTCTGAAGCGTACTTTCGGCTTTCCTGATTTGACAACTTATAGTTGCAATGTCTGTTTCACGTATATCGATAAGTACTTGAACTTATCTTCTCAAGAAAATTTCCCGTCCATGCATTCATAGGTTGTGGTTGAAATAACAATTAAGTCTTCAGAGTCAAAGATACATTTGTCAGATCTAAGTGACTCTAGTGTTGTCTTTAGCTCTTTTTAAATCACTCCCTGACACCGCATCAGTTTGTGAGATGTTTTCTTTAGTTGGTCTTTAACTTCCCTGAAGTCATACAAGCGTTTGAGCTTTATACAACACTCATTGATTTCTTTATAACTGAGTCATCTTCTGAATAATACTCAGAGAGACATTTTCTTTGATAACTCTCAGGGAGTATATCACTTCCAATGTTGCAAAAATCGTGAATCGGTACTGAGGCGGTCCATGGCAGAGTAGCGATTTTTAACCGATTAATCGGCCGATTATCTTGTAATAGCCGATTAATCGGCTGATTACCTTGTAAAACTTACCAAGTTCCATGGCCGAGTAGCGATTAATCGCCGATTAATCGGCCGAGTTGGCCGATTTTTGCAACACTGATCACTTCTGATAACTATCAGTTTCACTTTGATAGTTACAAAGTGACATCCTCTCTGATCGCTATCAAAGACTTGATGTTCACTGACCTTGAGAATGTGAATTGTGCTATTTTATGTTTAAATACTTTTAAGAGAAAATTGGGTTGTTTTTTCAGACCCAACACGAACATTACTCCGGGATGAACAATATTCGTGAACAGTAATACATGAATAGTGATCGATTTTTTTTTTTTTTTTTTTGGAACCTAAATTTGGTAGCTCTCTCAACAAGGACTCTGAATGAAAGCACCATGTATCGATTGTAGCACCCTTCAAGCGTGATGCGAGCTTCTTAAAAAGAGAGAGAAATATATATATATATATATATATATATATATATATATATATATATATATATATATATATATATATATATATATATATATATATATATATATATATATATGACAAAAGCTTTTTCGATTTCATTAATTGACAAACGTTAAATAGACTCTTATTAGATAATCTCATATAACACTAATAGTTATCTTAAACAATGACACTTATCCTAAACAATTACTCACTTGACCTACTTTGGCACTTACCACTAGACACCTACTTTGGCACTTGTCAGTTGTCACTATACGGGACTAGACACGACCCTCTTGAGTAACACTTTTCATCTGACTCGGTCCTAACAGATATGCTCTTAATATACTTCCTATTTGATTCAAGTGGTTAATATTGAACGAGTCTGAATTGTAAGCCAACTCTATTTTTGGAAGTTTTGTATGCTTGTTTATTTGATTTCTCACTGAAGAAAAAATTCTTAAAATTATAATGGTTTGGTTGTGCCAAGTAAGTATGAATCACACCTCTAAAAATAGCTGTTTTTGTTATACTTCTATATTCTATTATTAAAAAATAGGCTCTCCATTATTATTCACGTATACGACACCACCTTCCGGAAATTAATTCCACCTTTCAATCCACTTGATCTCTTCGAACACAACCGACATGTTTCAGATTACTTAATACCGTACCCCCTTTTTTCTCTAGTTCTAAAAAGGAACTACGGAGTATTAAAGATGTGAAAAGGAAAAGAAAAAAACAAAAATTACACGTAGTTATTTTTGAAAATTATATACTCCAAAAGTAAGTGATGGAAAACTTGTTGTAACAATTAGCAAACAATTATCTCATACATATTCCTTTGTTTTATACTACTCGTATATACTTTGTATACCTTTTGACGAAACTGTGTATTTCATATTCCTTTGTTAACACCTTTGTCAACGTTGTCGTACCCTTTGTACTTTGTACTACCGAAATGACGTTCTATAATATATATAAAAAAAAAAAAAAAAAAAAAGCATGATAGTCGTTAAAACTTAAAGGCTATAATACTTAATTGGTTGAAGGACATAATTACATATGCCATATACTTAATAAATGGATTTTTAAAACTTGTGCCCGGGCATAAGTTAACCACACAAAAAAACACAGCAAAATACTTAAGGATAGGGGTGTAAACGAGTCGAGTCAAGCTCGAGCTCGACTCGAATACTAAAACTCGATCTCTAAACTAGACTCGAGCTCGTTCGAGCTTTATATTTCGAGCTCGAGCTCGAGTCATTATATAAAACTCGAGCTCGAAGCTCAACACGAGCTCGATTATTTTCATATTTAAGGCTCGAACTCGAAGAATACTCGACATATAAAGCTCGGCTCGACTCGATTTGTATGAATTGAGTAAATATATGTATATAAAAGGGTAAAAGTGTAATTTAGTTGAAGCTCGTTAAGACTCTCAAGCTTCACGAGCAAAGTATTTTCGAGCTCGAGCTCGACTCGTTTACATCGAGTCAATTTCGAGTAGTTTACGAGTCGATCCCGAGTAGCTCGCGAATTTCACGTCTCGTTTACACCCCTACTTAAGGACCCATGCAAAAGTACAAGAAAATGTAAGTCCTTTTTCTTGAGTCATGTAATACTTTAATTTACTTTACTTGTATCCATAGAACACAAGTTAGAAAAACTAATTATAAATTCATACAAAGAACACATTCTTGACATATAAACCCCAAGTAGTTTCATCAAAAAATTTAACGGTTGTCGTTATATAAATAAACTAATGGTCGGTCAGTCCGTCTTAAAGTTATTGTCGTTAAACAAAATCTAAAGTTTAAGAAAAATGAGATACTATAATTCTCAACCAGTCAAATGTCATACTCACCCACTAAATTCTCTTTTGATTAATGAAAACAATAAGAGAAAAATTATTTATAAGACATCTCAAATAAGAAAATAGACAATAATTTTAATACAAAAGAGTATATGTCACTCAAAGAAATGATATAAGTCTGACATGAAACCATATCAATATTTGCAACATTTACTTACAGCTTAACTTAAACCAGCAATTATATAAATGAACGAAGATATCTACATCACTGTTGTTTAGTCAAAATGTATATGATATCTAACACTATTACTGAATGTTTTAAACATCTACACTTTAGTTGTGTTTGACGTGAGGCTTATAAGAGTTATAGGGGTTGATGCTTTTAACATAATGAGCTTTAGTACAAGATAAAAATTTCTGGCAACGTAATTTTTATCTTGGTAACAGAGCAATAAATCAAAACGTTCTTAGCTCTATGGAAGGCTAAACTCTTAAGATATATTCAGGGAAAGCAGTAAAGGTATTATTTAATCAATTACTTGTATTTCTACAGTAAAATTTCTGTTAAAAACTTCATAAAAACCCTTGTTTTTTGTAAAAGATAGCGCAATTGCTTCTTTGAAAAAGTACCGAAAGAGTCGGGAAAAGTTTAAAGTTAACCGTTTGGTGAATCATAAAATGAGTTTGTAAATATAATCTTTGAAGTTTTTAATGTTATGTCTGAGCGCTTTGAGCAAGAAATACAGTATTGGTACGATAATACACGAATTGTAGATCCTGAATATATCATCTTTACCGAAACTAGTTCTTCTAAACCTACAATATCCGATTTAGTTAATAATCTAGCGTGTGTTTATAATCGTTTTAAATCTCATTTCTAAAGTAGCACTCAAAAATTTCAAAAATATTTCTGAAAAACAAAAAGATCTTGAGTCAAAAATCCAAAGTTGTCAAGAGAAGCTTGAATCCTGTGAGGAGTTGTTAAGAAAAACACAGAGTGAAACCAGAAAAAGCCTCCAACAAATCTCAACTGAGATCCAACAAACAAACCCACTCACTAAACGAGAAGTCCTAAACCTTGTTCAAGAAATAGCCGAGCAACCAAAGTTAGTTGAAAAGGAAGCCCTTCGACTAACAGAAGACCTTAACCATAAGGTCCAGAAGGTTGAACACCTTATTCACGAAGTCAAGAAGCTCATCACCGGATGAGTCTTGCCAGTCAAAAGGAGCGTATATAATAAGTTTTGTTTGTCACATAAGTTTATGGATGATTTTGTAAGCTATAAGCCTTCATAAGCACATGACTATTGAAAGAGGCTTCTGAAGAGTTGTATCTAGTTGCATTACTTAAATATGCTTCAAAATATAAAAAGATTGTCACACACTAAATTTTATAACTATAGATCAGATCCAGCAGAAAAGAAAAAAATTCCACATTGCTGCTGAGTTGTCGTGATTTATTTTTATAATTTTCTTACATTAATAGATTTCAATTTCAATTAATTCATCAAGCAACTTTATAAAAATATAAATTTTAGCTTTCACCTTATAATATGAACTTCACCTACAGCGCCAGTTCCATTTTAAAATCCAACCCATTTCATATGTTGAATCATGACCATTCACTTCCTAGACAAAAGAAAAACATATCAAACACTTAACCAGATAATTAGTCAAATAAATATTATATTCTCATTCTGAAAATAAATAATCAAAAGCAGCCCAATACACAGAAAAAAGAACCCTCCTCTTAGCCGTCATATACTCGACAGTCAACCTGCAACCCTCCTCTCAGCCGTCACCGCCGGTCACCACAACACACCGCCACCACCATTCGACTCCTTTCAACCTCATCTCTCCGATCTACTACCACACGCGCCCAAAAACACAACCCTCACTCATTTTTTTTCTCTCTCATACGCGCCATAATGAGCGTTAATCTGGATTCCCCCTAAAATGTCGGGCGAGTCAAGACGCAAGGCACCGGGAGAATGGCAGGAGGTGCAAGCAAGGAAAGGTAGACAGGAATCCCAACAGGACGAGGCTTCCAAGAAGGTAATAACGAAGTTTTTCGTTTCAAATTTACCACCGAAATGTTCTTCTTCGGATCTCAAGGAGGTATTTAGAGGGTTTGGGGTGTATGAGGGGTCCTATATTGCCAGGAAGCTAGATAGGATGGGAAAAAGGTTTGCCTTTGTTTCATTCAGGGACATTGGCGATGCGAAAAGATTGGAAGGGGAGATGGGTGATTTATGGTTGGGTTCTTATAAATTGTTTGTTGTGTTGGCAAGATTTGTGGATGGTCACACAGTTGATAACGATAAGTCCGTGAACAAAAGGAAGGACAAGACGGTGGAGAATGTGTCCACAGCAAAAACTTATTCAGGGAGAGTTTTTAATGGGGTGGACAAACAGGTTTGTCGAGGTCATGATAACACTGAAGTGGGAGGAGGGAGATCGTTTTTGGATACGGTACTGAATAAAAACAAGGTGGACGTGATCAAAGTAGACGACAATATAGAGGGGTTTTCTACGTGGTACGGTTTGTCTTTGGTGGGTAAGGTGATTGACTTCAAGATTCTCACTACTCTGAAGGCAGTGTTGGGCAAGAGAGGGTGGAGTTACGTGGCAATCAAGTACGTTAGCGGTCTTAATGTTATGTTGGTCTTCAAGGGGTTGGATGACTGTGATCGTTTCCTGATGGATAAAGAGATGTGGTCGACGTTTTTCGTTGAATTAGAAAAATGGGATGGTAAAGGCAAGGCAGTGGATGAGAGAATAGCTTGGCTGCAGGTGCATGGAATTCCAGTTCAGCTACAGATAGATCAAGTATTAGATGTGGTCGGCAGTCGGTATGGGGTGGTTGTGCAGCCGGCACGGAAGTCGGTTGATGATAACAACTTCTCATATGCTCGTATCGGGGTTTTATGTAAATCTCGTGGTAGGATTGTTGATCGGGTGGATATTAGGTGGAGAGAGGGTACATATAAAGTTTGGATAGATGAAGACGTGGGTGAATGGATTCCCGATTGTTTGAAGGACTTTGATGAGTGGAAGGATGACTTTGTGCCTGGAGACGATTTGGAGACGGGTGAAATCCGGGGAGACGTACGGTTGGATACTGATCCTAATACAGTTATTGGTACTCCTTTAGATGTGAATGCCGAGTCTCCGGTTAATGGTTTCGCAGTTTCGAAGGAAGGTACGTCAATGGGTCGTAAGAAGTTTAGAAGGAAAAATATGTTCAAGAATAGGGGGGAGGCGAGTGGTTCACAAGAAAGGCCAAAGAAACGCTCGAGGGACGATAATGACCCGTTTGGGTTGGATAGATTAATTGGTATTATGGCAACATCTACGCCTCAGGGTACTAATGAAGAGAAGGAATCACATGGTGCTTTTTGTACTCCGGATCTAAACATGGGCTCGGATCTACAAGTGCAGAATGAACAGGTGGTGGAACAGACGGTTGTCGAGGATTTGGTTCATGAGGCGGGGTTACGAATTGATCGTGGCCCGTTGGACTCAGAAGCTGAAGAAACAGTTGCTTTGGCTAGGGCTTTAGGGGTTGAGAATTTGCAGGATTTTCTTCCAGAGCTTCATGAGATTTTGAGAAGTGAAGGTTATCAAAAGGCCGGTCATTGAATGTGCTTTTGTTAGGTTTTCATAGGGTTTCTTTTGTAGGGGTTTTCGTTTGGTAGAGTTGGGGTTTTTTTCTGTTTTGTTGTATCCTCGTTTTCTGTCGGTTTTCGGCTTGTTTTTGCCGTCTTGGCGATAGCTTGCCTTTGGCTGTTGGTTTTAATGAAAGTTAATTTTCAAAAAAAAGCAGCCCAATACATGCGTGATGCACGAAGTATCCGTCCCCACACGCCCCCCTGTTTCCGTCCCCCATTTAATAAACACATCACAAACATTTTTTTATTAAAAAATTTAAAACTAAATCTCTTTTTGTCCCTCCCTATAAAACCCCATTTCATCTCATTTCCACTTCATCACAACACATTACACATCCTTTTATCCCTTGTCTAAAAACTCTCAAAGTAATGGAATCAATGAGTTCAAAAAAACGAGTCCGTTCCGACTCAGAAAACCCCAACTCGGTCCTCGACTCAGTCGAAGCCAAACGCATCTTACTAGACACAATCCTCGACGACTCGGACGTCAACTCAGTGAGTCAAGACCTCGACTCGTTCATAAAAACTTTCCAAGAGGAAATCACACCTTCGTCACCTGAACCGTCTCTAGGGTTTCTGTTCGAAGCCTCTGATGATGAACTCGGTTTACCACCAACGAGTCAACGAGTTCTGGCTGAGTCAGTTGAACACAGTGAGTTGTGGAAGCTGGATGACCAGATCACGAGTTATGACTCGTTTGGATATGAGTTTGGTTATAGTGATGTTAACTTTAGTTATAATGATAATAGTTACTATGGTGATGACGTGGCAATAGATGGATTATTTGATCATACGGATTTAGGATTATGGAGGACGGAAACATTACCCGCACAGTAACGGAAAAATTAATGTTTTTGTTTAACGTTATAAGTTTGTTTTAGGTTATAATGTAAAGTTCTTTTATTTATTTTTAATTAATCTTTAAAGGAAGGTATTGATATATACTCAAATGAAACGACTCGGATATATTGTCGGAAAGAGCTGTACTTTTATGTTCGAGTAAAAATACAAGGCTGTCCCCAACTGTGGTCGAAATGCTTAGATAACAGGCCTGGTCGAAATGTTTTATTTATTATTATTATTATTATTATTATTATTATTATTATGGAAACAGTGCGTTTACATTCGGGTAAAAATTATAAAGGGAGAATTTCAATTATACCCTTACTACACATGTGTATTCTAAATATAATTATTTCTAAAATGGTTTTAAAACTTGAAACTATTTTCCACGATAATAAAATAATAATTTATCAATTTACACTACTGTCTCTTTGAATCATTAACAAATTACGAACTCGAGCAAAAAAGAAGGAAGAAAAGATGGGCATCCTTTTTCACTTAACAAGATAATTAAGATAAGAAGGACCACGAAATGAAGCAAATGAATGATAAATCAGAAACAAACCCCATTTTGTTGCTTTCAATTAAATTTTCCTTGTACAACAACCTCAGAGAATTGTTCCAAATGACGTTTATTTTGGCCCCGTTTCCAAAAGCATTTCTGATTTGGATAACATTTTTAATAGTGTTTCAAGAATCAATATTGATGTTAAGTAATACGTAGTAATTATCACTTTTGATGACATGGAAACTTTGATTAAAGTGCTTTTATCAGAGGTGATACAAGAAGATGTTAATCGTATTCTTTGCAAATTATGATGCAATAATAATTGGACCTAAATTATAATGAATTACAAGCAACTTTAAATTGTGAGAATAGAGGCTTCTTTAATCGATCAGAAGACATAAGCAATGAAAAAAAGAACAAAAGATTTCTATATTTAATAGGTGAAGAAGGCAAAAAAGTTTATAATATGTTATATAGTTGATGGAAAAAGGTTTTGAATGTTACAGTAATTTTAGTTACAATTTAGGATATACTAGTGCATGTACTGTATATTATAAAGTTTCGAAAGGATTTTGGTGTAATTTTAAAATTTATAAGAATATCGACGTAATATTAAGTTTTTTCTAAGGATAGAGATGCAATTCTCCTAAGTATAAATATTAACGCCAGTTACGACTTAAATTTTAGAACGGGACTGAGTACTGTTAGCGTAAAGGTGGCAAAATGGGCGGGTACGGGCTACGGGCTAAATGGACTACGGGCTAAACGGGCTATGGGCTAAACGGGTGCGGGCCAAACAGGCGCGGGCCAAACGGGCGCATTTTATACGAATAACTTTAGAAACGACCTAAAATAACAATAAAAATTCCTCAAATATAACACCTCATTTAAATTTAAGTAACTAAATATACTATATTCATAAGTTTTTCAATTTAATGTTCTTAAATTGAGAGAAAAATATGTGCCCATTTAACTTCCAAATGGGTAATATATGCCATTTAAAAAAAAAGAGGGGCTCAAATGTACCCAAATCTCTTAAAATTTTGCCCATTTAGCTCATTTTTTTGATTTTGAGCATAAATTGACACCTCTATGTTAGCGTTGTTAAATGACTTGTGTTTACTTTTGTCTGGATTTTGGGAAATTTGGGTGTGAAAATGGAAATAATGATACCTAGTGGAGTAATCATGGAACGGGTGTAAAGTGTTGGCGTGTATGTGATATTAAAGTTTTGTATTATTTCGAAAAGTTAGGTATTCTTTAAGTTGGATACAAGTTGTGGAATATGGGATATCTTTTGGTGCTCAAGATTTTCTTTAGGACATATCTACATGAATGGAATATTAAATTTGGCAAAGTTTAAAGCAACCGGCATGCTTGATTTATTGAATGAATTAATTATACAATAATAACACATCGGCATAACATATAGAAACAAACAAGTGATCGGTTTGTGTCTGACACAATGTTATTAAATACGGGTTAAGTCTATCGGTTAAACTGAAACCGGCTTCAGAAGCAGGTTTTGGAAAATAAAAGCGGCTACATCGCCAGTTAAACCCTGAATCAGGAATTCGACCGAATCAATAAAGAAACCTGTTATAAGAACAGTGAATTTGACATGTTAACCATTCTCTTCTAATCAAAACACTTCAGAGGTGGGTAATTAGGCAAATAATGTTTTCATTTGGCGGCTCATTTTAGATAGGCTTCCGAATCGTTTATGTGGAAAACTAGAAGGGGGTTGAATAGTTTACCGCTTTTTAAATCTTTTTTAGCTTAAATATCCTTTTAAAAACTTTATGTTTGCTTAAAGATATAAACACAATGTTATATGTTTGATTCTTTGAAAAGCTTTTCATGTGAATAACAATTCTAACTTTACTTGTTTTTTACTTTGAAAAGCTTTACTTGTGATGATCCTAACTTTGCTTGTTTAGTTCTTTGAAAAGCTTTACATTTGTTTGAAGATATAAACACAGCTTTACTTGTTTAATTCTTTGAAAAGCTTTATATGTGATTAGCGATTCTAACTAAAAGATAACATGTAATAAGCAAAGATAAAGAAAGAAACGATCAAACCACAACACGATTGTTTATCGTGGTTCGGCTACAAAGACTCTTTTTCCTTGCCCTACATCCACGCCCCGAGTTTCCAACTCGAGAGTTATAAACACTAATCAACAAGCTCCTTTCACCGGCGGAGAAAACCTTTACAACGTCGCTTACTCTTTTACCGACACTAAGCTAGATGTCGAGTTCTTTTACACGGGTACAACCACTCCCATCGTCGCTTACACTTTTACCGACACTAAGCTAGATGTCGAGTTTTTTACCAAGGGTACAACCACTCCCGTTAGTTCTTTTACAAGGGTACAACAACTCCCGACACACTACGTATTTTGAGACCTAAAATACTAACCAATCACTTCTACATACATGACACAAATGAAGTATAAACTACCAAAGCTTATACATGACAATGCTAACAAGACTTGCAACTTTTGAGTTAAAGCTTGTAACTCTTGAATGATCTTGTGAAGTCCTTTGCTACATAAGAGAGTCACACAAGTCAAAAGTTACTGAGTTAGTTTGAGAGAGTATATAAAAATATGTCCTAAAGGGGTGTCTCAAAACTAACAAATGGTTTGGTATTTATAGCAAACCATTCTGCAGGTCTGGCGGATCAGGCGGAACCCTCAGATGGGTTCCGCCAGTATACCCCCAGGGTTCCGTCAGGGCTGCAGTTGGTTTTGCAATAAATCTTCCAAACCAAACAAGGTCACATCTCATTATACGTAGTCAAACACAAGACTTGCAAGCAAACATATGGTTAGTCAAACACTCTTTCTTACCATAAATGTATATTGACAAAGCTTGCCCTAAATGTGATGTGACATTACTATTTTAAGAAATAAATGTGATGTGACAAGACACTTTCTAATTTAAGAAATAAAAACAATGTTTTGTTTAAAAGGAAATGTAAACCTTAGTTAAACAAGACTTAAACACTTAAAGTGATGATTTACTTATAGCTAAACTTCATACTTTGTCATTAACAAAACTTAGCAAAGATTGTAAAATATAAATAACGTTTTTAGGCGATATTTGTATTAACAATCTCCCCCTTTTTGTTGATGACAAAACATAAACTTTATTTATAAGTAAGTCACTAGTTTTAGTGTTAAGTCTTATAAAGTTAGTATAAAAACTTGTTTTTGCAAAGATGAGGTGATAAGCACAAGTTTTAGTGTTAAGTCTTATAAAGTTATTATAAAAACTTGTTTTTGCAAAGATGAGGTGATAAGCACAAGTTTATATAAATTCTCCCCCTTTTTGTTGAAACAAAAAGAAGAGTAGCGAAGCGGAAGTAAGCACTTGCTCCCCCTTGGACGATACTCCCCCTAAATGGAGTGCCAAGAGAGGAGACGTGGATTTTGAACCTACAAGAAAAAGGTTAGTTGTCGCACAAGACAAGTTATGAAAGCATTTCATGTGTGAAACACAACTAAGAGTTGTGAAGCGGAATAATGTCATACTCATGCTCCCCCTTGAATATTTCTCCCCTAAATGGAGTATCAAGGAAGGAAAACATGGATAATGATCCTACAAAAAAAATTAGTTTCTAACACACAAGATATATGTATGCTACCACAGCAAGGAATAGTTCACTCATCATACCCAAATGGTAAACAAACAATGCAAACCTTGTAGTAGAATGAAATTCATTTCATGTAAAATTTTGACTCTTAAAAAGTCAAAGACAAGAAATTTTGATGACACCATCCTACTTCTAAAAATTAAGAAAAACTAAAAATAAACTAAGAACATGAAAAGCTACAAGGAAATCATCATTTTCCTTAATGAGAAACATTTTCCAAAAACAAGGCTAAGATTGTTTAAGGATGAAAATGTGTGTTGGAGGTTGTAGCGGGCTTTATTTTGAAGGTTGAAAGGATGACACGGTTTTGGTTTGTTGGTTTAAATGGGAAACATTTTCCAAAAGAAACGATTTTGTTTCATTTTGGAGACTCTAAGGTTGAGGTATGTGAGACAAGGATTGTAGACGATCCAAAATGTGGTTTAGGATAAACCTCATTTCTTCGAATAGCTCACGAATTTCCGTTCGACATCCTTCACTAATGTGCGCAGTTCTTTCGCATTGTCCGCAACCATGGCGGGGAAAGTTTGGTGGAAGAGTGGTTTGGTTTATTGGTGGTGGATGGTTTGAACTTGAAGGAGCAAAGGTGGATGGTTGAGAGGTGTTTTTGCTTCCTTCATTAGTTGATTGTAGCGTTGTTTGTAAAACCATAATATGGTTGATTTGAGAGTCAACCATACGTTTGAAGGCATGAAGGTGGTTTAAATGAGTATCAATCTCATCATTAAGGTTTGGAGGTTTTTCCCATATGGATGCTTCTATTTTCTTATAAGAAGAAAGTAGAGATTCAAATTGTTGGGAAGAGTCTTGTGGTGATGGTTGTTGTTGTTGTGGTTGTTGATTTTGAACAAAATGGTGAAAGTTTGGTTCGCCGGAAGGAGTGCCATGAAGGTCTTTGTAAATTGGGTGAAACACAAATGATTGTGAGTGGGTATGGCCTTGATCATTTGGAAAAATGGATGGTCTAGCATAACGGTAAGCCAACCGTTCTATCATTAAGGGTTGATGGGGTTCATCATCTAGTTGCTCACTAGATTGTTGTTGGGTTTCCATTTGAGCAATGGTGTCAAAGAGTGATAAGGATTGTGGACTTGATGATTTGGGTGATAGGTCTTCTAATGTTTCTAAATAAGGTAGTGGTGATGTTGGAGGTGTATGGAAAAGTTCCATTGGTGAAATTGTAGGTGATTGAGGTGATGAAATTTTAGTTGGTTGAGCTTGTTGAGAAGGTGATGTTGAATCACATGAAGGTCTAGTAGGTGAAGGAATGGTGGCTATGTTTGTGTAGCAATGTGTTGGAGAGGGTGTTGGAGTATCAAGATTAAGCAAATCTTGAAAGGTGATTACATTGGTATTGCAATGTGTTGAGGATGGTGTTGAAGTAGTGAGGTTAAGGAAATCTTGGATAGGTGAAGAAATGTTAAGCGAAGCATCACTTGAAGAAGATGCTTGACTTGACAGTTTTGTTGAAGCAACAAGGTTTAACACTAATCCTAGTGGTTTTTGAGAAGGATTTTGATGACTCGGATGATGTGTTGGATTTAGTCATTTCAAAGGTGTGGTTTTGATGTTTTGAGAGAAGAAGTTTTAATGGTGATGGTGTGATTTTAATTGTTGCAAAACTTTCAAATTTATAGGGTGGAGGAGATGTTGAAATGGGTGTTTGGATTTGATGTTCTACCACTCAAAGATTGAGGTTTCAAATGATTTACAAAGTTTTCATGAACATGTCAAATCATTGCATGTCAATCCAATGGAATAAGGTGGAGTGAAAGACCAACATACGCACTCAATGCTTTGTGATCATGGGATGTGATTTGGTTGAAAATGTTTCAATGGTTTGATGGATCCTTAAAAAGGGTTCCTTGGGTTAGTTATGTTTGAATTTGAATTTTTTGAGGGAAGTGGCTTCCTAATTGTTTTAGGGAGTGAGAGTTGTTCTAATATGGTTATTGGAGTTAATGGAAGATGTTTCTCACTTACGATAATGGTTTTGACACTTTACAAGTTTTGGACTTATGAAAAATGACAAATTTTCTGCAGGTGTCTGGCGGAACCCTCGCGGTACACAGGCGGAACGCATTTGAGGGTACCGTCTGGTCCGTTGGGCCAATTCTGGGTTTCCCAGAAAATACACTGGCGGAACCCAATTTTGGGTACCGTCAGATCCGCCAGGGCTGAAAAATTAGGCAGTCCGCGATTTTGACCCGCGAGACGATTTTCAAAATTTTCGAAAACTCCTAAAATCAAAAAGATAATGCATTTCTGGTTAGGCAATGCAAAAATTAGACACGTAAACATACATATCATAGGACTTTGACCTTGAGGTCGAGGATTTCACTATACTTAGTAAGAATTGCCATAAGCATAAAAACTTAACAAACACCTCAAACATTGTCATTATGCATAAAAGCTCATACAAACATACTGAAACATGAAAGTGAAAAACAATACAAATCACGTAGTTTAACACATAAAAGGTTCTAAAACATTCATAAGCCAAACACTCATTGATCTTCTCACAACCGGTCTATCTTCTTATTGAGCTTGCTTAGGTACCTTCCAAAGCATTTGAACATTCCTTTGGTTTGCTTGAACTCTTCGGATCCATTGTCAATGACGGGAAGTGCTTGAAGGTATTCTAAAGGAGGTAACTTAGAGTTAGGAAGTTTATCATCCTCGCTCATGTTGGATGATGATGATGATGATGGTGTAGGTGAGCGAGTACGTTTGCCCTTACCCTTGAAAACTCGTTTACCACTTAGAGGAACGAAAATGTGAGGAACGAGAGAATAGTCAAGGTGCATTCCATTATCGTTAGGAGAAATGGGTGAGATTGCTCTAAAGAGGCGAGTAAGAAGTATTCCATACGGAAGAGCGGTTGTTCCAACTAAGGATATGTCGGCCATTCTTATGGCTAGGTAGTAGGCTAAGTTGAATGGTTGACCGGTTGAAATGCTATAGAGCATGTAGCAAAGACATGTGTTTATATGATCTCTATTTCCTATGGTACTTATGACGTTAGCTCTAAGAATTTCTTCCCACTTCTTAAATTGTGGTTTAAGCTCATTGAGCTCCATACCAAAAGGGTCCTTATCCACAATATTCCCCGAACGATTCTTTCTTGTGGTAGAGGTTCTAACGAAGAGATGTTCCTTAATTATTTCCTTACTAACTAGAGGGTTGTCGTATGGATAAAAACGCTCAATAGAATCAAGACTTGAAATGAGCCACTTATCCGTGTAGAGACAAGTTCCCTCATTTGGGACACCAAGAATGATAGCTAAGTCTTTTAAATCTATGTAATGTGGTGTTTTATTGGTTGTGAAGTTTAATGATATCTTACCAACAACACTTGTGGAAAGGTTTACGGTTGCATAGAATTCTAAGATGAACCTAGGACAAATTGGCTCCTCTATATCAAGGAGACAATCAAAGTTGATTGCGGAAAAGTTTTGGCGAATGGATGTTCCTTCTAGAAAGGATGGATCAATGGTTCTACCTTCGTGAACATAGCGTTTTTCTAGTGCCTTAAAGGTTTCTACTTGAACATTGTTGAGACCTTTGGTCATATGGTGTTTGGGCATGTACTTAAGGGTTTCCTTGTGATCGGATCTATTTGCGTGAGGCATGTTGATTCCTAGAAAACACAAAATTATATGTTAATGACTTTTAACAATGTGGATGTTCTAATATATTCCTATATGCAAACAATGTGGAGACTTGGTTATCTTGACTCATTTTGATTCCCAGATTGTTTTGTCTTGCAAGTTTTGTTATAAAAACAAAAGATAACCAACACTCTCCTAATTGAATGTGTCTTCGATTGAATGTACCTGAAAATACATATTAGTTATGTATCCCCTTTAGCATTCAAGAGATAGTATGCAAGTGATGTTTTAATGATGCTTTTCATTTGTTTTAACAATGTGGTGATGAATCATGTTCTAGTCTTGGATTGCGATTTTTGAAAGACAATGCACTTGGTGTGTTTGGCAAATCAAAGTAACAACAAAAGGGATACAATTCTTTAACTAATGGAAGACATGATTGGCTAGCCACCAAGTTTTTCATGAATCAAGAAGTTTTATGCATAAACCCTAAGATTCTAGTTAATGAATGTAAATAAGAATGTTATACTTGAATAAAAAATGCAATTGTGATTGGAACACTTACAAAGTTAGTTGGATTTGAAGAGATTGGATTGAAAGCCCTAAATTTCATGTGGTTATGTGTTTTTGAGAGGGTGATGACTGTTTGAAAGTGAATGATTAAGTTAAGAGGGTGTTTGGTTTTGAAATTAAGAATAAAACATTCTGTAGCTTTGGCGGACCAGGCGGAACCAAAAATAGGGTTCCGCCCGTATGGTCTGAGGGTACCGTGGGAGCTGCAGGAAAAATTCAAAAGGAATTTACTTGATTTCTGTGGTTTTATCCTAATGTTCAAAACTAAGGTTTTAGGTCTTATGAGTCTTTGACTAAGCCTAGGAATGATGAATGCTTCACATTCAAGAGGTTTTGTGAAAAAGTTGATAGAATGGTTAACGTAGAAGACTTTCTTAGTTAAGACGTTCCTCAATGAACAATATTACCAAGGCGATGATGATGGATCACAATATGTCTATTGAGACCATAATGGATTGAATTGTTGTCGAAGTTGATGATTCCTTTGTTGAAGGGATAACAATGTTGATAAAAGAATTCCATTGTAGATGTGTATTTGCTTGTTCAAGCGGAGCTTGTTGATGTGCTTCTCCATCCGAAACTAATTTGAGAACCTTACGTGTTTTGGAGAATCATTGGGTAAATAAGTATAAAAGTGCAAGTACCACTTGTGCTTTTCTTATCAACTTATTACCGACATAATTCCATTTGGCATAAACTATGGTTTCTATTCCCGTTCTTTTGGGATACCATAATCCTAGCTGTGTAGTGTCTTACGATGTATCCAAACAAGCTCAACTAAAGAGTTGTTTAAGGATCTTCTTAGAAACGAGCACATAGACAAACACTAAACATAATGTTGGATCTAATTGTTATGAGAACAAGTAGTCTTCCGAACATTTCTCTACGTTTAGTTTTACCTACGGATTTACTAATCTCATTCTTGATAAGTCATCAATAACTTAACCATTGAGAACAAGAGAGTAATTAGGAATGTCTTTGAGTTAAAATCCCTTGCTTTTGGAGCTTGCTTTTATTATCAAAAAGACCTTCACAATTTGACACTTATAATCACATGATTACTTCGAAAAACTTATTTTATTTGACTAGTTGTTTTACTCTAAATTCCAAATACTGTTATTGTTGAATTTGCTTAGACACAATTATGACCTGTAAATCAAGTTTTATAACTTATGTCAATTTTGCTTGATTCAATGTTTGACTCAAGGTGGGAAGACGTTATTTTGTACTTTTATTCTTAATGTTTTACACAACATACTTGTCTTGCCATCATTGGACTTTCGACTAAGTCATCATCTACCAAAGATGATAACTTAGAAGCAGGAGATTACTCGTTAAATGTTATATTCAACGACTCCTCGACTCTTTGGGTTTTCTTACTTAAGACACTATGAACTCTACTTGTTTTGAAAAAGTCCAAGAGGTACAACATCATAAGACTAAGTGTCACATTTGATGTGTAAATCCTAGATGTTGAAAACTCATTTTCTTCCACACATTCTAATGTATGCTGATGTGATTTATTTCACCTTGTGTGTTTTATGTGAGATTATCATAAAGGAGTGATCGAAGAAAAACACAATTTAAGACTCAAAGTATGGTGTTTGAGAATGTTGTTTAACAAAGGTTTGTTTTGCAAGCATCACAAAAGTGTTAGACATTTTAACACTTAGGAAATTCTTAGTTAGCTTACTTGTAAGCAAGAGTTGAGTGAGACTCACTCAAGAGTTTCTCGTGTTTATCTCTTGATGGTTAAAGAACCAAAGCACCTTATATCTCCTACTAGTACTAATGACGAAATTCCTTGTTGCATAGAATCTAATCTTAGTTATTACTAATAGCAAGTAAACACTTTTAGAGTATTACTAATAACACATATTCCAACACATAATGCTAGAAACAAGAGACAATCAAAGTCAAGTTGAAGTAATGCGTACCTTTTAAATTGCATAGAGATGCTATCAAGAGGATAAACACAACGCGTAAAATCTTGGTTTGACGACACGCTTTGAAACTCAATTACTCATATATCCAAGAAGGTTAGACAATCATATAAAAGCATAGATCATGATAATCTTAATTCTTTTATCATGAGTTTCTATTAGAGATTGAATTATCTCTAAATCTCTCTTCTAGGTTTGACAAGTTTTACTTGCTTTGTTTTATTAGTTAATGGTGCTTTTGAGTTAAATCCTTATCCGGTTTTATCTTTAAACAACCTTTGACTCCTCAACAATCTTTCAAGAGATTTTGAGCTTTCATAAAATTTAACTAATATTTTTCCTTTCTCATATTGCTTTTTAATCTCATGTTTGTAATCTAGACATAATTAACATTCTAGATCAATTTCAACATTACTCACAATTCTAGACATTTTATCTTCTAACAAGATTTTCTTTTCAAAAATATTCTTAAAAGATTTTGAAGACTCATTGTTAAAGATAGTTTTCAGGCCCATGTTGCATAAACGTTTAGACTCATTTTCTAGTTTAGAAAACTCTAGGATAAATTTGTCAAAGCAAAAGTGTTTGGTTATAAAATGTACCTTGCTTGATGTTTTATCTAGTTGAGAATCACAAACCGGATGGTTGGCTTCATCTTCATCCGTGTTATTCCATGAATCGTAAGCAAGACCACAAAGAGCTCGACATGAGTAATCATCTTCACTTACACCTTCATTTAAAACATTTAAACTAGTAGTACATGTATTTATCACAACTAAATGTCTATCTATTAATATTTCTAAGACTTCTAATTCATATGTGAGATCAAATTGATCATCTTTGACTTGACATATTTCTTGATGAAAGTTTAACAAATTTTTCCAAATATCATTAGCCGTTTGACAAAAATACATTCTTTTATATTTGGTACTAAAGCTTTATAAATCATTGTTTTAGCTTTAGTATTTTTATCAAGTTTAAGATAATTATCTTGGTTTTCAAAAACTTGTTTTCTTTGGTTTGAAATCACCAAAAGAAATAAATATGCCAAAGGTCTTGATCAATTGATTTCACATAGTTTTCAAAATTACTTTTCCATTCAAGTAAGTTTTCTTTTTCAAATAGCGGTGGGTTTTGAATAGGTTGCCCTTCTTTGAGATTTTCAAAATCCATGGATCGATCCAAGTTTTAAAATACATTCTATTTTAAAGATCTTGAGTAACGTAGCTCCTGATGCCAATTGTGGAAAACTAGAAGGGGGGTTGAATAGTTTACCGCTTTTTAAATCCTTTTTAGCTTGAATATCCTTTTAAAAACTTTATGTTTGCTTAAAGATATAAACACAACGTTATATGTTTGATTCTTTGAAAAGCTTTTCATGTGAATAACAATTCTAACTTTACTTGTTTCATACTTTGAAAAGCTTTACTTGTGATGATCATAACTTTGCTTGTTTAGTTCTTTGAAAAGCTTTACATTTGTTTGAAGATATAAACACAACTTTACTTGTTTAATTCTTTAAAAAGCTTTATATGTGATTAGCGATTCTAACTAAAAGATAACATGTAATAAGCAAAGATAAAGAAAGAAATGATCAAACCACAACACGATTGTTTATCGTGGTTCGGCTATAAGGACTCTTTTTCCTTGCCCTACATCCACGCCCCGAATTTCCAACTCGAGAGTTATAAGCACTAATCAACAAGCTCCTTTCACCGGCGGAGAAAACCTTTACAACGTCGCTTACTCTTTTACCGACACTAAGCTAGATGTCGAGTTCTTTTACACGGGTACAACCACTCCCATCGTCGCTTACACTTTTACCGACACTAAGCTAGATGTCGAGTTCTTTACCAAGGGTACAACCACTCCCGTTAGTTCTTTTACAAGGGTACAACAACTCCCGACACACTACGTATTTTGAGACCTAAAATACTAACCAATCACTTCTACATACATGACACAAATGAAGTATAAACTACCAAAGCTTATACATGACAAAGCTAACAAGACTTGCAACTTTAGAGTTGAAGCTTGTAACTTCTTGAATGATCTTGTGAAGTCCCTTGCTACATAAGAAAGTCACACAAGTCAAAAGTTACTGAGTTAGTTTGAGAGAGTATATAAAAATATGTCCTAAAGGAGTGTCTCAAAACTAACAAATGGTTTGGTATTTATAGCAAACCATTCTGCAGGTCTGGCGGATCAGGCGGAACCCTCAGATGGGTTCCGCCCGTGTACCCCCAGGGTTCCGTCAGGGCTGCAGTTGGTTTTGCAATAAATCTTCCGAACCAAACAATGTCACATCTCGTTATACCTAGTCAAACACAAGACTTGCAAGCAAACATATGGTTAGTCAAATACTATTTCTTACCATAAATGTATATTGACAAAGCTTGCCCTAAATGTGATGTGACATTACTATTTTAAGAAATAAATGTGATGTGACAAGACACTTTCTAATTTAAGAAATAAAAACAATGTTTTGTTTAAAAGGAAATGTAAACCTTAGTTAAACAAGACTTAAACACTTAAAGTGATGATTTACTTATAGCTAATCTTCATACTTTGTCATTAACAAAACTTAGCAAAGATCGTAAAATATAAATAACGTTTTTAGGCGATATTTGTATTAACAGTTTAAATCTTTTTTTGCGAGGGATCGAAATTACTTCTATTGCTTGCCCATCGTGCAATGTTGCTATGGAGACTAATGATCATGTTTTCTTCGATTGTGATACGGCTTCTAGCGTTTGGCGTCTTGTTCGCACGTGGTCAGACACTAATATGCCATCCTTCTCTTCTAGTTCTGATTGGTTACATTGGTTCGAGAATTGGAGAGCTTCTAAAGTTTCTAAAGACCGTACGTATGCCATTTCAGCAGCTACTTTGTGGGTCGTATGGAGGTTTCGTAATAGCATTATCTTTAATGATCATCCGATGAGGAAAACCGATCTTTTTGATAATATCCGTATTTTTTCATTTTCTTTGCTTAAAAGTAGAGGTAGTATTGTTAGTTGTTGAAACTCTTGGCTTAATTCGCCTTTGTAATTTCTCTTCTAGCTCCTTGCTAGAGAGTTTTGGTTTTAATTCAATCATCGTTCAAAAAGAAAAAAAAAGATACGGACAAAAAAGAATATAAACAGGAAACAAAGTTAATTGAAGGGAATCTTAAATTTGTTTATCAACGTCGAGTTTTTTCTTTTTTCACATCACCAAACTTGTTTGGAGCTAACTTTTTACAAATTTAAAATCTTAGGTTTGTTTTCATATATTAACTAGTTATAATGCCCGTGCACGCACGGGGTTTTTTCTAATGTTTTTAATAATGTATTTTTATTTATTAAATAATAAATAATTTAAGCTTTATTTTGATTTATTTAAGGTTTTTTAATTTTGTATTATACAAATAAGAGGGCTCGAGTATGTGTAGTTATATTACCCGTGAACGCACGAGGTTTTTTTTTTTTTTTTTTTTTTTTTTTTTTTTAATTTTTTATTAATGTATTTATATATATATATATATATATATATATATATATATATATATATATATATATATATATATATAAAATAAAACAATATGTTGATTTTTTTACTTAGACTTGAATAAACTTAATGCCACCTGACTTGAATCATGTATGTATGATTTAAAACATATAGTATAATAAAGTATTAAAACATATGAAGAATAATATATGAAGTATTAAAACGTTTGTGTATTTCTTGGGTATAATTTAGAATTACACCTTGCATGTGCATATTACTTTTACATAATTTATTTATTTTTATTTTTATTTATTTATTTTATTTTTTTGTCATTAATGAGAGAGTAGGCAACTTCGCACAAAAATACAAACTTAAAGTACACCAAAAGACTACTATACCCTCAAAACCATTGCGTATTATGGATCTTCTGAGATATTCTACCAATTAAAGGAACATATGAATCAAATGAAAAGCTTACTTAAAACACATAAGAGGCGTCATTTTAGGTAGAATGCAGAAAACCCATGGAAATAGAGTGGGTTAATGGTAGCTAACTTTGAACGGGTAAATTTGGATATTTATATCTCTAACGGGTCAAATGGTTTGAAACTTTGAACGATAAAATTAGATTATAACAAACTTGTCAAATACTCAAATGGATCTCAATTGTCATACTAAAGAACTGTTCATCAATAATATCTTGCCTTCTATTGTAGCATATTTATTTGAACAATTATATATGTACCTTGGAAAAAATATCTAGACTTCCTAAATCTTTTCTATATTCACATCAGAAGCATGATAGACGAACTATTAAACTATGACAATTAGGAAACTTTTTGTTTTTACCTTCCCTCGCACCTTTCTTATGGTGTCTCTTTGGATACCATCACATTTCCCGATTGTAAACAAAAAGAAGTTAGAAAGTGAAGTTTGGGATTCATCCAAAATTGGACAACCATCATACCCAGTCATTAAAATGAAAATCAAGATACTCAAAAGCGAAGAATGAATGTGTCACACATGACAACTTTTATAATTCATTTTGAAATTTTCATAAGAATTGACCCTCACTACAAATGCCTTTCCAACCAACTAAAGATATACAATGTCGTATTTGAGATGGGGTTGCTCTTGCAATATATATCAAAGCAGTAACAGATGCTACCAGCCTACCACCCATGACTAAGGACTCATTAAAAAAAAAAAAAAAAAAAAAAAAAAAAAAAAACCACTTTGCAAGAAGAGTGGCTCTTTTACGCCCGTATGCATAATTTATCCACCCACCAGCTGCTCCTATCATTACCCCGACTAAAGTCATGTTATCAGTCATCTCTTGTATAAAAAACATACAACCTATCGTTAGTTAAGTAATTCCTGGTTATTTGATATCACATCATCATTTACATGATAAATGAAGTAGGGAGCGCATAAACAACAGCTTACCTTGGAGAAATTTCAGAGGCCAGCTGTCCCAATTCTTAAGACACATCAGCTACAAATTAAGAAGACTTTATTTTAAGTAATTGTTTCATAGCTGTATAAAGCATAATAACACAAAGGATGGCCAATAGTACAAACCCAACATTCAGCACCATTTAGGTTGCGTATTTCTATTAATAATAAAATAAATAATTAAATAAATAAATAACAGTATTTACATACTATGATTCAAAATGATGATTTGAAGAAGTTATGAGGATACATACACAAAGTATTCATTTATACTAATATTGAGGAAAAATGGCACCTCGAAAACATCTCTGATTGGTTCATTGATGAATGGTTTTCCATCTTCAACAGGCAATGCTCAAGATGGTGGGACACATCATCTGTCTTGCAAAACAATATTACATGCATGACCCCTTACAATATTTATTTATTTATTTATTTGTTCCTGCTAACTACAAATAATAGTATGAGGATGTTAACAAATCATCATGTCACCATTTTTTTCTATTAGTTGTTTCTATTCATTATTAACTGCAGACAGTCTCAAAGAGCTTGAATTTTTTCATTAACTTTCAAGAAACTGTGGTTGTATCAATTGTTTTACCTTTAAGCATTGCGCAAGAGTTGTGTCATCAGGTGCATGAGTCTTTAGCCATTCTGTTGCAATAACATCAATGACATCCTCATCTTCAGCGGTTAGCCGACATTTAAAGCTTGCTGATCTGTTTCAAATCGCCACACACGACAATCAAATCATAAGATTCTTCTTTGTACATATATTCAATCATCGGTTTTCGTAGGCGCACCCGTGCATTGATGAACCATTTTGCAATCTAATTAAAAAACATGTATAAATCAGTTCATGAAAAGTGGATCAAGATTATCACAAATAAAAAGGGAACTTTCCATTAAATAATAGCTTAGTTTGACAAATGATCTGTCTGTAATTATACTTTTTTATATCCTAGCTTGGTAGTTAAAGTAAAAAATGGCTAGTTTGGTAATTAAAGTTTTTCTCTGCTCCTATTTGGTGTTCAAGTAATTAGTGTTAATTAAGTATACTGTGGGTCAATTTCAACTTACTGGTCTAAAAGAACATCACAGTTGGAGCATACCTTAACATAACCATAATAATGTAGCAAACTTCATCTAGCAACAAAAATAGAAATTTAACATTTTAACTCCGAGAAGTTCAGTTTATAATTAGTGAAATTTCATATAAACATACATAACCGCATGCTAAACACTAAACAAAATAATCAGTCCCTAGCCTACAACCATATGGATCACAAACCTACAACAAAATAATGAGACCCTAACCTCATCACCATTAAAAAATCTAACAAAATATAAGATCAAATATGAAATTCAATTTCTATTAGTGATAGAAAACTACAGCTACAATCTTGTAATTACCACATAAAGATCAATATGCATTTAGGAATTGTTGACCAAAAATATGTTGTATAACCAAAATTACCTTTTTACCTTCATATCTAACCTAAAATTACCTTTTTACCTTCAACCGAAACTCTACACCAAATATTACCTTTTTGTTTCTAAATGCTTAGAACTATTTAGTTTAAGTTGCTCATAGACAGGAACTTAAGAGGGTGTTTAAAGATATTCTTGTGGAATGAGAAGCAAAAAATAAAAAATAATAATAATAAAAAAATAAAAAATAAATAAATAAATAAAAAGCGAAGATCGTATGAACGAACCTGCCTTGGTTAAAGAACACGTTCACGGACTTAATACCGGGAATCATTGGTCTAAAAAAACTATATTGTAGAGTAAGAAAAATTATAAGTACATTAAACGGTGAAGTTTTATATAACCACAAACTTTTCCGGTACCTAATTATTATCAATGAATTTATTAGTTTTTACAGTTATAAATCGGTCAAACCATATGATTTTCTCAATAAGTCAGGTAATAATCAACCATGTAATGTCCCCTGGTTCAAGGCATTTCCTAGAGCGAGAATTGTTTGCATGATTATCTTGAATGTGCTTAAGTCACCGGATATGTCCTTGAAAAGTTAACGACTTCCTTTGTAACTTTAATCACAAATCAAAATTCTCAATCTATGAAAAACAAATACCAAGGACAAAGATGATGCCGAAGATTAGTCAATCATGCATGTGTGGTATGTATCCGAGGCAACTCCAAACAACATATGCACCTACTGATAATCCAATCAAGTAGAATTTGGGACCAATTTGCAACTTATCAGCTAATTGTTCAACATCAGAAGCTTCACTTTTAACTGTGCATTTAAAAAATGGTTGACTCTCTCCATAACTTGCCCTTTCAATGACACAACATAAATTTGCAGCTTATCGAGTAATTCCTATCATTATAAACCTATGTGTTACGTAAAATGTTAAAACTGGGTGGCCTAGTGGCAAAGTCCTATGAAAATCATCACTAAAATGTGAACCCAACCTATATTGGCTAGTACTTAGACATTAACTTGTTTTGACCCATTACCCAATCTTCCTGAGACGCCCTATTTGCCACCTTAAGTATTCGTTTTTGCTAAAAGATTTCGAATGGTACATTGTTTTATATTGTAGGTTCCTATATCTATTATGAAGAACCCCTTTTTTCCGAATATGGTTCGGTAAGTAAACCAACCATCAAAATTCGCCAATAGCACTCTCATTGGGTCGACAATCCACACTTATCATCTTCTATCAAGTATCAACATCCATAAAGGTTCCTTAGACAGAAATAACCATCAAGTTCAGATGTCTCTACGTTGATGGCTTTATACACTGTTTCGCCAGTTCTATATCCAATTTATTCTATACCTCTATATCTGAATATAAAGTATCTATTAGACACCAAAAACAATTTCTAAATCAAAGACATTCTCTCATCCCCATTCCCGTTCCCTTATGCCTAGACCCTCAATCCAAATACCTAATAGCAAAAATAGATAATACACTATACATGGCTTGAAGTGTCGGAGAGGTGTTCACAGGAACTTTATGTCTTGTGCCTTGGCAACACGCATAACATCTTTTTTTGTCTCAACCTCCACATCCTTTGTTAAAGTATCTACTTTCTTTTCCAATATCTAAAACAACCAATATTTAGAGTATTTGGTTACATTAACTTACCACATGATTCGACAAAATGCCATCACAGTATCACATTATCTTTGAAAATGAAAAAACTTGTTGATAAGAGGATATAATAAATGCAGCTTCTATTTGACCTACTAAAGATGAAAGAAAACCTGACTCTACCCATTCATACAAAAATCAGATAGATTGGTAATGGTTAGAAAGTCTCCTATATCTTTTTAGTTCTTAAAGTGTCTGAAATAAATATAAAAATATGTATTTCAGCTGCTTCAATGGTGGAACAGTTTATGAAGTGAATTCTCTGTTTTGACAAAAGTGAGGTTTCATCAGAGATAGTTTTTGTTTAGCTTTATCTGATATAGGTTGATGTTTCATTGTTGTAATCTGTTATTGGGCTTGTCCAATATGACAGTATGATACTTATATTGTACATTTGGTTGATGTTAATATAAATTTACCTTTGCACTAAAAAAAATATTCAATAAATCAATTTATTATGGTAATAATGTGAAATACCTCAAAGATTTTGAAGATCTCTTGTGAGAGCATAGGTAAGCACAACTTCTCATGTTACCAATGACCACCAAAACTGGACCACAATGATCTGTAATCAATCTTCTCTAGAATTTATTAAAGGACAAGTTTTAATTGCCTAACCATAACTCTTTGAGTTTGACCGGTTGACATATTAAAAACTGATTTCCGATGCCTTTGAACTCATATTACATAGTTACCTACTTTGACCCGTTACCAAAACACCACCCAAATAGTTTCAGACACATAAGTTGGTTTTACAAAATAGTTTTTATTATAAGTATATGTATAAAATCTTTTCATAAAGTCTATAAATTGAAAAAACGTATTTACTTTTGACCCATATTAGAATGTATTTTGACTGGTTATCCAAATTCCAACAACCAACTCACCTATTTTTCAAATGGGAAAACGGGTCAAGTATCACCTTAACAATTTTTCAAATACTTAAAAACATCATCCAAAGAAGGAGTATATAAAAAAAATACGCAAACACTTTTATGTTAAACTATACTATTGTTTCCACGTATTAAGAAAGTTAACCTTTTTGACTCATTGTCTAACCCAGCTACCCCATCCATTACCACCTCTAAAACAATCACACACCCCATATTAAAAAGGTTTACATGTTCTGATATATTAAAAAAAATACACATATTTACACCAAGGTTATGTGTATAGGTCGTTGGGCCTCTTATAACAACACAAATGATCAAATATGGCATATCTTAGGTAAGTGCTTATCTACTTGTTAGTTTAAGAAAATAAGTAGTTTTTGAGTGTCTGGGTATAACTACTTAGAAAAACATTTTCAAGTGCGCATCCACTTACCCAAGAGTAGAAATAAACTTAAAAATAGGCAAGTAGTTTTTCCATAAGTGTTTAGCGAATAAGCGGTATCAAATAAGTAATCCCAAACACCCCCATAATACTAAATTTGAAGACATAAACCACACAGTTGAATAACATTGTACCATATAACATGTTGCTTTGTCAATCATGGCAACAAAACTGGAAAAGAAACGCATCTGCAGGCGTTGATCCGGGTGGGTAATATGAGTGCATCAGCGGAGAAAACAGGGCAAGCCTATAATAATCTCTTTTTTTTAATAAACTCCGTATTGTACCTGGTTTCTTGTTTAATCAAAGCGCGTGTAAAACCATTGTGTGTCTATAGAGACATCTGCATATACCATTAAACAGTGATTTCTATAAATAGATACTCAAATGATGAACAACATATCTAAAAGATTTCAACATAATTATTTAACTAAAAAATAAATCAATACATAGATCAATTATACTTATGATAAATTAAACTTGAATGCATTGATTGATTGAAAAAGATACCTTTAATTAATCGTGTATAAGAAGTTGGTTTTTTTTCTTCTTTGTTCGCCGTGAGGTTAGTTTTGGGTGTGGGCGGTGTGTGTGTGTGTGTTCGTTTTTTTTTTTAATTTATTTATTTATTTATTTATTTGATAAAGATTTGTGGAAGAATGAAGAATAAGGGTATGAGGAAGATGCATTGTTTTTAGTTTTAACCCTTAACTTGCTTTTGTTTAACCCCACCTTATCAAAGTTTCATTTTTTTATATATTTGACACATGTATTTTTTAACTCTTTTTTCTCAGAAAAACGAAAATTAACAAAACTTTAGCCAAATAAGGAAAATTTTAGGTTTTTTAAATTAAACATATATTTTTAAAAGAATAATTATAATTTAATTATTACTTAATAAGGAATGATTTGATTTTTTTGAAATAAAAAAGTCCCCACTTAAGGTTTTATTTTATTAGGAAAAAGATACAATAAGGTACCCGATCCTTTCGAAAGTGTCATCGATATGTAAAGTGTAAAAAATAATCTTCACCGTTGGATAAGATCTAGTCAACTTCCTCTTTCTTTTTAGGGAGTAATTATTTTGGTCAAAGGAGTATAATAGTAATTTGAACAGTTTTTTTTTTTAGTTACCTTCAAACTTAAAACGCACATCTAACTATCTTATAATTTATAAAGGACTACTATAATTAGAATACTTAAAATTAAGTCTTATAAATTTAGAAGTTTAAAGTACAAGTTATTCAAACTCAATTAGACAATTAATACCATAAATAAAATATAATTAGATATTTACAAGTTTAGAAGCTTAAAGTACACACGACTTTATTTTGCCACTAAAGTTTAAAATTAATGACTTAAAATTTATCATTATGTATATTAAATACAATTAATTAAATAATCAATAAATACAATTAATAAACTTATTAAAACACCCCTTACATAAGAAATACAAATTATCAAGCATATTATACAACCAACTTAAACACAATTCTTGCATTAAATGTCACTAATACAAATAATAAAACATATTATACAAATTTTTAAGCCCAAACGGGCAATGGGCCAAATGGGTTCGAGCCCGAACGGGCACGGGTCAAACGGGCTCGAGCCCGAACGGACACGAGCTAAACGAAATTTTTGATATCCGTAAATTTATTGCCAAAAAGAACATAATAAACTAAAATATGTTCACATATTGTACAAACCAAGCAAACTACTAAACAAAAACATAAAATAAATAATAAATAAAATAATACAAACAAAACAAAATTTCATCAAACTTTTGCCATAAAAAACTAATCAGTAAAGCTATTGCAAAAAAACGTACAAATAAAATAAATTATTAATCGAAAAAATTAAATTACAGGGTGCCCGCAGCTGCATCGCGCGGGGACCCTGCAATTAAGGCTATGTTTGGCGCGGAGCTTTTTTGGAGCTTTTTGGGGTAATGAGCGGTGAGAATGAGCTTTTTTATTTTGATGTTTGTTTGACATGAGAGCTGTGGGCTTTGCTATTTTTTAGGAAAGCTCATTTTTTCAATGCTTCTTTATGAAGCTGTGAGCTTTTTTGGCTACTGCTCACAGCTCACAGCTACTGCTCAATGTTACTGCTCACAGCTACTTTTGCCAAACATAGCCTAACTATTAAACGACAGACTTAAATAAAAATAAAACATAAAAAATAAAAGATTTCACCATAATTCCAAAATTTAATCTTCTTTAATTTGGTATAAATCTCGTTAAATATTTTGAAACGTTTTTTTTCTATAGATACAATGTTTTTTTTTGGCTCTTATACCGAATTATAAAAAACTTAAAACCTGAAAGTTATAGATTTTGGTTCACTCTTTACACGGTTTTTGAATCGCTCAAATCCGATGTCATATGAGTGAGATATCACAAGTTAAAAATGATATTTTAGTCATATTTGTTACATATAAGGTGTTTGATAAAATGTATAACTTAAATTTTGAATGTTAAAACTGAGTTAAATGTCTTAATTTTTGTGTCACAACACACCATTAATCATTTATTAATCTAATATTCAAAAAGTATGTTTTTTAATTTGTTAATTTTGTACAAATATGTACCATTGCGTTTTATTGCTTGTTTAACCAATATTTCTACCAAAATCAAATTCAAATTAGAAAAATTGTAAAATATAAAACTTATAGATTTTAGGTCAATCTTTACTCATGTTTCTGAATCACTCAAATCAATATCATATGAGTGAGATATCACACGTTAAAGATGACGTTTTAGTCATATTTGATGATGAAAAACATGGTTTATGAACAACCGAATTGTGATGAATCTACAAGTTGTTCATAAGTGTTCACCAGTTAGTCTTGTTTATAAATTCATCAGTCTTGTTGATGAACTGATGAACACCAATAACTGATGAACAAGACCAGCTACTGATGAACAAGACTAACTGATGAAAAAGAAAAGATCAATCTACATGTTGTTTATAAATGTTCATCAGTTAGTCTTGTTCATTAGTCTTGTTGATGAACTGATGAAAAACGCTAATTGATGAACAAGACAACATCAATCTACATGTTGTTTGATGCATTTAAATCCTACTTTAAATTTATAAACTAGAAGGTATTGAGAATCAACACACACTAACGGGCGGTGTACCCGGTCGTGTATAGTATACCTAAGGTAGGTCCGAGTGTCACCCTAAGAGCTGGAATTTGATGAATTAGGTAATACTGATTAAACGAACAATTAATATTGTGATGGAATTTCAAATTAAAAGGAATCGAACTAGTTACTAGTGATTTGTGTGGGAAGGAAGATATGTTAAACACGCTATAATCTATTGAAACTCATTCCTAAATGCAATGTTTATTGACGATTTCTCCTATATGTGTCTAAAGTCGATAGGCTCAAAACGGTATCCTTACCTATCCTACGATCCCTGGGTGGAATGAACCCAAGAAGGGAATTAACCGTTCCTTAGTTCACAGTGATTAAGTCCTCTTACTAATTTGAGAGATATGCCTTAGTAATCTCATATAACACTCATGTGCGCTGATGAGGCGAAAAATGAACCACTTTTAGAGGGTCATTTAAGCCCGGAATTGAATTTATTTGATCAAATATTGCCCTAAATCGTTCCTTTTGTGATTTTAGGTACTTTGGGAGTGAAATCTGGAAAAGGAAGCAATTCGGACGTTTTTGGAGCATAAAAGTGAAGAAAACGCCAAAGTCTTAATTTTCCTTGCTGGGAATAGTAGGTGACAGCGTCAAGAGCAACACTCTGACGGCGTCAAGTGTAAATTCCATGACGGAGTCAAAAGTAGATCAAGGCAGTCCGAGAAAGATTTTGGCGGCGAGGTGACGGCGTCACAAGCTTTGTCTTGACGCAATCAGACCCTATTTCTTATATATAGTTTTCTAATTTTCACATTAAAAAGAGAGAAGTTTTGGAGAAACCCTAAGTACGAACTCGGTGCGAATTTTACAGGTTTTTCAAGGGTTCTAAACCCTTGATACCTTTCATGTGTAATTGAGATAAGTATTCTTTTAATTCAATCAATATGTCTATGTATTGGTTGTCTATATCTTGTTCTTGTCTTAATTCCATCATGCTAGGCTAGATCTATCTTGTGTTTGCTTGGATCTAATGAAACCTAGATGTTAATTATGTGTTGATTACTTGTTTATATTTGTATTGGATGAATGAATTCGATGTTAGGCTTAAGAAAACTGGCAGACTTCCAATTGGTAGCATGCTTGAATGTCTTAGGAAACATGAACTGATGTGCACTAGGTTTTATTGGTTGTATTTAATGCATGAGCCACTGTTTATAATCCCTATGGTTGTGCTGGGCATGGTATAGGAGGAGATAAGAGCTCATAGGATTGGGGAGTTAAGTGCGCCACCCCATGAATGGTATTAAGGAATACAATCCGTCATCCACGCAACTATAACAAGTAATTAACGTGTAAAAGATGTCTAGGGAGTAGTGAAATCTAAGTAAACACATTTTCTCCACTTATTGCTCACAACCTTAGTTAATTTAGTTTATTTTCATTTCTAGTATTTTATTTTGATTGCATCTTTAATATTGAGTTAGTTGACTAGCAACTAATTCCGCCCAAATCTTTCAAACCCGAGATTTTTACTTGCTTTCTAAAAAATATAAAAATACAAAAAGAATCATCCCTCACCTTTAGAACTAGTATTTAGGTTTTCTAATCCTAGCGAAACTATTCCTAGCTGAACGATCAATCCCCTGGTACTTGTCACTATACTATACTACAACGATCAGGTACACTGCCTGGTGGGGGTTGTAAGCTTCTCAAGATCCCTTGAGAGGTAAAGCCTGGTGCGATTCCCACGTATCAAGTTTTTGGCGCCGTAGCCCGGGGAATAGTTATTTTCTAGGTTAGAATCTCTTTTTATTAGGTCTACTTGCTAGATTCCTTTCTAGTAAGATTTTATTTTTGATTTTTAGGTCTTCTTTAGTCTATCTTATTTCTTTGTGTTTTTGTTCGTAACTCTTCACCACCCGACATCATGGACAACGGGAACATCTTTGAAACCGTCATCCCACCACAACAAAACCCACCACTAGAACCTCTTAGGCCCCGAACCTTAGGAGAGTATTCCCGACCTAGCCACCAAGGCTACCGAAACACCATTGAGCTAACCGGAGCCAATGTGACTCCCTTGCGATCCGACACCATCCGGTTGGTGCAAAGCGGATGTGCATTCCATGGACTTCGTTCCGAAGATCCAAACCAACATCTTAAGGACTTCCTCAAAATCGTAGATTCCATAGACCTAGATGTTGAAACTAGAGAGACAACCCGATTACGCCTATTCCAATTCTCTCTACGGGATCAAGCTAGTCAATGGCTTGAGCGTTTACCCGCGGGATCCATCACCACATGGGATGATCTCACCACTCGTTTCCTTGCTCAATTTTTCCCACCGGGGAGAACTACTAAGCTTAGAAATGACATCTTGATGTTCCAACAACGTCAAAATGAAACCTTTTACGAAGCATGGACTCGATATAAAGACCTGCTCCGAAAAGTCCCTCATCATGGCATCGAACCATGGCTCCAGATTCAAATCTTTTACGATAAAGTTGACTATCAAACAAGGAGAGCCATTGATTACGCAGCCAAGGGCAGGCTAAATAGACTTAGCATTGACGAGTGTTGGAAAGTTCTTGAGGGGTTGGCACAATACGAAGAAGAAGGATGGGAGGACCCGATGTTTCCAAGCAAGGGAAAACTTGACTACGCACACGCCACCCAAGAACAGTTATTAGGAAGCATCGAGAAGCAGGTAAAAGAATTAATGAGTATTGAGAAACCTGCTGCTAAACCCATGTGGAATCCTAATTTACGTAGGAATGCGGTTATCGACTACGATTTTCCTGAACGTTCACGACAAGAGGAATTCGAAGGGATAATGGTAACCTTCATGGATAATCAGGAAAAACAAATCCAGCACCTAGAAGCACGCATGGAAAGCACTCACAAAGCTTTTATGAATTTAGCAGACCAATTCATATCAAGGGTCGAAGAAAAGATCAAAGAAAATTCCGTACCTAAAAAAATCGAAAAAGTCTTCGAGGTTTCAACCCCTTTGGCATTTGACCAAGAGGATAGCGAGAAATTTTCCCCAAGTGCTTCACCATTAACTACCCCCCGTTCTCGTGAGCATCCCCAGGAAGAGAAGAATTCGCAATTCCATAACATTTTCGTTGGATGCTTGCGAACCACATCCCCAAACCTATCCAAGAGACGTTCTTTTGGTTTTAAACCCGGTGTAAAGAGGTTGTACCTCAAAAACACCACTGATTTGAAACCCTCTATGGAACAACATCTATTTTTACACACCGGTGACCCGTGCGCAGGTTACAACTTAGCCAAAACGTCACCCAATCCCTTCTACAACCTCACCTCTTTCTGTGACAGTAATGAAACGTTCGACCCTGGTGGACCTCGTTAACGGAATAGCTACTCATGGTTTTACTAATGTTTAGCCATTCATACAAAGTGCAGGGACTAAATGTGGAATTACTCTATTTCTCACCTCACACGGGCATCTGACGGCGTCAGCCAATAACTCTTGACGCCGTCACCTCGAGAGATCAGCAATATTAACCCAAAACCAATCACTTTCAACCCATACCCCACAAATCTCACCCAAAGTGCTGCTACTACTCCAAATCTCCACCCTTCAATTCGACGTCTTCCGCCACCGATCTTCACTTGGTAAGTGATTTTTCTTCATTCTTTTTCGATCAATTGTCCTTAGGATCAATCAATTTGGAAAACCCCTTTCGCCCGAAACCCCATTCTAGACCCATCATTGACAAATCGTAATGCCATCCAATTGGTGATTTGTAAACATGGGGTTACCCAGTGATTATGTTATCCCACTCGAATCATGCATTAGTTTAGGGAAAGCCACTCATGCCACGGATTTTTTGACCCCCCACCCATGTTTTCTGATTAAAGGAGCGTTTGGGTAATGGGTTAAGAGTTTGAAAATTGATTTTTCCCTCGCATTTGCATGGTTCGGATTCTGCTAAGTCTGACGGCGTCAGGACTACTCCTGACGGCGTCAGATGTGTCTGACAGCAAGAAAATCATTAAAATTCTCGTTCTAATCGTTCCGTTCACTTTACCTTTTTCCAGGAAAATGAGCAAGAGATCTCGTCAACATCGAGGCAGTTCCTTTAGGTCCCAAAGAGTTAATTATGGAGAATTGGTCCATAGTTGGGGCGAGTTTGACACCGTTGGCGCTACCACCAAGTATGCGGAACTTTGTAACCACCATATTGATGCTGGGGCTGTGGTTGATTGGGAGTTTCTTAGGGCCCAAGGGTTGGAAGCTGCGTTTTTGGAAAGGATCCACACTGATGGGTTTGCAGGTCCTCAGTGGGAGAGGTTGTTTAGGATTAGGGAGACGGTGTATAGTGAGTTGGTGAGGGAGTTCTTTGCGACCTTCCGTTTTGATCAGGCTGAGGCTAGGACGGATGTGGGGGGCACCACTATCTATTTTAGGCTAGGAGGAGAAGTGCGGTCATGTTCAGTCACCGAGTTTGGTTGGAGGATTGGGTTGTATGCTAGGGAGGAGGCGGTTGATGGAGGTTTTATGCAGAGGTTGTTGCATGGGGAGACTCAGAGGAGTGAGATGAGGTGTGTCACTTTTTGGCCGACCATAGGGGACGGGGTTTACACCTCGACTACTGGGGCAGCATCCATCAGGGACCCCATAGTTAGATTGGTCCACAGGTGCATCACATATAGCCTGTCAGGACGTCATGGCACCACTCACCGTGTCACTGCTTCAGATCTTTTCTACCTGTACACCATCTTTTCAGCGGATGTCTACTGCAACATCCAATTTTGGGTGGCTAGTTGTTTGAAGACCAGTGTGGGTGAGAGGGATATCGACAAGGTGTATGGGGGGATGTTCGTGACCCGGTTGGCTCGTTCCTATGATCTTCTTACTCCTCCAATCATGGGGTACTTGAGCGACTGTGGGGCCTGTAGGGTAGTGAGGGCTAAATCCCTCAGGCAGATGAGCATTGTGATGCTATAGAGGAATGGGACCTATAACTGGTATGAGGCAGGGGGGCCTGATGTTGAGGAGGATGCTGATGATGAGGTAGGGCCCCAGCAGCATCAGTTCCAGGGTTATGAGGAGGGGACAGCTGACTACTACCGACACATGGGTCGGGGAGACTGGCAGGCACACCAGGGTGCCTGGATGGGTCAGGTGGACGCATGGTGGACCACCACTGACCAGCGCTTTGACTGGATGTATGATCACACCATCCGCCAGATGCAGCAGCTCTCCACCCGAGATCAGCTTGAGCCCCACCTGCAGATTGACCCATTCCCCGGCCGTGAGACTGACTACCCTCCCTACGGGTACACCGGACACCTCCCTCCTGGCTATGACTACCGTTTCGGTCCTCCTCCCCAGTGATCTTTCTTGATCTGTTATCTGTGAACAATTTATTGATGGTGATAAAGTGTTTTTGTAGTAAAAATTATTATTCCGAAGAAATGCTCGTGAAAGTATTTCCCGGGTCGTTCTCCCAACGAAGATAGAATGGAATCTCGAATAATCGAATCGCGAAATCGTGTCGTGAAAAGCGGTAAAATAAAAAAAAATGATTTTGGATTTCAAGTTATGATAAGAAATAGTAAACTATGTAGAATATACAAGCTAGGTATGGACAAACGTTAAAAACGGGAATTCAAACGTGAAAATTAACGTAACGTACGAAATAAAACGCGACTTATATACAAGAAATGATCCCACAAATGTGAAACAAGTTTCTAAAAATCTTAAACTACTAAAAGAATTTTGAGAAAAAGAAAAATATTTTTTAGACTTTTTATTTATTTTCTAGAATTTATTTTCTATTTATTGAATTAAAAGGTAATTAAAAATAAAAGAAAATGTGAAAAATAATGGGAAAATTATGAAAACTATTTTGAAAAATCTAGAATATTATAAAGGAATATTCTAAACTATTTTTTGTATTTTTCAAGGCTTTTCTGTATTTTTTTATGGATTTTTGTTATATGATTTAAAAATGATTTTTAACTAAAAGAAATTAAGAAAAATAGTAAATGGACTCAGAAAAATATGAAAAATTAACAGAAATTCTAAAATATTAGAATAAGATTGCAGAAAAATTTTGGAATAAAGAAATTAAGCAGAAGTGCTTATTCAGAGCTTATCAGCTTATGGCAAGTGCTTATTTATAAGCACTTGCCACAAAACTTTACCAAAATGTTACCACAACAGTATTATGCTACTATTAACTTAAATAAGCCAAGATAAGAACAAATGAAACATAGAAACACAAGCTGCAAGCTATAAGCAATCTATGATAAGCTAAATAAGCTAAGTCCTATACAGAATAAGCAGACCATGCACAATACTACATTTACTTCTAATGAACTCAGAAAAGCCAATAAAAACACAATAATAAGCACACACAAGTAATTGCAGCCCTATGATCAAAAACAGTAAACTATGCTATACTACCAAAAAGCAAGCTTGATTAAGCAGTTCAAATAAGCTCTACACTATGAGATTATGGGGTCAAATTAAAAACTACCAAACTGAGAAGCTATAAAATAAAGAGCTTAAACTAATACTACCTACAGCTGTCCTAAATGATGCCTTGAAATCATACCTAAACCTGAGGTGCAGGGGAGATAAGTGCCCACACAGGCTACTTCCAAACACAATTCCAATAAGCTAAAAAGTTCAAAACCAATATTTTCTTGCTGATTATGATTCACTAGCTACTAAGGAATACAAATCAACAAGCCAAATGTATTTCCAACTAAAAATGAGTCCTACAAGTTCTCTCAAAAATCAGACCAAAATCTAAGTGCAAGTCTAATTTTGACTTTTTATTTGAAACTAAACTTTTGACTAAATCTGATTTCTAATGCTAGATTCTACTCCTAGATGTAGTAATAAGCTGATGTAACACTAGATAAAGCTAGATTAATCTATTATGCAGTAACTTCTACAATTTCACTATCTAAATTCTACTACATCTAACTGTTAGCTAAATTTAGAAATCTATTTGACTAAATGTAAAATGACTAACTATTTTTTTTGACTTAGATGATAATTCCTACTCTACTAGAACCTGTGTAAGACAGAAAACCATCAAATTAACTTCATCAACTCACAGTAACTCACTAATCCAAACACCCCTGAAATGACAGTTAAAACTAGAAATTCATGAAATAAACAACAAAAAACTCAAATCTAGTGATCAAGTAAACTACAATTATACTAACAGAAGCAATCTCAACACTCAATAACAACTAAATCCAACAGAAGCTCAGATTACAGTTATGAACTAAGATGAGCAAACAATGAAAACAGAACTTACAATTTCAAGTCATCTCAGCTCAAAATTGAGGTGATTCACTATGCTAGCCTGTCTCTAGACAAGCTCAAATCTCTTCTTCTGTATTGGCCTATCACTTTACACTTCAAATCTCCAAATTACCATTACAGTTGACTATCATTGACCATGGACCTTATGATCATTAACAATGTAACCAACCCTTACAGATGCTTTATAAAGCTTAAATGAGATTTATGAAACTTAAAAACAAGCTTTGATGCAAACTATTCTCTATGAAAACTTTATCTACTATTTTATTCTTTTCTAATTTTCTGAAACAATATGAATAAAACAGATGTGATATGAAAACTAAGATTAAGGAATTGATTTAAACTATTTGAAACAGGAAAATAAAGATATTCAGTAACTAAGTAATTGAAATAAGCAGTAATGAAACAATCTAAAAATGCTTTGTATTAATAAGAAAGAAATTACAATAGAAAAATAATGCTACAATTCTGAAAACATTTTGGCAGAGTTTGGCTACTCCAAACTCCACACTCTAATCAGCTAACCTAGCCTTCTATTTATACTCCATGAGTGAAGGTTCTAGTGAGGAGAGAGGTCACGGATTGCCACCTTGGCAATCCGTGTGGTGTGTTTCCTGACAAGCAATCTGAGCCCTCTATCATTCATCCAATCATTGCTTCATTTATCCACCCTTGGATTAGAGTTTGTGACGTGGTGGAACCAATTATGAGCTGCCACTTGGAAGGATTAGTGTTTCTTTGGCTACTGACATGCTCTGACATCACCAATACTTCTAGAAACGCACTTGAATTGACGTCCGTACCCTTAATTGTGGTAAATTTGGTGAATTGGTAACTAGGGTTCTTATTTACTATTTAATGAATAGTATTTTCTGGGTATAGGTAAGAAAAGGGGGGCGGGTAAGTGTACGGAGGAAATTATTAATATTATTTTGACTGAGTTTGGGTATGGGCCGGGTATGGGGTTTAAAGTGGTGGGCTTGGGGTTATATGTTGGGTTGGGTAAAACTATGGACCAGGAATGATTTGGTTTGGATTATATGTGATTTAGAATTAGTAAAATCCAAGGACCAAAGTTGTAATTTGTTAAACTCTGAGGACCAAATCTGCCAACTGAGTAAACTTAATCCAAGGGTATTTCTTGCAATGTTCTGATTCTTCAAGGGTTGATTTGGCACTTTGAGCTCAAATATTGATCCGGTCTTGAAAAATGCTTCCCAGTATCGGCTTTTGAATCCTTTTCCACTCTCGTGCTCGGTTTTGCTTTGTTTTGTTCGTTTTTTCGTAATATCCGTACCTGCACATCACAAACATAAAAACACGTGTTTTCCTGGCATTTGTTAGCTCAAATAGTCATTTTGGGTCGATATTTGGAAATAAAAAGGTGTGTAAATTAATACACACCAAAATCCCCCCCGACTAAAGTATTGCCGTGTCCTCACGCAATGTGATCAATTCACGCTTTTGGGATAAATAATTTCATAACTCTTCCTACTAACTTTGTAAAGTAGCAAGGAGGTTCGAAAGAAGTAACAAAATCATTTATTCCCGAAAACGCTCCGTTTTCCAAAATTTTCCTTTATTCCTTTATTTCACTTATACTTCTTATTTTTGTACTTTTCATACTTCAAACTTGTGACGGTTTGTTGAACTTTCATTATTATGCAATAATTATTAGGGTCAACGAGTAGAAAAACTTCTATTTAAGAAGTGACCATACGGATAAAAATCGTCATCCTTGATTTTTCACAAGTCCCCAAACTAAGCGTACAAACGAGATCATAGCTTATCTACAAATTAGATGCTAACATTACTCATAAAAGTTACTTGTGGATACTCCTTACTCCCATATCCTAAGTTTTTGTATCTCAATATTTTATTTTTGTTGAGAAATGAATTGCTTCATATTTTCTCGTTTCAATACTTTTAAGTCCGATAGTGACACCTAAGTTTAAACGATAAGTAGTTATTCATTTTCTCTTAAGAACCACTGCAATAGAAATTCGGTCCACATCAAGGAATTTTGGTACATACAATATCAAAGATATAAGTTGCGGAGTACAATCACGTGCACCTCATGTGACTGATTACTAATCACTAATCACATGCACCTCACGCGCCAACAACTTATTTACATAAGCTCTTATTCGATACAACTTTCAACTTTCACTTTTCTTCATTTCACTTTTTTTACTTTTCTCATTTTTTCATACTTTTCACTTTTTTCTTTCTTTCTTGACTTTTCTCAATACATCAATGGAAGCTTATCGGGTAGCTCCAAAACCACATAGATAATCAACTTTTGACTTTTGATTTTTTCACTTTTTGCTCTTATTTTTTTATGTTCCTTGATATGTACCCAACTTCTAAAGCAAAAATTCTCTTAAGAAAATAAAGAACTAAATATTATTCAAACCGAAATACCACTAATTAACCTAGAACATCTATTATATATTGGTGACGTTTCTGTTGGGAGTAAAAAGCCACAAGTACCTCTCATGAGCTCTAAAGAGAACCACTACTCCACGTTTAGCATCTAACTTCTAAATAAACTCTATCATTACTCGATCTTCGCAATTTAAGATTCCAAATAATGAAACCAGCGAATATTTAGCCGATAATCAGCCACGCATATATAAAGTCAGTTACGAAAACTTGCAAATTCTAGAAGAAGAATTCGCGTTTTCTAGCTCCTGATGTAAAAGACTAGTGAAAGCTTTTAAGCTGCGCATGTATAAAGTCAAGTACGGGAACTTGCAGATTCTTAAGAAAGAATTCACATTTTATAGCTCCTTGTGTACAAATCTAGCACAAGCTTATGTGATCATCATTGGTTAAGGGAACAAGCTAGGGCTCAACATGCCCGGTCAAGTCAAAATATTTATTCCTACTCTCGCCAGCAAGAAAGTCAACAAGGTGTCAAAACACTTATTCAATCTTTATTATATTTTTGCACAATTTTTTCAACTTTTTCTCATTTTTTTTTTACTTTTCCATGACATTTTCAAAATTTTTGAAATTTTCAATTTTTTAAATTTTTTCATTTTTTTGTGGAAAAACGGAGTTGCAAGAGTGCATGACATGTGAAAAATGCAAGGTAAAAATCGAATCGAAGATTCACCCTCCCCCCGACTAGAACGAAACATTGTCCTCAATGTTTTATGGGTAAAGGTAATCCTAACAAAATTCTAGGCCGTTTATTAATTATGCCAAAGAAAACGTTAGTCGATAAGATTTACGGATATAGGATTTCCAAAAGCACCGATGAATGAGACTCCAAGTGAAGAGATAACGAGCACGAGAGTCATCATAAATCGCGGACAATCCTGATCAAACATCACAAACAACCACGGAACACAAGAGTAGAAGAGGCACCTCCTCCTCACATTAGGTGTTAGAAAATAGAAATAAAAGAAGATGAAATAGGATAGGCGTGGGTTGCCACCCACGAAGCGCTTGTTTTTGTTTTCCGAGTCACATGAGCTTGACTCGATCCCCAAATTAATTCGTCCTTGGGGAAAGCAGATGAAATGGCCACTTGGCACAAAAGATACCAGGGTAAAAAATGGTGTCCTCACTCCCGGTGGAGTGGAAAGAAGAAATGGTGGGATAGGTATAGAATGGTTGAAACACCCGGATAGTATAAACATAGTCGATTTCTGAATCAAGGGTGGGTAATATAGTAAGCTCGGGATCATCATGATTATAAATCTCGTCCACCACTCCCACAAACAACTTCATTAACATCGAGCTCAAAATCTTCATCGGGCGGTTTCGCGGGTGGACGAGAAGATGGTAAATCAAAGAGAAATGAATCGGCATCAGAAGGTAAATCATCGTTATGTAATTCTTTATTAAGCACGTTTCTTCGAAGGCCATTCTCGTCATTTTCAATATCTGGTTGAGAAATGGTATGAGAAAGTTCATCGGAGAACTTCTCGTGAGGAGAATCAAGCATATGATGTAAGACCTGAACCTCGGGTTCCATTTCAGACTCATCACTAAGAATATTGAAAATCGGGTTATTTGAAATTAGATTAAAATCCGATTCAAAGTCAAATAACGGATTCGTGAAAGTCTTATTGAATGCTTCGGAAACCCTTGGAACGAGGTCATCATCATCCTCATCATCATCATCGATATCACCACAAGAGTCTTCATCACTCGTAGTATACTCATTGTGAGAATCGGAATAACTTTCCACTTCAACTAAATCTTCATTGCTCATCGGAGGGAGAGAAGTTGACGGATCTTCATTCAATAATTCTTCAAGTAAACGAATATCTCCCTCTGGATCAAAATTAGAATCATCCATTATCGGAATGGAATCATTAGCAAGAAACGCCTCGATCTCATCTAATACGGCATCACTCCCTTCAACCGGTGTGAAAGAAGTATGGAAAGAAGAATCACTGTTAGAATTTTCCCCGGACTCACTTTGGATTGGAACGAGGTTCTCAACACTAGACTCATTGAATTCGTCAGATTCTGTTGCCGGAATAGTGTTAAGAGGCTCGTCCCCCATTATTAGAGAGTCCACGGGTTCCACGGGAGAAGAGATAGAATCATTTTGAGGATTTAGATTGATCGTAATCGTGGAACTATCATCATACAAACAACACTCACAAAATTGGAATTTTCTTTATTCAACAAGAGGTTCTTCCATCGATTTCTCATTAGGCTCGGGAGTAGATGTCATACGATTAACGACCATCTCTTTCAACTTCTCGATCATTGATTTGATTTCAAAAATTTGATTATTAAATTCGGAAGTTTGTGGGGGTTGGTAAAAACCATTAGAATCGTAACAAGAATTAGGTTCATGATAAGAATTTTCAAACGATCCCCTACAATTTTCAAAATTCGATGTATTTTAAAATTCACCATTGTAATACGAATTTGGCTCATAAAAATTATTTTGAGGATAACAATCAAAGCTCGGATTGTAATCGAAAGACGTATCAGCATTCGAAGCATAGCATATACAATCGGTGTATCCACATACATCACAAAAACATCGCCCACACGACATTCCTTCTTTGGACGGTTTTCCACAAATATAACAATAAAACGAAGGTGGTGGTGGTGTATAGAAATTGGGAATGTTTGACGAATTGTTGAACGAATTTTGATCATACGTGTGAGAATTACAATTCAAACAAACGCCTTCAAGAATATTATCACCACATTCGTTGCACGTACACCATACACACAACCCTCCGAAAAACGGTTCTCCACAATTGAAACAAATCGGATCCATTAGAATTAAACGTGAGAAGGTTTGAGAAGAAGAATCAATTTTTAGAGGATAAGAAGATTATTTTTTTGTTTTTGATTTTTCAAATTTTTATATTTTTTTAGAGAAAATATATACAAGATAGTGGAAAACTTAACACAACACGATTTTTCAACATGAATATTCAAAACTCACGTCCACCTTCCCTGGCAGCGGCGCCATTTTGATAAAGTGTTTTTGTAGTATAAAATTATTATTCCGAAGAAATGCTCGTGAAAGTATTTCCCGGGTCGTTCACCCAACGAAGATAGAATGGAATCTTGAATAATCGAATCGCGAAATCGTGTCGTGAAAAGCGGTAAAATAAAAAAAAATGATTTTGGATTTCAAGTTATGATAAGAAATAGTAAACTATGTAGAATATACAAGCTAGGTATGGACAAACGTTAAAAACGTAAAAACGGGAATTCAAACGTGAAAATTAACGTAACGTACGAAATAAAACGCGACTTATATACAAGAAATGATCCCACAAATGTGAAACAAGTTTCTAAAAATCTTAAACTACTAAAAAGAATTTTGAGAAAAAGAAAAATATTTTTTAGACTTTTTATTTATTTTCTAGAATTTATTTTCTATTTATTGAATTAAAAGGTAATTAAAAATAAAAGAAAATGTGAAAAATAATAGGAAAATTATGAAAACTATTTTGAAAAATCTAGAATATTATAAAGGAATATTCTAAACTATTTTTTGTATTTTTCAAGGCTTTTCTGTATTTTTTTTTATGGATTTTTATTATTTAAAAATGATTTTTAACTAAAAGAAATTAAGAAAAATAGTAAATGGACTCAGAAAAATATGAAAAATTAACAGAAATTCTAAAATATTAGAATAAGCTTGCAGAAAAATTTTGGAATAAAGAAATTAAGCGGAAGTGCTTATTCAGAGCTTATCAGCTTATGGCAAGTGCTTATTTATAAGCACTTGCCACAAAACTTTACCAAAATGTTACCACAACAGTATTATGCTACTATTAACTTAAATAAGCCAAGATAAGAACAAATGAAACATAGAAACACAAGCTGCAAGCTATAAGCAATCTATGATAAGCTAAATAAGCTAAGTCCTATACAGAATAAGCTACAGAATAAGCAGACCATGCACAATACTACATTTACTTCTAATGAACTCAGAAAAGCCAATAAAAACACAATAATAAGCACACACAAGTAATTACAGCCCTATGATAAAAAACAGTAAACTATGCTATACTACCAAAAAGCAAGCTTGATTAAGCAGTTCAAATAAGCTCTACACTATGAGATTATGGGGTCAAATTAAAGACTACCAAACTGAGAAGCTATAAAATAAAGAGCTTAAACTAATACTACCTACAGCTGTCCTAAATGATGCCTTGAAATCATACCTAAACCTGAGGTACAGGGGAGATAAGTGCCCACACAGGCTACTTCCAAACACAATTCCAATAAGCTAAAAAGTTCAAAACCAATATTTTCTTGCTGATTATGATTCACTAGCTACTAAGGAATACAAATCAACAAGCCAAATGTATTTCCAACTAAAAATGAGTCCTACAAGTTCTCTAAAAAATCAGACCAAAATCTAAGTGCAAGTCTAATTTTGACTTTTTATTTGAAACTAAACTTTTGACTAAATCTGATTTCTAATGCTAGATTCTACTCCTAGATGTAGTAATAAGCTGATGTAACACTAGATAAAGCTAGATTAATCTATTATGCAGTAACTTCTACAATTTCACTATCTAAATTCTACTACATCTAACTGTTAGCTAAATTTAGAAATCTATTTGACTAAATGTAAAATGACTAACTATTTTTTTTGACTTAGATGATAATTCCTACTCTACTAGAACCTGTGTAAGACAGAAAACCATCAAATTAACTTCATCAACTCACAGTAACTCACTAATCCAAACACCCCTGAAATGACAGTTAAAACTAGAAATTCATGAAATAAACAACAAAAACTCAAATCTAGTGATCAAGTAAACTACAATTATACTAACAGAAGCAATCTCAACACTCAATAACAACTAAATCCAACAGAAGCTCAGATTACAGTTATGAACTAAGATGAGCAAACAATGAAAACAGAACTTACAATTTCAAGTCATCTCAGCTCAAAATTGAGGTGATTCACTATGCTAGCCTGTCTCTAGACAAGCTCAAATCTCTTCTTCTGTATTGGCCTATCACTTTACACTTCAAATCTCCAAATTACCATTACAGTTGACTATCATTGACCATGGACCTTATGATCATTAACAATGTAACCAACCCTTACAGATGCTTTGTAAAGCTTAAATGAGATTTATGAAACTTAAAAACAAGCTTTGATGCAAACTATTCTCTATGAAAACTTTATCTACTATTTTATTCTTTTCTAATTTTCTGAAACAATATGAATAAAACAGATGTGATATGAAAACTAAGATTAAGGAATTGATTTAAACTATTTGAAACAGGAAAATAAAGATATTCAGTAACTAAGTAATTGAAATAAGCAGTAATGAAACAATCTAAAAATGCTTTGTATTAATAAGAAAGAAATTACAATAGAAAAATAATGCTACAATTCTGAAAACATTTTGGCAGAGTTTGGCTACTCCAAACTCCACACTCTAATCAGCTAACCTAGCCTTCTATTTATACTCCATGAGTGAAGGTTCTAGTGAGGAGAGAGGTCACGGATTGCCACCTTGGCAATCCGTGTGGTGTGTTTCCTGACAAGCAATCTGAGCCCTCTATCATTCCTCCAATCATTGCTTCATTTATCCACCCTTGGATTAGAGTTTATGACGTGGTGGAACCAATTGTGAGCTGCCACTTGGAAGGATTAGTGTTTCTTTGGCTACTGACATGCTCTGACATCACCAATACTTCTAGAAACGCACTTGAATTGACGTCCGTACCCTTAATTGTGGTAAATTTGGTGAATTGGTAACTAGGGTTCTTATTTACTATTTAATGAATAGTATTTTCTGGGTATAGGTAAGAAAAGGGGGGCGGGTAAGTGTACGGAGGAAATTATTAATATTATTTTGACTGAGTTTGGGTATGGGCCGGGTATGGGGTTTAAAGTGGTGGGCTTGGGGTTATATGTTGGGTTGGGTAAAACTATGGACCAGGAATGATTTGGTTTGGATTATATGTGATTTAGAATTAGTAAAATCCAAGGACCAAAGTTGTAATTTGTTAAACTCTGAGGACCAAATCTGCCAACTGAGTAAACTTAATCCAAGGGTATTTCTTGCAATGTTCTGATTCTTCAAGGGTTGATTTGGCACTTTGAGCTCAAATATTGATCCGGTCTTGAAAAATGCTTCCCAGTATCGGCTTTTGAATCCTTTTCCACTCTCGTGCTCGGTTTTGCTTTGTTTTGTTCGTTTTTTCGTAATATCCGTACCTGCACATCACAAACATAAAAACACGTGTTTTCCTGGCATTTGTTAGCTCAAATAGTCATTTTGGGTCGATATTTGGAAATAAAAAGGTGTGTAAATTAATACACACCAAAATCCCCCCCGACTAAAGTATTGCCGTGTCCTCACGCAATGTGATCAATTCACGCTTTTGGGATAAATAATTTCATAACTCTTCCTACTAACTTTGTAAAGTAGCAAGGAGGTTCGAAAGAAGTAACAAAATCATTTATTCCCGAAAACGCTCCGTTTTCCAAAATTTTCCTTTATTCCTTTATTTCACTTATACTTCTTATTTTTGTACTTTTCATACTTCAAACTTGTGACGGTTTGTTGAACTTTCATTATTATGCAATAATTATTAGGGTCAACGAGTAGAAAAACTTCTATTTAAGAAGTGACCATACGGATAAAAATCGTCATCCTTGATTTTTCACAAGTCCCCAAACTAAGCGTACAAACGAGATCACAGCTTATCTACAAATTAGATGCTAACATTACTCATAAAAGTTACTTGTGGATACTCCTTACTCCCATATTCTAGGTTTTTGTATCTCAATATTTTATTTTTGTTGAGAAATGAATTGCTTCATATTTTCTCGTTTCAATACTTTTAAGTCCGATAGTGACACCTAAGTTTAAACGATAAGTAGTTATTCATTTTCTCTTAAGAACCACTGCAATAGAAATTCGGTCCACATCAAGGAATTTTGGTACATACAATATCAAAGATATAAGTTACGGAGTACAATCACGTGCACCTCATGTGACTGATTACTAATCACTAATCACATGCACCTCACGCGCCAACAACTTATTTACATAAGCTCTTATTCGATACAACTTTCAACTTTCACTTTTCTTCATTTCACTTTTTTTACTTTTCTCATTTTTTCATACTTTTCACTTTTTTCTTTCTTTCTTGACTTTTCTCAATACATCAATGGAAGCTTATCGGGTAGCTCCAAAACCACATAGATAATCAACTTTTGACTTTTGATTTTTTCACTTTTTGCTCTTATTTTTTTATGTTCCTTGATATGTACCAAACTTCTAAAGCAAAAATTCTCTTAAGAAAATAAAGAACTAAATATTATTCAAACCGAAATACCACTAATTAACCTAGAACATCTATTATATATTGGTGACGTTTCTGTTGGGAGTAAAAAGCCACAAGTACCTCTCATGAGCTCTAAAGAGAACCACTACTCCACGTTTAGCATCTAACTTCTAAATAAACTCTATCATTTCTCGATCTTCGCAATTTAAGATTCCAAATAATGAAACCAGCGAATACTTAGCTGATAATCAGCCACGCATATATAAAGTCAGTTACGAAAACTTGCAAATTCTAGAAGAAGAATTCGCGTTTTCTAGCTCCTGATGTAAAAGACTAGTGAAAGCTTTTAAGCTGCGCATGTATAAAGTCAAGTACGGGAACTTGCAGATTCTTAAGAAAGAATTCGCATTTTATAGCTCTTTGTGTACAAAACTAGCACAAGCTTATGTGATCATCATTGGTTAAGGGAACAAGCTAGGGCTCAACATGCCCGGTCAAGTCAAAATATTTATTCCTACTCTCGCCAGCAAGAAAGTCAACAAGGTGTCAAAACACTTATTCAATCTTTATTATATTTTTGCACAATTTTTTCAACTTTTTCTCATTTTTTTTTTACTTTTCCATGACATTTTCAAAATTTTTGAAATTTTCAATTTTTTAAATTTTTTCATTTTTTTGTGGAAAAACGGAGTTGCAAGAGTGCATGACATGTGAAAAATGCAAGGTAAAAATCGAATCGAAGATTCACCCTCCCCCCGACTAGAACGAAACATTGTCCTCAATGTTTTATGGGTAAAGGTAATCCTAACAAAATTCTAGGCCGTTTATTAATTATGCCAAAGAAAACGTTAGTCGATAAGATTTACGGATATAGGATTTCCAAAAGCACCGATGAATGAGACTCCAAGTGAAGAGATAACGAGCACGAGAGTCATCATAAATCGCGGACAATCCTGAACAAACATCACAAACAACCACGGAATAAAAGAGTAGAAGAGGCACCCCCTCCTCACATTAGGTGTTAGAAAATAGAAATAAAAGAAGATGAAATAGGATAGGCATGGGTTGCCACCCACGAAGCGCTTGTTTTTGTTTTCCGAGTCACATGAGCTTGACTCGATCCCCAAATTAATTCGTCCTTGGGGAAAGCAGATGAAATGGCCACTTGGCACAAAAGATACCAGGGTAAAAAATGGTGTCCTCACTCCCGGTGGAGTGGAAAGAAGAAATGGTGGGATAGGTATAGAATGGTTGAAACACCCGGATAGTATAAACATAGTCGATTTCTGAATCAAGGGTGGGTAATATAGTAAGCTCGGGATCATCATGATTATAAATCTCGTCCACCACTCCCACAACAACTTCATTAACATCGAGCTCAAAATCTTCATCGGGCGGTTTCGCGGGTGGACGAGAAGATGGTAAATCAAAGAGAAATGAACGGCATCGGAAGGTAAATCATCGTTATGTAATTCTTTATTAAGCACGTTTCTTCGAAGGCCATTCTCGTCATTTTCAATATCTGGTTGAGAAATGGTATGAGAAAGTTCATCGGAGAACTTCTCGTGAGGAGAATCAAGCATATGATGTAAGACCTGAACCTCGGGTTCCATTTCAGACTCATCACTAAGAATATTGAAAATCGGGTTATTTGAAATTAGATTAAAATCCGATTCAAAGTCAAATAACGGATTCGTGAAAGTCTTATTGAATGCTTCGGAAACCCTTGGAACGAGGTCATCATCATCCTCATCATCATCATCGATATCACCACAAGAGTCTTCATCACTCGTAGTATACTCATTGTGAGAATCGGAATAACTTTCCACTTCAACTAAATCTTCATTGCTCATCGGAGGGAGAGAAGTTGACGGATCTTCATTCAATAATTCTTCAAGTAAACGAATATCTCCCTCTGGATCAAAATTAGAATCATCCATTATCGGAATGGAATCATTAGCAAGAAACGCCTCGATCTCATCTAATACGGCATCACTCCCTTCAACCGGTGTGAAAGAAGTATGGAAAGAAGAATCACTGTTAGAATTTTCCCCGGACTCACTTTGGATTGGAACGAGGTTCTCAACACTAGACTCATTGAATTCGTCAGATTCTGTTGCCGGAATAGTGTTAAGAGGCTCGTCCCCCATTATTAGAGAGTCCACGGGTTCCACGGGAGAAGAGATAGAATCATTTTGAGGATTTAGATTGATCGTAATCGTGGAACTATCATCATACAAACAACACTCACAAAATTGGAATTTTCTTTATTCAACAAGAGGTTCTTCCATCGATTTCTCATTAGGCTCGGGAGTAGATGTCATACGATTAACGACCATCTCTTTCAACTTCTCGATCATTGATTTGATTTCAAAAATTTGATTATTAAATTTGGAAGTTTGTGGGGGTTGGTAAAAACCATTAGAATCGTAACAAGAATTAGGTTCATGATAAGAATTTTCAAACGATCCCCTACAATTTTCAAAATTCGATGTATTTTAAAATTCACCATTGTAATACGAATTTGGCTCATAAAAATTATTTTGAGGATAACAATCAAAGCTCGGATTGTAATCGAAAGACGTATCAGCATTCGAAGCATAGCATATACAATCGGTGTATCCACATACATCACAAAAACATCGCCCACACGACATTCCTTCTTTGGACGGTTTTCCACAAATATAACAATAAAACGAAGGTGGTGGTGGTGTATAGAAATTGGGAATGTTTGACGAATTGTTGAACGAATTTTGATCATACGTGTGAGAATTACAATTCAAACAAACGCCTTCAAGAATATTATCACCACATTCGTTGCACGTACACCATACACACAACCCTCCGAAAAACGGTTCTCCACAATTGAAACAAATCGGATCCATTAGAATTAAACGTGAGAAGGTTTGAGAAGAAGAATAAATTTTTAGAGGATAAGAAGATTATTTTTTTGTTTTTGATTTTTCAAATTTTTATATTTTTTTAGAGAAAATATATACAAGATAGTGGAAAACTTAACACAACACGATTTTTCAACATGAATATTCAAAACTCACGTCCACCTTCCCCGGCAGCGGCGCCATTTTGATAAAGTGTTTTTGTAGTATAAAATTATTATTCCGAAGAAATGCTCGTGAAAGTATTTCCCGGGTCGTTCTCCCAACGAAGATAGAATGGAATCTCGAATAATCGAATCGCGAAATCGTGTCGTGAAAAGCGGTAAAATAAAAAAAATGATTTTGGATTTCAAGTTATGATAAAAATAGTAAACTATGTAGAATATACAAGCTAGGTATGGACAAACGTTAAAAACGTAAAAACGGGAATTCAAACATGAAAATTAACGTAACGTACGAAATAAAACGCGACTTATATACAAGAAATGATCCCACAAATGTGAAACAAGTTTCTAAAAATCTTAAACTACTAAAAAGAATTTTGAGAAAAAGAAAAATATTTTTTAGACTTTTTATTTATTTTCTAGAATTTATTTTCTATTTATTGAATTAAAAGGTAATTAAAAATAAAAGAAAATGTGAAAAATAATAGGAAAATTATGAAAACTATTTTGAAAAGAATATTATAAAGGAATATTCTAAACTATTTTTTGTATTTTTCAAGGCTTTTCTGTATTTTTTTATGGATTTTTGTTATTTAAAAATGATTTTTAACTAAAAGAAATTAAGAAAAATAGTAAATGGACTCAGAAAAATATGAAAAATTAACAGAAATTCTAAAATATTAGAATAAGCTTGCAGAAAAATTTTGGAATAAAGAAATTAAGCAGAAGTGCTTATTCAGAGCTTATCAGCTTATGGCAAGTGCTTATTTATAAGCACTTGCCACAAAACTTTACCAAAATGTTACCACAACAGTATTATGCTATTATTAACTTAAATAAGCCAAGATAAGAACAAATGAAACATAGAAACACAAGCTGCAAGCTATAAGCAATCTATGATAAGCTAAATAAGCTAAGTCCTATACAGAATAAGCAGACCATGCACAATACTACATTTACTTCTAATGAACTCAGAAAAGCCAATAAAAACACAATAATAAGCACACACAAGTAATTGCAGCCCTATGATCAAAAACAGTAAACTATGCTATACTACCAAAAAGCAAGCTTGATCAAGCAGTTCAAATAAGCTCTACATTATGAGATTATGGGGTAAAATTAAAGACTACCAAACTGAGAAGCTATAAAATAAAGAGCTTAAACTAATACTACCTACAGCTGTCCTAAATGATGCCTTGAAATCATACCTAAACCTGAGGTGCAGGGGAGATAAGTGCCCACACAGGCTACGTCCAAACACAATTCCAATAAGCTAAAAAGTTCAAAACCAATATTTTCTTGCTGATTATGATTCACTAGCTACTAAGGAATACAAACCAACAAGCCAAATGTATATCCAACTAAAAATGAGTCCTACAAGTTCTCTCAAAAATCAGACCAAAATCTAAGTGTAAGTCTAATTTTGACTTTTTATTTGAAACTAAACTTTTGACTAAATCTGATTTCTAATGCTAGATTCTACTCCTAGATGTAGTAATAAGCTGATGTAATACTAGATAAAGCTAGATTAATCTATTATGCAGTAACTTCTACAATTTCACTATCTAAATTCTACTACATCTAACTGTTAGCTAAATTTAGAAATCTATTTGACTAAATGTAAAATGACTAACTATTTTTTTTGACATAGATGATAATTCCTACTCTACTAGAACCTGTGTAAGACAGAAAACCATCAAATTAACTTCATCAACTCACAGTAACTCACTAATCCAAACACCCCTGAAATGACAGTTAAAACTAGAAATTCATGAAATAAACAACAAAAACTCAAATCTAGTGATCAAGTAAACTACAATTATACTAACAGAAGCAATCTCAACACTCAATAACAACTAAATCCAACAGAAGCTCAGATTACAGTTATGAACTAAGATGAGCAAACAATGAAAACAGAACTTACAATTTCAAGTCACCTCAGCTCAAAATTGAGGTGATTCACTATGCTAGCCTGTCTCTAGACAGGCTCAAATCTCTTCTTCTGTATTGGCCTATCACTTTACACTTCAAATCTCCAAATTACCATTACAGTTGACTATCGTTGACTATGGACCTTATGATCATTAACAATGTAACCAACCCTTACAGATGCTTTGTAAAGCTTAAATGAGATTTATGAAACTTAAAAACAAGCTTTGATGCAAACTATTCTCTATGAAAACTTTATCTACTATTTTATTCTTTTCTAATTTTCGGAAACAATATGAATAAAACAGATGTGATATGAAAACTAAGATTAAGGAATTGATTTAAACTATTTGAAACAGGAAAATAAAGATATTCAGTAACTAAGTAATTGAAATAAGCAATAATGAAACAATCTAAAAATGCTTTGTATTAATAAGAAAGAAATTACAATAGAAAAACAATGCTACAATTCTGAAAACATTTTGGCAGAGTTTGGCTACTCCAAACTCCACACTCTAATCAGCTAACCTAGCCTTCTATTTATACTCCATGAGTGAAGGTTCTAGTGAGGAGAGAGGTCACGGATAGCCACCTTGGCAATCCGTGTGGTGTGTTTCCTAACAAGCAATCTGAGCCCTCTATCATTCCTCCAATCATTGCTTCATTTATCCACCCTTGGATTAGAGTTTGTGACGTGGTGGAACCAATTGTGAGCTGCCACTTGGAAGGATTAGTGTTTCTTTGGCTACTGACACGCTCTGACATCACCAATACTTCTAGAAACGCACTTGAATTGACGTCCGTACCCTTAATTGTGGTAAATTTGGTGAATTGGTAACTAGGGTTCTTATTTACTATTCAATGAATAGTATTTTCTGGGTATAGTAAGAAAAGGGGGGCGGGTAAGTGTACGGAGGAAATTATTAATATTATTTTGACTGAGTTTGGGTATGGGCCGGGTATGGGGTTTAAAGTGGTGGGCTTGGGGTTATATGTTGGGTTGGGTAAAACTATGAACCAGGAATGATTTGGTTTGGATTATATGTGATTTAGAATTAGTAAAATCCAAGGACCAAAGTTGTAATTTGTTAAACTTTGAGGACCAAATCTACCAACTGAGTAAACTTAATCCAAGGGTATTTCTTGCAATGTTCTGATTCTTCAAGGGTTGATTTGGCTCTTTGAGCTCAAATATTGATCCGGTCTTGAAAAATGCTTCCCGGTATCGGCTTTTGAATCCTTTTCCACTCTCGTGCTCGGTTTTGCTTTGTTTTGTTTGTTTTTTTGTAATATCCGTACCTGCACATCACAAACATAAAAACACATGTTTTCTTGGCATTTGTTAGCTCAAATAGTCATTTTGGGTCGATATTTGGTAATAAAAAGGTGTGTAAATTAATACACACCAATGGTCATGTAATTCAAAACAATTGATGCTGTAATAGTTTAGGATTCGGCCTCTGTTGGCCTTGAACAATTTTATTTTCATGTTTTTTTTTACTTGAAATAATTGAATGTGCTTTTGTTAACGTTCTCCATGTTTTGTGTGATTTTATTTTTGTTTGTTTGTTATTTGCTTCCGTATGCATGCTTTATTTTTATTGTTGGTAAATCATGTTTCTCAATTAAATAGTGGAAATACTTTACTTTGTTGTTTTGGCTTAGTCTTAACTCCACCTAAGGTATTTTTGCAAAAGATAAGTGTAAGGGGAAACCCCAAATATGTTTTTAAGAAACAAACCGATCATGATTCTCCACAATATTAAATGAACATGTGTATTCGTATTTGTTAGAGTCAAATGCTTGTATCGAGTCATAATGAAGTTTTGCAGGATTTTCCAGGAAGTAGGACCAAGTTTTTCCAGAAATTTTCCGGAAACTTAACATAAGAATTTCTGCAGGTCACTTCTGACGGCGTCATGAGTTAACTCTTGACGGCGTCACGTGTAAAAATCTGAAAATTTTACCGGTTTTGTTTTTCTAACGGAGTCTTATGGTTTTTGTGAATTATTAAGTTTTATAATCTCCAGGAGATCTGCAAACTTCATTCCACAAGCATTATATCTTATTTTGTTTTCTAGGATTTTATAACTTATATAGGATGCCGCCGATTTTACGCGAGGTTGTTTTGTCTATTTTTTCAGGATTTACAGGTTATGTTTGACAAGAAGATGATTTACATTCTGGAAGGGAAGCTTTGATTGTTCATTTTCTTGGAGGAAGATCTAACCTGGTCACCTAATTATCCATACCGAGCGAATCAGGGGAGTATTTGATTTCATTCTTTTTACTTTTTCACTTTTACATTCTTTACTTAAACATTGGGGACAATGTTCATCCTAAGTGTAAGGGGAGGGTAAAAAAATGATACCTTACAAACGCACTTTCGCTTGAGTTTGTTTTGTTTAATGGTAGATGTGTAATAAATCTATGAGAAATACTTGTTAGTGCAATTTTAGCGCCAAATTTAAATTTTTTTACAACATTTAGGAGTGAAACTTTAGCCATAGCAAGCGTCTCATGGATAGGAGATTGTATGACTAGCACATAACCGTATATTTAGAAAAATTTTCCACCCAAATATGTGAGGTTCGCCTTTAGATTTGATAGGAAACGCATTTACTATTAGTGCTTATGAGTGTACCGGTAGCATTTAGATTCTAGAACTTGCGTTAGTGATGCATCCCGAGACCGCTAGTGAGACTACATTCGTGTAGTAGGATTTACTACATGATAAGAGGCATTAGGATCACCCTTGTGTTAAACCCATATCATAATTACTTGACCATTTAAGTCATATTACTTAGCTATTTAAGTCAACTAATTTTCCCACACCCTTAGCATTGTACTCATTTTTAGTACACGAAACCCCTAGTACACCCCTCCGAGCCTATCTTTTCGTTTCTAACTTTAAGCATTTTACTTAAAGGAAGAATTTGTTACACCCCACTTAAATGTACACCCAAATCGCTTTAGCCTTCCGTGTATGCGCTCATTTTTAGTGCATTATTGTTATTTGTTAAACCCTAAGTTAACTATCTAATTGATTACATGGTTGCTAAGTCGAGTCATATCCTTGTACATATTGTTTTGGGACTCATGGGTAAAGTACTTATTTTATGGAGTAATGGGGAAGAACATCATTTATTACCCCCGTATGAACGTTAATATTAAAAGTACTCCAAGTGTTTTGATTTTCTTAATTCGAGTCATTAGATTAGTTTATTGTAAAGTATGTAAAAATTCAAGTGTAAGGGAAATGTTTATTCCCTATGATATATTATTTTGGATGGTAGGGTAAGAGTGTATGCAAAAAAAAAAAAAAAAAAAAAAATCGAAAAAAATTAAAAAAAAAAAAAAAAAAAGTAGAAAAAGGAAAAGAGAAAAAACATACGGACTACCATCCCTTTTTATTCTATGTTCATTTTATGTTTTTGTTATTTTTCATTTATTAGCTTAAGTAGAGTCTAGTCTTGGCTTAGCAACGCCACATTGTACATGTAATTAACCAAGATTGTTAACTCGCCACCAGTAAAACTTCCTTTATCCAACAAAACCGTGTATTTCATATCCCTACACCTAACGTTACAACCCTTTAAAAGACCTCTTGGATAGTTTATCCTAGGTGCTTACGCCATGTGGTGGAGGTTTGATCCATTCCCAAGCCTATGGTAATCTATTTTGCTATGACAGGTAGTGAGAGATATCTTCCATTTCCATATTGTAATTTATACTTTATTACACCCGAGAGATGTGAGTATCTAAACAGTATTTGTGAGGTGCTAGTGTATGACCTCCGTGCTTGTCTATTGGTCTTTAGTGGAATGATTATTTGTTGTAATTACTTTTATATTAGTGCTAAATGACCCTAACTTGTATTTTGATTAGAATAAAAGCGCATTTGCTTGAGGACAAGCAAATCTCAAGTGTAAGGGTATATGATGAGGCGAAAAATGAACCACTTTTAGGGGGTCATTTAAGCCCGGAATTGAATTTATTTGATCAAATATTGCCCTAAATCGTTCCTTTTGTGATTTTAGGTACTTTGGGAGTGAAATCTGGAAAAGGAAGCAATTCGGACGTTTTTAGAGCATAAAAGTGAAGAAAACGCCAAAGTCTTAATTTTCCTTGCTGGGAACAGTAGGTGACGGCGTCAAGAGCAACACTTTGACGGCGTCAAGAGTAAATTCCATGACGACCCAGTTCAGAATAGACGGCATCACGAAGTAGGGCGTCAAGAGTAAAATTCATGACGGCCTGGAAATGCCTAATACATGACGGCGTCAAAAGTAGATCAAGGCAGTCCGAGAAAGATTTTGGCGGCGAGGTGACGGCGTCACAAGCTTTGTCTTGACGCCGTCAGACCCTATTTCTTATATATAGTTTTCTAATTTTCACATTAAAAAGAGAGAAGTTTTGGAGAAACCCTAAGTACGAACTCGGTGCGAATTTTACAGGTTTTTCAAGGGTTCTAAACCCTTGATACCTTTCATGTGTAATTGAGATACGTATTCTTTTAATTCAATCAATATGTCTATGTGTTGGTTGTCTATATCTTGTTCTTGTCTTAATTCCATCATGCTAGGCTAGATCTATCTTGTGTTTGCTTGGATCTAATGAAACCTAGATGTTAATTATGTGTTGATTACTTGTTTATATTTGTATTGGATGAATGAATTCGATGTTAGGCTTAAGAAAACTGGCAGACTTCCAATTGGTAACATGCTTGAACGTCTTAGGAAACATGAACTGATGTGCACTAGGTTTTATTGGTTGTATTTAATGCATGAGCCACTGTTTATAATCCCTATGGTTGTGCTGGGCATGGTATAGGAGGAGATAAGAGCTCATAGGATTGGGGAGTTAAGTGCGCCACCCCATGAATGGTATTAAGGAATACAATCCGTCATCCACGCAACTATAACAAGTAATTAACGTGTAAAAGATGTCTAGGGAGTAGTGAAATCTAAGTAAACACATTTTCTCCACTTATTGCTCACAACCTTAGTTAATTTAGTTTATTTTCATTTCTAGTATTTTATTTTGATTGCATCTTTAGTATTGGGTTAGTTGACTAGCAACTAATTCCGCCCAAATCCTTCAAACCCGAGATTTTTACTTGCTTTCTAAAAAATATAAAAATACAAAAAGAATCATCCCTCACCTTTAGAACTAGTATTTAGGTTTTCTAATCCTAGCGACACTATTCCTAGCTGAACGATCAATCCCCCGGTACTTGTCACTATACTATACTACAACGATCAGGTACACTGCCTGGTGGGGGTTGTAAGCTTCTCAAGATCCCTTGAGAGGTAAAGCCTGGTGCGATTCCCACGTATCATGCGCGTTGGTCACTAACACCTAATTCGTGGCTAACAAGGATCAGATTGTTGATGATCTTTTGGCGGTTGCTGCTATCCCCAACATTTATGCGCCCTGCGTTTCTCATGTCTAATTGCTTTATAGTGTTTTTGCAAAGTCTTAGATGGTTTGGCCATGTGTTAGGCCTTTTTTGAACAGTTGTTGCTTTTAAAAAATGTCTTTATATTTTGATCGTAAGTACGTATGTGTAAGTGAACCTAGATACTAGCAGGTTTATGTTGGACTGTATTTTGGACTTGATCAGGGTATTATACGTTTTGGATCACTAAATAGAATTAACATTCTAGTTTATGTGTTGTGGCCTCGTATTGAAATTGATAGTGAGTCAATTTACTGAATTTTTCTTGTTATTCTCTAATGTTTTTGGATGATTTTTGAAACTGGTGTCCACTTTATTCGTTATGCCAGTTTTTGATACCCTGGGATTTTACATTTTTCCAGGTGTATGGGACATAGGTTTTTGTTAGCTAGAGTGTTGTGACCCTGAGCTCTTAATGAAGTTGAGGGCTTCCCAACTTATTGTATTGTGTTGTATTCTTATGTTTGGTGATTAGTTAAACATGAAGAATGTGTAGCTTGGCTATGTGTAGTCTGATTTGTTCAATTGATTTAAGCCTTGACAAACTTAAATAGTGTTTGTGGCCGAAAGTTTGTTTAAACATTGACGTAGTGATAACAAGTACTTGTGTTTTGTGGTGCACATTATAACCTGCAATTATCGACTAGCTATCTTCCACCAAATCACTCATGGCAAGTTGTGCATTTGTAGTACTTTAGAATGGGCTTGCACTATGAAACCTTATCTAAACCTTCGTCGGGTGTATTCCCTACTTTTTGACCCATTGCCACGTTTTTTCATGAGCATGTTCATAAATGCTAATTTACGTTTGAGTAAGTATTGCATGTATGAATACTTGTATGTGACACTCTATGTGAAATTTTTTTGGAATTGTCATTGTATATTTTAAGAAATAGTACAAATGAGCTATCCTGGCTATTAGAAGCCTTCGTTTGATAAGCAAAATAAAATAAAATCAACCTAAGTGTAGCATGCCATGAGGCTGGATGCTTACCATTAGAGGGGAGTATGATCCCCCTAAGGTGGTGCCTAGCAAGTAGGGCTTCTTTTTCTTCACCTGTATTATGATACGAGCTTTCCCCTAATGTGGGTCTGGGTTGTTTTGGTTTCCCATTTCTACTTTGAGTGATATATCCTTTTTGCCTTTGCGATGAGTTGGTTGCGTGAGTAACAGGCCCCTTGCTTTCTCTAAGAGTGAGAAGTTTGGCATGTTGTTTTTCTCACTACTACCTTAATGTGATTATGTGGGAGTTTCGATCGTTTTTCCAAACCCCGGGTTTGTCTTTAAGGATGTTTTCCTTATTTCCTTTGACAGATGAGTTTTCAAATCCGAGCATCATGTTGGTGTTGTCCGACATTGATTATTTGTGAAGGAAATCATTTTTCTTCGTAACCCATATTGCCGTTGTTATCCAGGTGAGATGTCCCGAAGGTATTTTTGATATGTCTGACTCGTTGAAGCGTCTATTTGTGTTAGAGCCGTAGCCTGGGATTTCCTCCCGTTGCTGTCTTTCGGAGGTGGCTTCCTCTATAGCGGCTTCAAGTTTAGTCTCTAGACCTTGATACTCGCTCTTAATGGTGGCTAACCTAGCCTCTCTCGGGAATTCCGTGATAGATCTGATAGCTGAAACCTCTATGTTAAGCCGTTTCAATGCTTTTCTTCTTAGCAACACATTATACTTGGATGTTGGGAATACAAGTGTTAATGTATTATGTACACACTATTTACATATGATATGTAAATCGGTTTAGAGATGAGATGGGAATAGTTTTGTTGTTTGGTTTCCCATGTAAAACGGTAAGGACCCTATGAGATTGATAAGGATCAAGAAGCTTGTGTAACACCTAAACAAATACCATACTATACTGCTGTAACAATTCACAATTTCAGGTTAACTTTTATTCCCGAAATTTTACTATTCACTTTTACTATTCACTTTTTACTATTCACTTTTCACTATTCATCTCAGAAATTTTTATTTCATATTCTCGTAAGTTAAACTATTTTAACAATAATCCGAGAGTTTGACGCTTGTCGGATCATTTCTGCAAAAATCACAAAGCCGTGTCCGAGATTTACTTTTAGGTTTAAACGTCCTTCCAGCATCCCGATGTATCCATAAAACATTATAAACAATAGAAATATGATTTTCTATCATTTTATGACAATTCCAAAAGTTTTGGAATTTTACGTTTTCCAGTTTAGCGTTTTACGCGAATTGCGCGTTTTAGACCCGTGTTTCCAGTTTTTAGCAGGGTTTTAGCACCCGATAGAACCTACAACTCATTTTATATTTTATTATGGACTATATGGACATGTTTAACAATACTTTCAAATTCCATAATTTTACGACACCCGGTTTTACGTTTTGAGGCTTAATCATTTACGATTGGCATTTCCCGGAGTCAAAACTAACCAAGAATCTTGGATAAGATCACCAAAAGTCCACCCTTGCTCCCCAAGCTTGGCAAACCGCCAATAGGGGGGGAGTCACCATGGTGTGGCTTGATCTTGACCATTGATCTCTAGGATCATTACAAGTGTCTTAACTAACCATGGTTAAACTCTAACCCAATATATGGTTAACTATTTTTCCTACCCTATAAATACCAAGCTAAACACATGAAATTCCTTGCACCACACCTTCTTATAACCTTCAAGTCCTAAAACCTAAGGCACTTTTCTTATATTTTGTAAGAAAGTTAACTAGTTTTTGAAAGAAAACTAGTGTTTGATCTTCAATCTTGGAAATTTTCTAAGAAAAGTTGTTATAACTTTAAAGTCTCCAAAAAGACGTCGTTATAATCTTCAAATAACTTTGGACTTCAAGAAGGCGTCGTTATAATCTTCAAATAATCTCGGTTTATCATAGATTGCAAAGGGTGAAGCTTAAGTCTATCAAAGTCCTATCCTTACATGTTAACTTCCTTTCATCTTTGAAAGCCAAAAGTTGTAAGCCAAACCCTAACATGCTTCTTATTGAATAATCATGTTCTTGTTATTTACATATTATTCATGCTATATTATGTCTTGTATTCATGTCCATGATGTATAAAAGCGAGTAAAACAAGTATTGATACATATATGTAACTTATGTTATTCAAACAAGTAAACTAGTGACTTTCTTGGAGAACCACGACCAAAATGGTAAAATTATGATATTGGATCATTACATATTACAGTAGAGGACTTAACAAGGAAACCATAGCAATTTGAACCACCTAAAACGAGTATACGAGTCAAAAGTTACGCCCATTTGAAGTTACCAAAACTTTGCGGCAAACTGCCAAATACCATTCTGATCAAATTTGGGTTTTGAAAGTCCCACTTCTGGTCCGATTCATCAAAAAGTTAAAACACGAAAGTTGTCTGGAACGACGTTTTCGTTCAGGAACAAAGAAGCTCGAGCCCTGAAAACGCTTTCCGAGTGATAAAATTCTTCAAATTCTAAACAGCCCATTTTTAGGCCAAAGTCACTATATTATGGTTATACTTTAAAAGGAACAAGAGGTCTTATGACCTATAATCAAGACCACAACCATGGCTAGAGCCAAGTTTGAGTCTCATGACCTTGGAACAAGGACCAAAGGTCATGGCTAGGCCATGACGAAATGACCAAGTAAACTTACATAGGCGTAAACATGAAACAAGGAATTGGCGATATATTGAACAAGCAATTTGGATCTACTTCACTTAAAAAGGAACCATGAGATATTACAAAGAGAAAATGGTCATACAAGACTTATGAAACTACCCCTAATAACAATCTTCATGTACTAATAAACTTTCTTAAGTTTATTCAAGTATCGGACATGTAACTTTTCGGATCAAAACTTATATCTATATATTTCATCAACTACTACAATAGTAGGGAGCCTCATGTGAGGAGTTCATTATGTAAGCCGTCGAGTTGAGTTGTGGATTTACGAGTTAAAGTGTCCTGGCTCCTCGAACGCTTACTAACATGACTTCTGAATTATGTCGGCCCGAACGGTAGTAAACGATATACAAAACATACATGTTTCATGAATCATTTCTTTCAAAGACTTACAATATACATCATACCACATCATGGACTATAAATGCAAGATATATATATAGGCACTACGTTATATTCATTACTCAAATCCTAAGTCGCGACATTCTATTATAGGTTGCTCGTAGAAACCTTCACGATCTAACCGTTACATTCATTACTTGCTATCTTACTTAAGGTGAGTTCATAGCCCCACTTTACATTATTTCAATGTTTTACAAACCCTTGGGGGGAATACATGCTATTATTTTTCTACTCGAACACAATGCTTTCTACTGTATGCTATTCGACTATGTTTTATTATCACTAAGTAACATCCTTGCCAAACCAAGATCCCTTATTATGAACCATTTAATCACTTGCGAGGGTTACTTGCAAGTGAGCACGAATATTGTGAATAGGCCTATTGGGATTGATGAATCCCATTTGTTTTGACTAAGTTCAAACAAATGCATTAATATTTGAGACATTAGGTATGACGGCAAAGTACCTACCGGGATAAATCTGCCGATCGATATTGGTACACGTTAACGTTTTGGTGTCATAAGCTTAGTGAATTAATAACCTTTCCGGGCATATAACAACGTAGCCTACATGTTTTGTTTTCCAAACATTGGTGTGAGTCTATAGCTCACACTACCAACATATTGTGTTCAAACGATTTAACTACAAACACTACGATTATTGTGTTCAAACGATTTAACTACAAACACTACGATTATTGTGTTCAACGATTTACTACCAACTCATTGTGTTCAAACATTAAACAAACTCTATGAATATCACTCAACCTTTGTGTTGACCTCTCAAGCATGTATTTCAGGTTCATGACGATCAAGGATGGCACGGAAGGACACGGATACTCAAGAGGGCTATAAATTTTATTATCATTCAAAAACACATTTATTATACCTTGTAAACATGGAACCATTTGGGACCTCATTTTGTAAATCTCTGATATTTATACAATTTGAATGATAAATCTTTTAAAAACGACTCAATTGGAGTTCGTTTTCTATTATTGTGACTATTGTGCTGTCGAGTAACACCCAGTTTGAATTCCGCTGCAAACATGAATTGGGGGTGTTACAGATTTGTACCAGAGCCATGGTTATAGAGAAACGGGTCTAAGTGAGACCTAAACTATAACTACAATCACAAACAAAAACATTTTATAGCCTTCCGCTCTCCGTGTCTTCCATCCTCCAGACGATTATGGACTTAGTAAGCATGTTATGATACAAAAACATATTAGTATATTCATATATACCCATTTTGAGCATTTCCCCGTAGACATTTTTGTGCTACACAAACATAATTGCATATTGATATATGTACCCTTAACATAATTGAGCATTTCCCCGTAAGCATTTTATGCCACATGAACATATAAGTATATTCATATATACACACTAGGCATTTTATACTACATGAACATATTAGTATATTGATATATAAACTCGGTTTATTTTCAATCATTTATCTAAACAATGGACTAAACATATCTGTGTATGCCTATTCTAAGGCATTTCGGCACAACCACACTCTCCCAATCATGTTCCTACTCCAACATTATATGTCCAAGACATTGTAACTAATTACAATGGTCTCATTCATTTTCCAAGACATTGTGAGATACAATGGTCTCATTCATTTTTCAAGACATTGTGAGATACAATGGTCTCATTCATTTTCCAAGACTTTGTGAGATACAATGGTTTCATTCATTTTCCAAGACATTGTGAGATACAATGGTCTCATTCATTTTCCAAGACATTGTGAGATACAATGGTCTCATTCACTTTTCAAGACATTGTGAGATACAATGGCCTCCTCATTCATTTTCCAAGACATTGTAAGATACAATGGTCTCATTCATTTTCCAAGACATTGTATGATACAATGGTCTTAATCATTTCTCAAATGTTTTGAGTCACACAATGGCCTAACCTACTTCCCAGACATTGTGAATTGCACAATGGTCTAACCTACTTCTGAGACATTGTGTTTTGTGCAAATGGTCTCTAGAATTATTCCATCACATCATCAATATCATTTCTTATGATATCAAAAACCCATCACAATCTATCGATTTCAAAACAAGAAATATGAGATTTCTAAAGGACAAACAAATCCATCACCTACAAAAGCTGAAGTTCAGCTCTACATTCATCAAAGTTTTCTTCTGAAACCTTCATTATTAAAAGTTCGTGATCCTGGCCAAGTATGTTCTATTTTAGAACTACTTAAAACTTCCTTTCCATACATATCTACCCTTACTACCTTCTATGCAATGGAATATGAAAACATACGTTACAAGTCTTGTATGGACGGGACTTGCAACTTAAGGGTTTGACATCGCCTTTGTTTAGTGGACAGTTTCCCGAAAGCAACGGACATATCAAAAGTATACCTAGTTTAGGTATTTGAAAATTTTATCGAACCTTGGCTAAATATAGACTAGTCACCTATATTTAACCTAGGGACAGTGGAATATAGTCTGACTAACTATATTCGACTTAGAATTTTCAAATACTGAGAATAGTTGTACTAGGGTTATGTTTAGATTGATTTCCTACATGAACATGATAAACCACCAGAATACATTAAAACAATCTAGAGACACGATAGTGCCTTACCACTCAGCGAAATCTTAACACTTTATTTGTACTACCTAACTTCATTCTTGAAAGTTTTCATTTATGAGATAATCCGAACTACTATCTGGGATAGTTATCAATTATTCTCTTCATCCTGTAGAAGTACTATCCTGTTTAGGTCCTAAGGATACCATTCCATCATAAACCTTTAAAATCTCTTAAGATTTTTAAAGCAAACTCAACATCTATACCTAAGAGTATTAATGTTAAGCATACACTACACATTTTTGTTCATCAACATATCATATCATTATCTTCACAACCGTTACAAACACAAGCTCATTAACAGATCTTGATGCACTTTTAAAGCTCAAATCATCCTTAGTTACACCACAAGCACCCTTATCAGCTTTACAAGATTGAATATTCATCTTGTACTTTTGCTACACCAGTGTCATCTCGTAATACACTACCTTGTAACTCACCGGCTAATTGTGAATGTTGTGTTGGAAATTCTTAAGTAGGATGATTTGTAATTATTTGAATGGATTGGGATGCCTTTTCATTTAAATAAAGAAATTGTAAATCGCCGAACCATAAGTTTATAATTCCGTATTTACATTGTTTGGGATGCCTCTCTATGTAAATAAAGAATTATAAACAAGTGGGCTTATTTGTATCCGAAATAACATATGTATGAAGTTAATAAACACTAGGTACAACAACAGATTACCTACTATGCTATGATTGCAACTACTATCCCAATTTCCATTGATATTCCACTACTATATCAATTTCCATTTATTGGATTCCTATGTAAATTGCTATTGTTGTTCAACTGTTATATCAATTGCTATTGTTACTTGACAACTATATCAATTTCCATTTTGATATTTAACTATATCAAGTTCTATTTGATATTCAACTACTATATCAATTCCTATTAATATCCGACTGCTATATCAATTTCCTTTGATATTCGACTATTACCATATCTTTCCTACATAAAAGGAAGCCTCATCCTACACCATACACTGAAACGACAAATCAAACTACATTACCGGTAATCCCAGACACTAGTCCTCATAAGTAACCACACCTGTTCATCGACACCACTCCAACATATAACACACACAGAACTTCGGGACGAAGTTCCCCGTAAGGGGTAGAGACTGTAACAATTCACAATTTCAGGTTAACTTTTATTCCCGAAATTTTACTATTCACTTTTTACTATTCACTTTTCACTATTCATCTCAGAAATTTTTATTTCATATTCTCGTAAGTTAAACTATTTTAACAATAATCCGAGAGTTTGACGCTTGTCGGATCATTTCTACAAAAATCACAAAGCCGTGTCCGAGATTTACTTTTAGGTTTAAACGTCCTTCCAGCATCCCGATGTATCCATAAAACATTATAAACAATAGAAATATGATTTTCTATCATTTTATGACAATTCCAAAAGTTTTGGAATTTTACGTTTTCCAGTTCAGCGTTTTACGCGAATTGCGCGTTTTAGACCCGTGTTTCCAGTTTTTAGCAGGGTTTTAGCACCCGATAGAACCTACCACTCATTTTATATTTTATTATGGACTATATGGACATGTTTAACAATACTTTCAAATTCTATAATTTTACGACACCCGGTTTTACGTTTTGAGGCTTAATCATTTACGATTGGCATTTCCCGGAGTCAAAACTAACCAAGAATCTTGGATAAGATCACCAAAAGTCCACCCTTGCTCCCCAAGCTTGGCAAACCGCCAATAGGGGGGGAGTCACCATGGTGTGGCTTGATCTTGACCATTGATCTCTAGGATCATTACAAGTGTCTTAACTAACCATGGTTAAACTCTAACCCAATATATGGTTAACTATTTTTCCTACCCTATAAATACCAAGCTAAACACATGAAATTCCTTGCACCACACCTTCTTATAACCTTCAAGTCCTAAAACCTAAGGCACTTTTCTTATATTTTGTAAGAAAGTTAACTAGTTTTTGAAAGAAAACTAGTGTTTGATCTTCAATCTTGGAAATTTTCTAAGAAAAGTTGTTATAACTTTAAAGTCTCCAAAAAGACGTCGTTATAATCTTCAAATAACTTTGGACTTCAAGAAGGCGTCGTTATAATCTTCAAATAATCTCGGTTTATCATAGATTGCAAAGGGTGAAGCTTAAGTCTATCAAAGTCCTATCCTTACATGTTAACTTCCTTTCATCTTTGAAAGCCAAAAGTTGTAAGCCAAACCCTAACATGCTTCTTATTGAATAATCATGTTCTTGTTATATTATGTCTTGTATTCATGTCCATGATGTATAAAAGTGAGTAAAACAAGTATTGATACATATATGTAACTTATGTTATTCAAACAAGTAAACTAGTGACTTTCTTGGAGAACCACGACCAAAATGGTAAAATTATAATATTGGATCATTACATATTACAGTAGAGGACTTAACAAGGAAACCATAGCAATTTGAACCACCTAAAACGAGTATACGAGTCAAAAGTTACGCCCATTTGAAGTTACCAAAACTTTGCGGCAAACTGCCAAATACCATTCTGATCAAATTTGGGTTTTGAAAGTCCCACTTCTGGTCCGATTCATCAAAAAGTTAAAACACGAAAGTTATCCGGAACGACGTTTTCGTTCAGGAATAAAGAAGCTCGAGCCCTGAAAACGCTTTCCGAGTGATAAAATTCTTCAAATTCTAAACAGCCCATTTTTAGGCCAAAGTCACTATATTATGGTTATACTTTAAAAGGAACAAGAGGTCTTATGACCTATAATCAAGACCACAACCATGGCTAGAGCCAAGGTTGAGTCTCATGACCTTGGAACAAGGACCAAAGGTCATGGCTAGGCCATGACGAAATGACCAAGTAAACTTACATAGGCGTAAACATGAAACAAGGAATTGGCGATATATTGAACAAGCAATTTGGATCTACTTCACTTAAAAAGGAACCATGAGATATTACAAAGAGAAAATGGTCATACAAGACTTATGAAACTACCCCTAATAACAATCTTCATGTACTAATAAACTTTCCTAAGTTTATTCAAGTATCGGACATGTAACTTTTCGGATCAAAACTTATATCTATATATTTCATCAACTACTACAATAGTAGGGAGCCTCATGTGAGGAGTTCATTATGTAAGCCGTCGAGTTGAGTTGTGGATTTACGAGTTAAAGTGTCCTGGCTCCTCGAACGCTTACTAACATGACTTCTGAATTATGTCAGCCCGAACGGTAGTAAACGATATACAAAACATACATGTTTCATGAATCATTTCTTTCAAAGACTTACAATATACATCATACCACATCATGGACTATAAATGCAAGATATATATATAGGCACTACGTTATATTCATTACTCAAATCCTAAGTCGCGACATTCTATTATAGGTTGCTCGTAGAAACTTTCACGATCCAACCGTTACATTCATTACTTGCTATCTTACTTAAGGTGAGTTCATAGCCCCACTTTACATTATTTCAATGTTTTACAAACCCTTGGGGGGAATACATGCTATTATTTTTCTACTCGAACACAATGCTTTCTACTGTATGCTATTCGATTATGTTTTATTATCACTAAGTAACATCCTTGCCAAACCAAGATCCCTTATTATGAACCATTTAATCACTTGCGAGGGTTACTTGCAAGTGAGCGCGAATATTGTGAATAGGCCTATTGGGATTGACGAATCCCATTTGTTTTGACTAAGTTCAAACAAATGCATTAATATTTGAGACATTAGGTATGACGGCAAAGTACCTACCGGGATAAATCTGCCGATCGATATTGGTACACGTTAACGTTTTGGTGTCATAAGCTTAGTGAATTAATAACCTTTCCGGGCATATAACAACGTAGCCTACATGTTTTGTTTTCCAAACATTGGTGTGAGTCTATAGCTCACACTACCAACATATTGTGTTCAAACGATTTAACTACAAACACTACGATTATTGTGTTCAAATGATTTAACTACAAACACTACGATTATTGTGTTCAACGATTTACTACCAACACATTGTGTTCAAACATTAAACAAACTCTATGAATATCACTCAACCTTTGTGTTGACCTCTCAAGCATGTATTTCAGGTTCATGACGATCAAGGATGGCACGGAAGGACACGGATACTCAAGAGGGCTATAAATTTTATTATCATTCAAAAACACATTTATTATACCTTGTAAACATGGAACCATTTGGGACCTCATTTTGTAAATCTCTGATATTTATACAATTTGAATGATAAATCTTTTAAAAACGACTCAATTGGAGTTCGTTTTCTATTATTGTGACTATTGTGCTGTCGAGTAACACCCAGTTTGAATTCCGCTGCAAACATGAATTGGGGGTGTTACAGATTTGTACCAGAGCCATGGTTATAGAGAAACGGGTCTAAGTGAGACCTAAACTATAACTACAATCACAAACAAAAACATTTTATAGCCTTCCGCTCTCCGTGTCTTCCATCCTCCAGACGATTATGGACTTAGTAAGCATGTTATGATACAAAAACATATTAGTATATTCATATATACCCATTTTGAGCATTTCCCCGTAGACATTTTTGTGCTACACAAACATAATTGCATATTGATATATGTACCCTTAACATAATTGAGCATTTCCCCGTAAGCATTTTATGCCACATGAACATATAAGTATATTCATATATACACACTAGGCATTTTATACTACATGAAGTTATGTGTGTTGTTGTCCTTTTATAGAAAGGCTTGTAGGGTTTAGAGATGAACCCTTTGGGGATGATTAATGGCTGCTAGGGAGTTAGGTGTTGATCATCCGAGAGCAGACAAGGAGGAAAGGTGTTGCGCACTCCTTGGCTCGTACAAAAGAGTGCTCTGCTTTCCGGTTTTGTTGGTCGTGTGTTCCCCGATGTGCTATGTAAGACTCGCATGTCTCAACCGTAAGTGACAGCTGGGACATTTGTCTCTTGTGCATATACCATGCGGCCTAATAAACGTTACAAGGCCTAGCTCGGCCTGGGTTTTATGTAGTTCTTGTCAATATTGACTCGCTAACCGTTGTTTTTTTGGGCTTGATTCGAGCTTGTGATTAGGGGGGTTGGGCCACTAATAATGATACGCTATCACCCACCATAAATGCTTTTACTAAATTATCTCCTACAAAATTTTTGGGATGAACATTGAAGGCTAATGATGTAAAGTGCTAAGGGCCCGTTTGGTTTGTAGATTGGTTTAAGATTTGGATTTAGAAAAAGCGGATATATATATATATATATATATATATATATATATATATATATATATATATATATATATATATATATATATATATATATATATATATATATATATACTGGAGGCGTTTGACTATTTTTTGCCACATATTCATGGTCAATGCCCAGTCATTGCCAAATATTCATGGTCAATGCCCAATCATCAAGTTTTGAGCGCCATGTCATCAGTTTTTCATTCTATGTCATCAGTTTATTTTTTTCGGATTTACATGTCATCATTTTTATTTTTTTTAATTCGTATTTTAATTTAATTTTCGGATTTATTTTAAAAAAAATGACACTTGCATGATTCGAACCTAGGTCTTGGCATCGACACACAAACATGATTACCACTAGGCCAACACATTTTTTTGATTATAACTTTCAAAACCAAATCTATAAACCTACTCAACCAATTAATGATAAGTTTGATTATATAACATCAATCCATTCCTTAATTATAGTTTTATAATTATAAACGTACGCCTGATACGTGGGAATCGCACCAGGCTTTACCTCTCAAGGGATCTTGAGAAGCTTACAACCCCCACCAGGCAGTGTACCTGATCGTTGTAGTATAGTATAGTGACAAGTACCGGGGGATTGATCGTTCAGCTAGGAATAGTGTCGCTAGGATTAGAAAACCTAAATACTAGTTCTAAAGATGAGGGATGATTATTTTTTGTATTTTTATGTTTTTTAGAAAGCAAGTAAAAATCTCGGGTTTGAAGGATTTGGGCGGAATTAGTTGCTAGTCAACTAACCCAATACTAAAGATGCAATCAAAATAAAATACTAGAAATGAAAATAAACTAAGTTAACTAAGGTTGTGAGCAATAAGTGGAGAAAATGTGTTTACTTAGATTTCACTACTCCCTAGACATCTTTTACACGTTAATTACTTGTTATAGTTGCGTGGATGACGGATTGTATTCCTTAATACCATTCATGGGGTGGCGCACTTAATTCCCCAATCCTATGAGTGCCTACTTCACTCCTATGTCGAGCCGGCTAAGAAGCTCCTAACATGGGATCATTAGAATTTACTCATGCATTAAATACAACCAATAAAACCTAGTGCACGTCAGCTCATGTTTCCTAAGACGTTCAAGCATGTTACCATTTGGAGATCTGCCAGTTTTCTTAAGCCTAACATCGAAATCATTCATCCAATACAACCATAAACAAGTAATCAACACATAATTAACATCTAGGTTTCATTAGATCCAAGCAAACACAAGATAGATCTAGCCTAGCATGATGGAATTAAGACAAGAACAAGATATAGACAACCAACACATAGACATATTGATTGAATTAAAATAATACTTATCTCAATTACACATGAAAGGGATCAAGGGCTTAGAACCCTTGAAAAATCTGTAAAATTCGTACCAAGTTCGTACTTAGGGTTTCTCCAAAACTTCTCTCTCTTTTTTAATGTGAAAATTAGAAAACTATATATAGGAAATAGGGTCTGACGGCGTCAAGACAAATGTTGTGACGCCGTCATCTCGCCGCCAAAATACTTCTCGGACTGCCTTGATCTACTTTTGACGCCGTCATGTGTTAGCATTTTCCAGGCCGTCATGCATTTTACTCTTAACGCCCTACTTCGTGACGCCGTCAATTCTGTACTGGGTCGTCATGGAAATTACTCTTGACGCCGTCAGAAATTCCTCCTTGACACCGTCACCTACTGTTCCCAGCAAGGAAAATTAAGACTTTGGCGTTTTCTTCACTTTTATGCTCCAAAAACGTCCGAATTGCTTCCTTTTCCAGATTTCTCTCCCAAAGTACCTAAAATCACAAAAGGAACGATTTAGGGTAATATTTGATCAAATAAAGTCAATTCCGGGCTTAAATGACCCCCTAAAAGTGGTTCATTTTTCGCCTCATCATATACCCTTACACTTGAGATTTGCTTGTCCTCAAGCAAATGCGCTTTTATTCTAGTCAAAATACAAGTTAGGGGTCATTTAACACTAATATAAAAGTAATTACAACAAATAATCGTTCCACTAAAGACCAATGACAAGCACGGAGGTCATACACTAGCACCTCACAAATAGTGTTTAGATACTCACATCTCTCGGGTGTAATAAAGTATAAATTACAATATGGAAACGGAAGATATCTCTCACTACCTGTCATAGCAAAATAGATTACCATAGGCTTGGGAAAGGATCAAACCTCCACCACATGGCGTAAGCACCTAGGATAAACTATCAAAGAGGTCTTTTAAAGGGTTGTAACGTTAGGTGTAGGGATATGAAATACACGGTTTTGTTGGATAAAGGAAGTTTTTACTGGTGGCGAGTTAACAATCTTGGTTAATTACATGTACAATATGGCGTTGCTAAGCCAAGAATAGACTCGACTTAAGCTAATAAATGAAAAATAACAAAAACATAAAATGAACATAGAATAAAAAGTGATGGTAGTCCGTATGTTTTTTTCTCTTTTTCTTTTTCTTGTTTTTTCGATTTTTTTTTTTTTTTTTTTTTTTTGCATACACTGTTACCCTACCATCCAAAATAATACATCATAGGGGGTAATAAAATGATGTTCTTCCCCATTACTTTACAATAACTAATCTAATGACTCGAATTAAGAAAATCAAAACACTTGGAGCACTTTTAAGATTAACGCACATATGGGGGTAATAAAATGATGTTCTTCCCCATTACTCCATAAAATAAGTACTTTACCCATGAGTCCCAATCGTCCCAAAACAATATGTACAAGGATATGACTCGACAACCATGTAATCAATTAGATAATTAACTTAGGGTTTAACAAATAACAATAATGCACTAATGATGAGCGCATACACGGAAGGCTAAGGCGATTTGGGTGTATATTTAAGTGGGGTGTAACAAATTCTTCCTTTAAGTAAAATGCTTAAAGTTAGAAACGAAAAGATAGGCTCGGAGGGGTGTACTAGGGGTTTCGTGTACTAAAAATGAGTACAACGCTAAGGTGTGGGAAAAATTAGTTGACTTAACTAGCCAAGTAATATGACTTAAATGGTCAAGTAATTATAATACGGGTTTAACACAAGGGTGATCCTAATGCCTCTTATCATGTAGTAAATCCTACTACACGAATGTAGTCTCACTAGCGGTCTCGGGATGCATCACTAACGCAAGTTCTAGAATCTAAATGCTACCGGTACACTCATAAGCACTAATAGTAAATGCTTTTCCTATCAAATCTAAAGACGAACCTCACATATTTGGGTGGAAATTTTTTTTGAATGGTACGGTTATGTGCTAGTCATACAATCTCCTATCCATGAGACGCTTGCTATGGCTAAAGTTTCACTCCTAAATGTTGTAAAAAATTTTAAATTTGGCGCTAAAATTGCACTAACAAGTATTTCTCATAGTTTTATTACACATCTACCATTAAACAAAACAAACTCAAGCGAAAGTGTATATGTAAGGTATCATCATTTTACCCTCCCCTTACACTTAAGATGAACATTGTCCTCAATGTTCAAGTAAAGAATGTAAAAGTGAAATAAGAAAAAATAATGAAATCAAATACTCCCCTGATTCGCTCGGTATGGATAAAAAGGTGACCAAGTTAAATCTTCCTCCAAGAAAATGAACAATCAAAGCTTTCCTTCCAGAATATAAATCATCTTCTTGTCATACATAACCTGTGAATCCTGATAAAATAGACAAGACAACCTCGCATAAAATCGGCGGCATCCTATATAAGTTACTAAATCCTAGAAAACAAAATAAGATATAATGCTTGTGGAATGAAGTTTGCAGATTTCCTGGAGATTATAAAACTTAATAATTCACAAAAACCATAAGACTCCGTTAGAAAAACAAAACTGGTAAAATTTTCAGATTTTTACACGTGACGCCGTCAAGAGTTAACACGTGACGCCGTCAGAAGTGACCTGCAGAAATTCTTATGTTAAGTTTCTGGAAAATTTCTGGAAAAACTTGGTCTCACTTCCTGGAAAATCCTGCAAAACTTCATTATGACTCAATACAAGCATTTGACTCTAACAAATACGAATATACATGTTCATTTAATATTGTGGAGAATCATGATCGGTTTGTTTCTTAAAAACATATTTGGGGTTTCCCCTTACACTTATCTTTTCCAAAAATACTTTTAGGTGGAGTTAAGACTAGGCCAAAACAACAAAGTAAAGTATTTCCATTATTTAGTTTAGAAACATGATCTACCAACAATAAAAATAAAGCATGCATACGGAAGCAAATAACAAACAAACAAAATAAAATCACACAAAACATGGGTTGCCTCCCAAGAAGCGCTTTGCTTTATTTACGAGTCTTGTAGCTAGACTCAAGGTCATGGGTTAACGTGTATCGCTTATGCTCACATAACCAAGTGTGAGCCATCTAATAGTCGCCTCATCTTTCTTATAATCATCTCCTAACTCTAAGCATCCGCGATAGTATCTTTTATTCTTTTCATGAGTATACTTAAGTCCTTTTCTCTTATCATTTTCACTTAACATTTCTATGGGTGGGTACCTACTACACTTTTCCATGGAAAAATCCTTGAACCTAGGGTGTGTGTGGGGCATTTGATAGACAAAATCTTCATCCCCATCCGAGAATGTAATTAACCCTTCTATGAGTTTTTCATCGAGGTTGGTCAACTGTTTGAAAGGTTTTCCAAACACAACTTGGGTCAACTTATCATCAATAAATTCTCCTAGATTCTCCATAACCATGAACTCAATAAGATAAACCAAGCTTCCAACAAACACATGCAATGGTATTGCCCTAGCAATAATGTTTTCTCCTTTGTATTCTAACTCATCTACCATGATTTTATTGTATTCATTACGCGAGATTATGTTCATTGGGAGAGATGAGTTAAGATAGGCGTTAAAGCTCTTAAATCCGATCTTACAAGGAAATTGCATGTTAAATGAACTATCACACTCAATCCTGGTTCTAGGGTCGACATACCTAAGAGGGTTTATTTCTTCCTCCATCCTATTTTCATTAATCACATCACCATCATCAAGATCCTCGTCGGAGTCTGAATAGTAAAAGGGACTAGCCCTACGGTCATCCTCATGATCCGACTCCTCTAACTCAGAATTATTGTCAAAGTGGTGGTTGGGCGAGAGGTTAGGTGGGTTCTCATTCTCCACTAAAGGGAGTGGTGCGGGCATTTGGAAAATCCTACGACGAAAAACACGAATAACAGGAATCAAACGATCAATGTTATTGTTATCCATCGAAATAGTTTACGAACAAAGGACACAAAGAAATAAGATAGTCTAAAGAAACCTAAAAAATAAAAATCAAATCTTACTAGAAAGGAATCTAGCAAGTAGACGTAATAAAAAGAGATTCTAACCTAGACAATAACTATTTCCCCGGGCTGCGGCGCCAAAAACTTGATACGTGGGAATCGCACCAGGCTTTACCTCTCAAGGGATCTTGAGAAGCTTACAACCCCCACCAGGCAGGGTACCTGATCGTTGTAGTATAGTATAGTGACAAGTACCGGGGGATTGATCGTTCAGCAAGGAATAGTGTCGCTAGGATTAGAAAACCTAAATACTAGTTCTAAAGATGAGGGATGATTATTTTTTGTATTTTTATGTTTTTTAGAAAGCAAGTAAAAATATCGGGTTTGAAGGATTTGGGCGGAATTAGTTGCTAGTCAACTAACCCAATACTAAAGATGCAATCAAAATAAAATACTAGAAATGAAAATAAACTAAGTTAACTAAGGTTGTGAGCAATAAGTGGAGAAAATGTGTTTACTTAGATTTCACTACTCCCTAGACATCTTTTACACGTTAATTACTTGTTATAGTTGCGTGGATGACGGATTGTATTCCTTAATACCATTCATGGGGTGGCACACTTAATTCCCCAATCCTATGAGTGCCTACTTCACTCCTATGTCGAGCCGGCTAAGAAGCTCCTAACATGGGATCATTAGAATTTACTCATGCATTAAATACAACCAATAAAACCTAGTGCACGTCAGTTCATGTTTCCTAAGACGTTCAAGCATGTTACCATTTGGAGATCTGCCAGTTTTCTTAAGCCTAACATCGAAATCATTCATCCAATACAACCATAAACAAGTAATCAACACATAATTAACATCTAGGTTTCATTAGATCCAAGCAAACACAAGATAGATCTAGCCTAGCATGATGGAATTAAGACAAGAACAAGATATAGGCAACCAACACATAGACATATTGATTGAATTAAAAGAATACTTATCTCAATTACATATGAAAGGGATCAAGGGCTTAGAACCCTTGAAAAACCTGTAAAATTCGTACCAAGTTCGTACTTAGGGTTTCTCCAAAACTTCTCTCTCTTTTTTAATGTGAAAATTAGAAAACTATATTTAGGAAATAGGGTCTGACGGCGTCAAGACAAATGTTGTGACGCCGTCATCTCGCCGCCAAAATACTTCTCGGACTGCCTTGATCTACTTTTGACGCCGTCATGTGTTAGCATTTTCCAGGCCGTCATGCATTTTACTCTTGACGCCCTACTTCGTGACGCCGTCAATTCTGTACTGGGTCGTCATGGAAATTACTCTTGACGCCGTCAGAAATTCCTCCTTGACGCCGTCACCTACTGTTCCCAGCAAGGAAAATTAAGACTTTGGCGTTTTCTTCACTTTTATGCTCCAAAAACGTCCGAATTGCTTCCTTTTCCAGATTTCTCTCCCAAAGTACCTAAAATCACAAAAGGCACGATTTAGGGTAATATTTGATCAAATAAAGTCAATTCCGGGCTTAAATGACCCCCTAAAAGTGGTTCATTTTTCGCCTCATCAACGCCTCTCTTTTCTAAAAACCTACGCCATTTTTTTTGTATAAACCCTAATTAATGTACGTTTATGTTGGTTTAATTTTGCAGGTTGGATCTTTCCATTCCTTAATATTATCTAAACTGTTTTTTTTTTTTTTTTTTTTTTTTTTCTAATGTACATCTTTGTCAATAGTACACGCACAACCTCTTTATCATTTTTTTTCTGGAACTATATCTTAATGATTGATCAAACATCATCTTCCTAGAGTGCCTGATTACTTGTGGTTAGGAGAAGATGGAATGAAGATGCAAACATTTGGTAGTCAATTATGGGATTCCACACTAGCAACTCAAGCAATAATCTTAAGTGACATGCCAGAAGAATATGGGGATTCTCTTAGAAAAGCCAATTTCTATATCAAGGAATCTCAAATCAAAAACAATCCAAGTGGATGGTTGGGCTGTCTCCCATTGCACAGCTGAAGCTAAAAGTGATACCATACCACAATTTATGTTTATATTTTATAGCTGTAGCAAAAAAAATGTCATTCTTACTACAAATACACATCTTGCAGTGTCTTCTGTTGCTTTCTCAAATGCCGGACGAAGTTACAGGAGAAAAAGTTGATAAGGAGTGATTATTTGAAGCCGTTAATTTTCTCCTCTATGTACAGTCTTCAACCAGTGGAGGTTTTGCTATTTGGGAAAGACCCGTCCCACAACCATATTTAGAGGTACATATTCATAAGCAACATTTTTCTAGCTATAGGTCATTGATATAAAGAAATACTGATTAGGTTTTGTTTTTTACGAATTCAGGCACTGGCAAATGAGCTCGCAATGATGACTACACGGCTATACATATTGGATTACACCCGAGACGATGGGGACTACTGCAATATGTAACTGGAAATTCAATGTTGTGTAGGTAATTTATTCCCATTTTTATGGCTTGAAATTCGGAGTTTCTTATAACAAAGTTTTAGGAAAATAATAGAATTGGACTATACAGAGTGTGCCAAAGATGGCAAAGAGTTTACTTTAGAGATATATGCATTATCAACCTTATTATTATGTACTGTTTTGGACTACTAAAGTGGAGTACATCACACACAAAATCCGGACCCTTATAGAGGTACATTCAAGTCCGATTGAGAAAAGTATGCCTAAGACATTGAAGAGTTGATCCGGTTCAGAACATCAGAGCATGTTGTTGGTTTTATTTTCAAAGAAATACAGGTTTAACCAATTAATACAACTGAAAAGTTAGCTCACTCGAGCTTTATGGATACATTGAGTCATCTTATCTTGAGATGTGCATTTTCTTTGACTCTTAGTACAGATATTTTCTAACCTTTCGCCTGATGAGAGGGCATTAAAGTTGTGTAGGCGTATATCAGCATCATGTAGATAATTTTGTCGTAGTATAAACAGCCACCTGTTGTTTGTGAATTGGCTAATGGTGGTAATAAAGCTAAGAATTATTTTATGTAGTACGTAATCCCATTCTGTAATACCATACACCCATTTAGTTTATATAGGTAACAAATTCAGATTATTTAGTTAATATACTTTGAACATGCGAAATTAGGTGTAATACCAAACACCCATTGAATGTAAAAATATCGCCTTTTGGGATTATGTGTATCGTCATATAGGGAGGGGTACGAGGTTTATTTGGTGTTAAGAAACTATCTAGCAACAGTTTATTTTAATGGTATTATGTATAAGATCATGGACATGCTCTACATGGCTTCAAAGAACCGTTCATCCAGAATTCAAATCTATATATCAGATTGTAAGTTTCTTTAAAAGGGATACATTTTTTTCTTCCATATATTGATTAATTCATTAAGAAAATTTGAATTCTTTTTGTTTGGATATAGAGTTCTCAGCCTGAGCAATTCATCAAAGGACTAACGACAAATAGTTTACCAGGTCGCACCCGAATAGAAGACAAGAAGAAATCTGTAATTAGCCTAAAGATCAAATATTTGGATACATCTATAACTAATTAAAACTTTGTGTCGTTGCCTCACAAGTATTCTCTTATAAAATTTTATACTGATATATGCTTTAATTGTTCCAGTGAAGTTTTTAAAGGCATAATCTTCAAAAAAGATGCAGCTCACAAGCACATGCTCACAAAGTGCAAAAAGACCAAGTTGCTGCTGATTAAAGATACCCTTAGCGTTTCTTATGATGGACTGTCATCGTTTAAGTCAACGAAAAAGGTAACCTGAAGAAACTATTTAGTAGAAAGATGGGTGGGTTGAGTAAAATGTCAAAAACAGGTTCGGGTGAAGAGGGTTATTTATTTGTTATGGGTCTTGAAATGGAGTTGGTTTGTGTTCATCCCAAACCTATTTTGTCATATAAGACTAACGTGTTACTTGTGATTACAAACACAGTAGTAGTTCAATAATTCAATGTTAATCTCAATCATTAGATAAAATATTTTTTAAAAAAGTGGAGGTCAAGAATGGAAAGGTAAAAACGTACGCTCCGTTCCATTTTACCAATGGGAAACAGTTGCTACTAATTTAAATGAGTTTCAATACATTTTTGTATGTGCTATTAAATTAAAAAAAATGCTTAAACAAAAATCTGAAAAGCTATTTTTTTTTTACTATCATCATGTTTTTATATGATCTCCAGGAGAACCTATTTTCGGGTTGGAGTGACAGCCACACATACGAGAACAATGAAAGAAATTTAGGGTATGGTGGCAGTGAAGCACAAATGCATGCAACTGGAAAAGTGATTGAACCATTCAGTTCAGAACATGATCTCGTGGGACAGGCAACAACGATGGAGATAGATGTAAGAAGCTTTTCAGATGCTATTCCTATTGAGATTCAATCACTGGTGCATGCTAATGAGGTTGCAGTTAATACTTATGACATGTCAGCACCGATGATGTTGAAAACACCAGCCTTATTAACACTTCTGTGCAAACAAATGCACCAGATATCCATTCAAATGAAAATATGGATTTACAGATGTCTAATTATATGCAGGTCTCACCATTGACTAATATTCATGGATGGGATAATAACAACATTAAGGAGATCCTTATCCAATATACATCCTGTTTGACTTATCAATTATTGCAGAAATCTTGATTAATTCCTTTTTAATTACATTCCAGTATAATGTTCTTCCATGTGCATATTTGTTTAACTTGAAGGTTGAGGCGTTTGATCAAAGGGGAGAGACCAAGAAGCTTGGTGAGTAGATAGTCAGGACCAGGCATGTCAGCTCCAGAAGTAGTGCAAAAGCTGAGATGAGTGATTTTGGATGTTAGGAGTCCCCATTCGTTAATGGCCTTGATAGCGACTTCCTAACCGAGCTTAGGGACTCCTGGGACTAACAAGCCTTGACGAGCATTCAAAGATGGAGCCATGTACTCACACATGTTTGGGCTCTCTTTTAGATAATCTTATGTGAGGTACATGTATCGTTTATTTGTGTAATACTAGCAGGCGTGAGTAATATTGTAACTAACCTTAATTTTAGTAAGATTCACAAATGTAAACTATATATCTGTTTTCCCATTGTTATCATGCTTTCCAGTTTCCATGTTATGAAAGAAAGTTAAATGCATTACAAGAAGTTAAATAAAGAGATGTCAGGAATAGATTTTATACTATTGATGTTGCATGGTTCCTGTAAGAGTATGGGTAATCTTAATATCTCTTCTTTGAGTAAAGTTTCCTATATTATTTTTATTATATAATATGATATGTTGCAGCCATCTTGAGTGGTCGAGTGTGATACATTATCAGCAACCTGGGAATAAAGAGTAAACGAGGACCTCATAAGGACTTACCTAATAAATTTATTAAAGCTTATAAAAGCTTGAGCTTTAAAATTAAGTTGCCAACCAGTAGGCTTATGCATAAACTGAATTTTGAAGCGACTTATGCAGTGGCGGTAGTCTTAAACCAAACAGTAGTGAAGGGTAATACTGGTAAAGGGAAAAAGAAAATTAAACATATCTTGAAAAATGCTGATGCACGAGGGACAACTTCTGATCTTTACAATGCTTATAAACGTCCTGAAGAAAAGAAAAACACTTTATCCGTAGAAATCGTTGAATCCAACACATCAGTAAACTCTTTAGCGAAATACGTTATGTCTAATGAAAATCGTGTGCCCAGCAAAGTTGAGCCAGAAGATTGGGAAGACGCAGCAGACATTTCTGCTCCAAAAATGGGAACAGGTTTGAAACGTGAGGATGACAATGATGGAATGACTAAAAAGTATTCCAGTTCCAGAGACTTCTTTCTTAAATTCATGGATCAATGTACTGATCTTCCGGATGGATTTGAGATTACCTCTGATATAGCGGAAGCATTGATAGCATCGAGTATCAATATGGCTCCACACCCGAGCCCTGGTAGAGGTGGCGTTGTCAGGCAAGTTATCCACATAAGGTAAGCTTTAGTATGAATTTGGCAGACCTCGATTCGGAAACGACTCCTCAATTGGTTGAATTGGTTTGTGATAACCAGGTAATGGAACATTCTTTCACATATCTACTTAAGGAAGTGCCTCTTTCAATAGACTCTTCCATTGGTTTGAAATACGAGATTTCTAAGTTTCTGTTTTCATGGAAATCGTAGCTTACATGTTTGAACAATGAGATATGTATATGTACAACAAATGAGTCTTATACCTTTGTAATTCTTTTCTATTAATGCTATCAGGATGTGGAGGTGCTTATGAGTCTACCACCCGATAATATTCTGCTTCAATGGATGAACTTTCATCTAAGGAGGATAGATTACAAGAAAATAATGACAAATTTCTCATCTGATGTAAAGGTACACGAAAGCGTTCCCCATGGTCTTCCTATAGTGCTTCGTGAATCTACTTTGAGACTTATATTTTCTAAAATAAAAATACACCTGGTAGTGAGTTTATGCCCGGAAAAGGTTATTATACCCGGAAACTGCTGCTATTACAGTGGGTAACGGTTCAAAACTAGAGTATTTTTTTTAAGTTGACATGTTTTGCTAATTTTTTTTTTTTTTGTAGTTTTGGAGTTTGTCAGTTACAAATAAGTTGGTGCTATTTTTATTAAGTTATTGGTTGCATTTTTTTGGGTAAAAGGTTGCATTTTGTCACACATTGTTGTTCGAAAGTGACCGAAAATGGCCGTTGATTCGTGAAAATCAAGTTATAGTATAAGTATAGTATTCCTCAAGAGATCCGCAAAGAAATACGGATAACCCGAGGTCGTAGTCCGTGTGAAGGATGAATGGAATTTCGAATTCCCGATTCGTGAAACGTGTCGTGAAAGTGGTAAAAAGTGATTTGAATAAGATTATACTAATGAAATAGTAAATGAGGCACAAATAATCAACTAAACACGTAATTCAAGCAAGGCAACTAGAAACGTAACGTAAAATCAAAAACGTAAGCTAAAACGTAAACGTACGAAATAAAACGCGACTTTTAAGCTACACGACTCCTACGGACTTGGAAATAATTTCTAAAAGTTAAAAATGATAAAAGAAAATTTTGAGAAAAAGAAAAATATTTTTTTGACTGTTTATTTATTTTTTATGAATTAAAAACTATTTAAACTAATTAAAAATTAAAAAGAAAATGCAAATAAAGTGAGAAAAATAAAAATTAAATTTTGAAAATTATAAAATAACTAAAAAATAATTTTAAAACTAAAAACTAATTTTTTTTTGGCTTTTTGTGTAATTTTTAGGAATTAAAAACTATTAAATATAATTAAAAATTCAAAATAAATGGGAAAAATGCAAAATAAATTTCTAAAATTCTAAAATAACTAAAATTAATTTTCTAATATATTTTTGGATTTTTCTGGGGTTTTTATGATTTTTTTGGATTTTTTAGCAATTAAAAAGTAATTAGAAGTGATTAAAAATGAAAATTAAATAAGAAAAATAGCAAATGAACTTGGAAAAATATGAAAAATTTAGGGAAATTCTAAAATATTATTATAAAGCTAGGAAAAATTTAAAAAGTGGAAAATAAGCACTGGAAGTGCTGAATTACTCAAAACTGCTTATTTGAGAGTGCTTATTGTTAAGCACTTTGACCAATACTGACCCAAAACTTTGACCCAATGAATTTTAACTCAAAATATGCTCAGATGAACAGGAATTTAGACCAAAATGAACTCAGATTCACAGAACAAGGCTAGAACAGGTTCAATAAGCAATTTGCAAATAAGTAATACTCAAAAACAGAATAAGCAGAGACTTAAATCCAGAGGAAATAGCAACTACAAGCCCAAAATTACTTAAATGAATAAGCAAACACAGGATAAAACCACAAACTTAGAATTGCAGCCCTACTAGAAATTCAGACCTTATGCTCAATCTACTTAACTGATAAGCCAAATAAGCAGGGCTAATGAGCTTAGCAGAGTGGACTTATGGGGGCAAAATGTTCTCCAACCTACTGAGTATCTAAAAACACCAAGAAATCAAAATCACAATCTGATTAGCCAACCTACTTGTTACCTAAAACTTGAACCAAAAACCTGTGGTGCAGGGGAGTATATCAGCTCATCAGTCAACTTCAAAGAAGTTTTCCAATAAGCAGTTGAGATTCAAACTACAAATTTCTTTCTGATTACTATACCCTTACTACCAAACTTTAAAAATCAGCAATCCTTTCTTATCTCTAATGAGTTTTAAACTCTTCAAAATCTCTCAAAGTATTTGCCAACAAAACTGAGTTCAACCAATTTGACTTTTTGAAATATGCAAGTAATTTGACTAAATTGAAATTAGAACTGCTCTAATTTATTACCTAAGTTGTAATATGCTAAAACTGAGCTAGATTAAGCTCCCTTATACTATTATGCAACTACTATGATAAAATTATGTAACCCAAAACTGATAGATTTGCAACAATCAAGTGATTATGACTTTTAAGTAAAAGCTACTGATAATATATTACCTACTGAACTTAATTTCACCCTAAATGAAACACCTAAACTAGTTTTACTTACTGAGATGGTACTAAGATCAGCAAACTACTCTTAACCAAACACTCCTTATATCAACTGTCAAATCTTAAATAAACTACTACACCTCAAATCCAATACCAAATCAAATCTCAGAACCACATTAGTATAAATTCAGAAGAAAACAATCACAAACTAAATCAGAAACACAGATCTCAGATAGCAATATAATTCAGAAACCACAAATTACAGGTGTAATAGATGAAATAAATGAAACAGTCAATTAACTAAATAAGACTAAACAGCAAATAACAAGTAATATGTAGATTATAATAGCTATAATAAACAATAAGCAAACAAGAAAATTCAAATACAAACTACTATTAAGCTGATTGATGAAACAGTAATGAAAAATGGAATGAACTTACAACTCCAATTCCCCCTCAGCTCAAATAGAGGGGGATTCACTTAGCTAGCCTGTCTTTTAGACAGGCCAAAAGCTCCTTTATGGCTGCCTCAAACTCCAATAAGCTCAGCTTATTAATAAGCTTAACCTCAGTTGACCTTAGTTGACTTTTGTATTTTGTTTTTAAATTTTGATTAAACAGTAACTTCAATACTTATCTAAGATGATAAAAACAGTAAAACAACTATAATAAAACTAGATTCAAACCAATTAACACTAATATTGAATATATATATATATATATATATATATATATATATATATATATATATATATATATATATATATATATATATATATATATATAAACTGAGTAAAACAGTAAATGGAATATAATTTCAAGCAGAATATAAAAATGTAATACTAAAGCAATTAACTAAAACAATAACAAGTAAATAAGCAGAAATTTAAATGAAAATAAGAGAACTAATATTAAAATTTAAATTTCATTAATTGATAAAACATTACAAAGAGAGTTTGACAGAATAACACTACATAAAAATTTCACCCAGAATGACTAAGTGGAGGGGGTATTTATACACGAATGGGGGAGCCTTTGGTGAAGGTTCTGCTATTCCATGCTGGCAATCCAGGTGCAATTTTTGTTTCTTTGAAAAGATATCACCCCTTGGATCAAACTTAGCCTCCAATCTTCAATCCTTAGCCGTTTGATTGATTGATGTGACTGATCCCGCGTGCGGCTTGTGATTGGTCCACGTGTGCACCTCTGACATACCCTGACATATTCTGACCCTTTTAGAACCTCTAATGATTGGTAATTATTTATTACTCAAGGTAATTGGGCGTGTGGTAAAGCTAGGGTTCTAGGAATAGTAACAATTTCTGGGTAAAAGAATGAAAAAGGGGGCGGGAAGTGGTTTGGGTATTTTATTAGTTTGGTTCGTTGACTAGGTTATGTGGTTTGACCGGGGTAAAAATAGTAGGCTGGGTAAAGGGTTAAGGAGTATTGGGCTTGTAAGAATTTTGGGCTTAGGGGAGTGGATAAAGGATCCGGTTATAAGTTTGGTTTAGGAGTAGTAGATTTTAGGAATTAACTTTCAAGGACTATTCTTGTAATTCTGCAAACTTCAAGGGCCAAAACTGTAATTTTTGAAACTTAATTCCAAGGGCTATTCTTGTCACTTCTGTATTTCTTGAAGGGCCATTGTTGCCATTTCTTTAATTTTGCTTCAAGGGATCATTTTGTCATTTTCTGAAAGTGCGGGGACTGAAGTTGCCAAATTCTCAAACTTTGACCAGGGACCAAATTTGTACTTTGATGAATTCCTAAGGACTTCTACTGACAATTTGAGCTTTCTTTTGTCATTTTGCTTCCTCGGCTCGGCTTTTGACCTTTTTCCATTCTCGTGCTCATTTTTGTCGGTTTTGCTTTGTTTTTGTTCATTTTTCTCATATCCGTACCTGCACATACACAAATAAAAAAACATACGTTCTCTTGGCATTTTTGGTTAGTATTTGGTATATTTGGTCTGAATTAAGGCCTAAAAAGGATGTGTGATTAATCACTCATCAAAATCCCCCAGACTAAGGTATTGTCGTGCCCTCACGCAATGTCATCACCTCACGCTTAAGAGATAAATAATTTCAAAACCTCTCAAAATCATTTATTCTAAAAAACGCTCCGTTTTCCGATTTTCATGAATAACAACTACAACTACTATTTTTATACTTTTTCATTTATATATGTGACGGTTTGCCTTGACTTTCATTATCAATTCTTATCTGTTGATAACTTTCAGGGTCAACGAGTAGAAACACTTCTCACAGAGAAGAGACCGTACGGATAAAAATCGTCATCCTTGATTTTTCACAAGCTCCCAAACTAAGCGTAAAATTGAGATCATTGTTTATTCAAAAGTTAGATGCTAACACTGCCCACAAAAGTTAATTGTGTATTACCTCTTGTTCCCAGGTCCTAAGTTTTGTATCTCAAGATTTTAATTTGTGAGAAATGAATTGCTTCATATTTTCTCGTTTTGATAGTTGTTAGTCCGATAAGAGCACAAAATTTGAACGCTAAGTAGTTTCCAAACTTTCCCTCGAAAAACCCCGCATACAGAAATCGGGTCCACATGAAGGTCTCTGATTTAACACGATTTGTGGAGGTCCCCCTTTTTATTTACGACCGAGACATACCATGTTTGATACCCGAAACGGAAACTTTTTATTAGGGAAACCCCCGGAGTCGAAGCTTGGCATTTTTGCATAATCATAAGCACTTTAATAATACTTTGGTCCTTAGTCCTTTATTTCTTTTACAACAACGGTTTATGAGCCGCCAAGATGTAAGAGCTTTATTATGACTTTGGATTTCTATCCGCTGGTTTTTTATAGCTTTGGATTCCTCTGCCTTTTTATTTGGCTTTGGACTATTATTATTGATATTCATAATCATATGCCAAACCCCAAGTCCTACGGCCTTTACTAAGATCACAACATCGGCTGCGAACCGGCAAGATGCAATAGTCTATTTCACCGTAACACTGGCAGTACCCCAATGTGTACCAAACCCCCATATGCAGAGATTTTGTTGGGAATGAGAAAAAACTAAGTATTGCCCAAACCGTATACCCTTAATTAATCCTAGAGATCTATTTTTATTGGTGTGCAAGCTTGTGGGAACAAGGAGGCCACAAGTACCTTTCGTGGGCTTTTTAAATCCCAAGTAATGAGATCCGTGTATAGCCCGAAACTTCTAAATAAACTCTATCATTCCTCGATCTCCGCAAATTTAAAATCCCAAATAATTAGATCCGCGGATGCTTAGCCATAATCTTTTGATTATATTGGTTAAGGGAGATGAGCTAGGGCTCAACACGCCCGGTCAAGTCGAAACACTTATTTCTACTCTCGTCGGTAGGAAAGTCAAAACAAGGTGTCAAAACTTATTATTCATATCATATATATTTTTCACATTTTTTTTCACTTTTTTTTTTGTTTTTCTTTTTTTTCACTTTTTTTTTTTTATTTTTATTTATTTATTTATTTTTGATTATAAAGCGGTGATAAAAATTAAAATTTTTGGTGGAAAACGGAGTTGCGTAAGTTAACAGCTCAGATGATGGTACAGGTCAAATCGAATCGAAGATTCACCCCCCCCCCCCCCCCCAGACTAAAGTGAAACATTGTCCTCAATGTTTTAAGGGTACGGGTAATCCTACGAAATATCTAAGGCCGTTTATTAAGTATGCCAAGAGATAAACGTTAGTCGATAAGATTTTGGATATGGTGAATTTCCGAAAGAGCAGCGAAGGATGAGACTAGAGTGGAGAGAACGACAAACCACGAGCACGAGAGTCCTCAAACTTCGGGGAAATTCCTGAACATTCATAAACAACCACGAAAACACGAGTTTGGAAAGGGTCGCCCCCCTCACGTCACGTTATTTAGAAAATAGAAAATAGAGAAAATGTAAATGGATAAGCATGGGGTGCCTCCCACGAAGCGCTTGTTTTTGTTCACCGAGTCACATGAGCTTGACTCGATCCCGAATTTAATCGTCGTTGGGGAAAGTTTGGAGATCCGGAACCACCATGGGTGGTATGTCCCCTCCAAAATAATGTTTGATACGATGACCATTCACCTTAAAATTGGGACCATTAGGTTGTGTAGAATACTAACTATGTTGGAAACATGTTTATGTAGTGATTTGTGAGGCGTTGAAAGTGAGGAGGAGGAGAGGAAAGATAGAAAGAAAGGAACCTTGAGAGAAAAAGAGAAGTATTAGATTGAGATTAAGTGAAGGTCCAACCCTCTCCACATGTGGAGAGGGGTATTTATACTTACAATAAAACGCCCACTCCCGGGCTATGGATCAGGCATACAGTGGGTGAAGACCCGTCCTTCTTCCACGGTGTTACTTAAACTAATACTAATTAACTAATAATCAAACTAACTACGAGCTAACTTAATGCTATTACAATCATTAGGTGACCGAGACTTTTACAGGAATATTTGTATTCCTAACAATCTCCCCCTAAGCGAGGTCACCTTTGAAATTAAGATCTTTGGTCTTTAAGCATTCTTTAGTCTTTGTTGCTCGTAGGATCTGATTTTTCACTTTTCAACACACTTCGTACTTCAAGCAAGCAAACTTGTGATTTGAATTCCTTTGAGATATGTGATCCTTGAGCTTCTTTAAGATCATCAGCCAAAGTAAATCTCCAATCTCATCCATAGTTGTATTGCCTTCATGTGATGTAGTGACAAGGGACCATCATGCTCACACCCTTCTGTATCTAGAGACATTGCATTGGAGTTTGTGAATCAGGAGACTTTTTCATCAGAGTTGCGGAAACGTTGTAAGAAGTCTCTCAACATTTTGTTGTAGCAAGTCTCTCATCTTCATTGATAGTGTGGAGGATGTGTGAGCATGAGGTATAGATTGACCCGATTCAGCTGGAAACTGGAGCCATCAACGCCATCTTTATATGTGTCCCTGAAATAAAACATTTAGCAATAAAGATAGAGAACGAACATTGCTTTGTCATTCGTTCTACGAGGATAGACTACCCTCCGGTCTTGTGAAAACCGACCTGTGATCAGGTAGAGTCTCTTTTAAAGAAGACTCTCCTTGACAGGAATTTCCAGCTTGTAGTAATGAATTTTCCAAAGAATCCGCTTTGGAATCTTCATACTTAGCATGTTCTCATACCGGAACGTCTCAAAGCAGACAGCACGATAGAGTGAATCGGTGAATGAATATTCATGGATTGATGAGAAATAGATTTATAGAAATCACTCGTGTGTCCTATGATAAACATTTTTGAGACACAACGAGAGTTTTGTATTTAGAATCACATTTCCATCAAAAATACTTTTGTTTGAAAGATATTGTACACAATCAATGTGCTCGAAAGATTAGTTGGTGAGCACATTGAGAGGTTTTAGCAAAAGTATCCGTCAATCCATATCCTGGAACAAGTTTGATTCAATTATGAATCGCACCATCGTTGCTTTCCAGTTGTCACTTGATCATTGATCCAAGATGGATCTCACATGTCACCTACCAAGAGCTTGAGTGATGTTCGCTCTAGAAGGATTTCCATCTTCATTGTGAATATTTTCATATCACTCGGATGTTCTAGCAATACCACAAGGATAATGCGTAGGACTCTAAATATTTTATCTTATTTTCCACATTGTGTGAAACAATAAGCATATTTGGAATGTGTCCTATCGAGATTTATGGATGATCTCATGGCTCTAGACTCAATAGTACGTTTTGATCCGCTCCTGGAGACTGGGGAGGCGTCTCCTGTTTTAGGTATCAACATAGCTCGCAATGAGCGGTCGATACATTGCACAGGGTTCCCCGTGAGAATGAAACAAGCTCTTTTAAGAGAACTTGAGTGGTTGGGAAGTTTAGTGCAGTGCGTCACTGGGTCCATGACGTCTTGTCTTTAATACTAGTGTTACTTTAGTAACCACTAGTAGATTATGAATTGAACCCAGTTTCTGCCCTAAGGTTGAATATTTGGAGGGCTATTTCTTTTCACCCTTTCTCATTTCATTTCTTTTTCATTCTTCAACCCCTTCAGCGCTTACCGAGACTTCACCACTGGAACCTTGTTGGGTTTGTTCCAGTCCTAGCTCTATCTCAGTCCGCACTCTTCCCTTTCTCACTTTACTCCTTTTTTCAATCATTCCTAAGGACTTCTAATCTATCTATGGATTGTCCCTGGGAAGATCCTTTCGGTTCTGGTGGATCATGGGAACTTATACCTAACCTTAACCAACCTTATAACTCCATGCATAAAGATAAATGGTCGGTCTTTGGTATAACTTCTACAAACGCCTTTTGCTCCCCCTCAATATGTGCATCGATATTCGAAAGAGTTTAGCACATATGTGGGAGCACATTTATTGAGTCGATCACTTTTTTTTTTATCAGATTTTATATTTAAATCACATTCTCTCCCCCGATCAAAAATTTCAAATCTTTCGAGATTTTTGATCTCAATTGATTTAAATAAGTTAGAAAATGTTTGGGAGAGAAATGCGGTTAATTTTTAATATTGTCTGATAAAAGGAGCCTTTTTTCTTGCTCCCCCTCAATCTGTGAGGGAGGTTGTTATGTGTCGGATTTGAAGAGTTTACAAAAGATTTGAAGTTTTAACGAAAACTTTTTGAAAATGTACTCATTCTGACACATAACACATCATAAATCATTTTGTTGCAAGGTTTTATGTAAGTGTGGGGAGTTTTAATGATACATAAAATTTTGAGAAATCACTCTCCCCCTCAATCAATGACGGATGTTAAAGCTTAAACTATTAACGTCATTGATTGAGTGAAAATTTTTATCAAACTTTTGAGTTCAATTTGATTTTCATTCAAAATTTCATGGTACCACCAAGTTTTGCACAAACACTTTCCGGAAAAATCATAGAAGGGAAAGTATTTGGCGATAAAAAGAAGATTTCTCTTCTTTATCAAGAAATAATGCACTGAAGCGTACATTAGATTGAGGGTGCATGAATATAAAGTAATTCACGCTCGGATGAACGGCACCTTTTGTTAGGAACAACCATCTTTTTGGCGACGTGTTTTCCTTAATTTTGAAAACCGGGTTGCTATCTGAAGTAATAGCAAGCCATATTTTTTAGGTGCGGGTTGCAGCCTGAAATGACTACAAGCCATATTTTTAAGAATGTTTTGAGATACGACATGTTTTTGAAAACAACTTTATTTGAAACCGAAAAAACTCTTGCTCAAGCATATGTATGATTCCGTGTCATTATTGAATGACATTTCTAGAAACGTACATAATATCGATTATACAAGAGACATGTCGTGAGAAGAATATTTTTGGATTTTTGTGATTTTTCAGATTTTTATGCTTTTTATAGATTTTATATTTTTCTATATTAGATACTATACAAGGATATGTGAAGCAACCCCTTTACTCCTCTTGATCTTCCTGAAGACAAATGAGATCCTCAGGTGTGAGACTCTTCATACCAAGGCGTGGGAGAATGAAGTGAAAACGTTCCCTAGAAAGTGCTTTGGTGAAGATATTGGCTAGCTGGAACTCAGTCCTCACAAAGTAAAGTTCCACAATTCCTTTCTCAACTTGCTCCCTGATGAAGTGATGTCGAATGTCAATATGCTTAGTCCTTGAATGCTGGACATTGTTGCAGCAGAGTGCAATTGCACTTTTGTTGTCACAGTACATGGGAATCTTATTGCATATGAAGCCATAGTCAGAAAGTTGAGATCGCATCCAGAGGATTTGAGCACAGCACGATGACATAGCAATGTATTCAGCTTCAGTGGAGGAGATAGATGTACTCATTTGTTTCTTTGAAGACCAACTGACTAGCTTATTCCCTAAAAACTGTGCACCCCCAGATGTACTGCGACAAGTGTCTTGACATCCCGCATGATCAGCATCTGAATATGCTGTGAGAGCCATAGAAGTTTCTTTAGGGTACCAAAGGCCCATGTGGATTGTTCCTTTAAGGTATCGAAAGACTCTTTTGACAGCTTCCAGATGTTTCTTGGTGGGTTTGGATTGATACCGAGCACAAATGCAAACTGCAAATAGAAGGTCGGGTCTGCTTGCAGTGAGGTACATTAAGGAGCTAATCATGCTTCGATACATGGTTTGGTCGACCGGAATTCCCACATCATCTTTGTCAAGTTTTGATCGTTCAATCATAGGGGTATCAACTGAATCACAGGAGTCGAATCCAAATTTCTTCAAAATTTCATTGGCATATTTAGATTGATTGATGAAGATGCCATTGGGGTTTTGAGAAATTTGAAGTCCTAGAAAGAATGACATTTGACCCATCATAGACATTTGGAATTCGGAACTCATCTCTTGGGAGAAACGATCACATTCTGTGGGATCAGATGAGGCAAAGATGATGTCATCAACATAGATTTGTACATGTAGGAGGTTTTTACCCGTTTTTCTGGTAAAGAGTGTAGGATCAACAACGCCTTTGGAGAATTTGTTAGCTAGAAGAAATTTAGACAAGGTGTCGTACCACGCCCTAGGTGCTTGTTTAAGCCCATAGAGAGCCTTCTTTAATCGATACACGTGATTAGGGCGTTCTAGATCCACAAAACCTTCGGGTTGAGATACGTACACCACCTCTTTCAGATCCCCATTTAAGAATGCAGTCTTGACATCCGTTTGATAGACCACCATGTTTTGACTTGCAGCATTTGCGAGAAAGATCCTTATGGCTTCTATTCTAGCAACTAGGGCGAAGGATTCTTCAAAGTCTATTCCTTCTTCTTGTCGATATCCTTTTTCCACAAGCCTAGCTTTGTTTTTCAATACATCTCCATGCTCATCAAGTTTAACCTTGAATATCCATTTGAGAGCGATGATCATTGCACACTCGGGAGGTGGTACTAGTTCCCAGACATCCAGTCGGTCAAATTCATGAATTTCGTCCACCATTGCAGTGAACCATGAGTGTTTGGACATTGCATCCTTGACGCTTTTTGGTTCAGCTTTAGAAAGGACAGAATTAAAGAAGCACCACAATGCGTCGGTTGCAAGTTGCTTGTGGGTAGATACTGGACGCGAAGGGTTTCCAATAATGTTGTCAATAGGATGATCATTGGTCCATTTTCTAAGGTATTCATGGGGTTGAGAGTATGGAACTGAGGTAGCCGTGTTAGATTCGTCAGAGGATGTTACATCATTTGATGATTCAGGGGCAAAGATGTTAACAAACGGCTCATTATCAGGTGGAGCAAAAGGATTAACTTCAGATGTATTATCTACAGTTGCCGCTCGCTGTACAGGTGAAGGTTGGACATTAGAAGTGCTAACCGATTGACTGATGGTGGGAGCTTCAGAATCCCATGACAATGAAGTGGATGGACCGTTATTGTCATCTTGATTATTCACCACCCCATCTGGTGGTTGAACCATTGTAGCTTCAGGAGCATTCATCGGTTGAGGTTTAAAGTATTCATCAAACATAGGGTCGAACAGTTTCTTCCAATCTTCACTTGTAGGAGGTACAAAAGGAGCAGCAGGGATGTGATTCTGTACAAGCCTGGAACTAATTGGTACAGGAGACAAAAGGTTAGGTACGGGTCCAGAACTTGATTGTCCAGGAACCGGTTGCTCAGTCAGCTCATCGAAGGTAACGTGGATTGCTTCCATTATGTCTCTGGTACGTTTGTTGTAGATTCGGTACCCCTTTCGCTCTGGAGCATAGCCAACGAAGAAACCAATGTCAGCCTTGGCCTTGAGTTTCCCAAGGTCTTCACTGTCATTAGTTGGATAACAAAGTGCACCAAAAACTCGAAGAAATGAAAGATCGGGTTTTCTGCCATGTACCAGTTCATAGGGAGTCTTGCAGTGGAGAGGATGTATCAAGGATCGGTTCTGTGTGTTACATGCAGTGGCAATTGCCTCAGCCCAAAGAAACATAGGAGCTTTGGAGAAGATGAGCATAGTCCTTGCAGCTTCAACTAAGGTGCGATTGCGTCTTTCAACAACTCCATTTTGTTGAGGAGTACGTGGAATGCTCTTTTGATGACTGATCCCGACACCTTCATAAAATAGAGTAAGTTGTCTGTTCACAAACTCTGTTCCATTATCAGTACGAATGACTCTAACTGTTTTGTTGAGGCGAACTTGCAACATCTTGATGAGTTTGATGATGGTTTCCGGAGTTTCATCTTTTGATCGTAGAAATTTTACCCATGTGAATCGAGAGTAATCATCAACAATAACCAGCACATATTTCTTTCCTTTGATACTTTGAATCCTCATTGGTCCACACAGATCCATGTGAAGAGTATGAAGAACTTCCATGATTGAATTGACAGTTTTGGGTTTATGGGTGTGCTTTTTGCTCTTGCCCATTTGACAGGTGGAACACAGATGGTCTTTTTCATACTTAAGTCTGGGCAAGCCTCGAACAAGATCCTTACGTGTAAGTTCATTGATAGTACCGAAGTTCAAATGGTTTAAACGACGATGCCACAACCATGATTTGTTCTTGGATGCTTTAGAGAGCAGACAAATTGGAGAGGACCGTAGCATATCTTCGATGGAGATGGTGTAAAGATTAGTGCCCCAACTCCCCTTGAGAAGATCAAGACCATCTAATTCTCTAACAAAACAGGTGTGCTTTCTGAAGGCGACTTCGAGATCTGAGTCACAGAATTGACCAACAGAAAATAGATTGTGCCCAAGTCCTTCCACGTAGTAAACTCTGGATATAACACTGTCTCCAAAGACGTAATCACCATAACCCATTATAGATCCAAAATGGTCATTCCCAAATCTAACCGTACCAATAAACTTTTCCACGAAATTCTTGAGCTGCGAGCGATCTCCAGTCATATGTTTTGAGCAGCCTGAGTCCAAATACCAAAGGACGATTTGTAAGACCTGCATTTCAAACCAGACAATCGTGGATAACTGAAAAAGCTGGAGCCCCACACACAATTGGGGTCCGTTTGGTTAGAACACACAAATATTGGATTATCATACGTAACAGATATCTCACTAGAGTATTCACATTTTGATGCACTAGAACTAGGAGTGGTATTCATTGCTTCTATTGGAAATAGTCTACTAGTAGGTCTCCACTTCCTAATAGGCACAACTCTAGAGTTAGTGATCCTAGTCACTGGGCACTTTTCCCTCAGAGTGAATTTCCTTCCAGTAGGTCTCCATTGATAACCAACATTAGTGAAAACTTTTCCTGTTTTATTCCATACTTGTTTTGCCCGTTTAACACTAGAAACATTCATAGCTGGAGATTTCATAGTGGATTTAAGAAAGGACACAACACATGCATCATGATTACCATAAAATAAGCATTTGTTACAAGTCTTACAAATAGCATCAGAATTCGAATTAATTACATCATTGTTAACACAAATGTTTGAATCAACTCGATTCCTTTCACTAAGCATAACTTTATTGCTCCTAGATGATTCTTCTACTTCCTTCATAAGTGTACTCTTAGCCGGCAAAGTCCTATCATTCTTTGTATTGCACTTAGGCTGTGACTTGCTAGCATTAGATACACCTTTTACTCCTGTAGAAGCAATGACAGGAACATTGGTCTGATTAGTTGCTACTTGTTTACCGGTGATCAAGATGGAGGATTGTGCCGTGGTTTGGGGAAAATCAACTGTGACATGCTTGTTGCTACTGTTCGAGTGCAATGCAAATGTCCTATCCGACTTGTTATCATTCTTGGGGCATGATCCTATAGCATATTCTAATAATTCCTGGGCTCTATTAGTGAGGAAGCACGCACCAATAATAACATCATCTAGTGGTTTAGAAATCCTCTCATCTTCAATGGTTTCTCTAAGTATGGCCAGACAATCCTTAAGATTTCTAAGATAGTGGTTATGAACTAACTTATTGTTCCTAAGGGGAAGAGAGACATTCACAGCATCGCACGCATATTTCTTACAAGCATGTACATTGGAAATTGCATGATCACATGAAACGACGGGCATTTTACCCTTCACCATGGTCTTTAGATTCTCAATTTCATTTAACAAAGAAGTGACTCTTTCATTGTTTTGGTCACGTGTAGTTTTAATAGACTCAAACAATTCTTTATAACGTTGTTTAGCGTTAGACATCTTAGCACGAAGCCACTCGTTTTCATGTTGTAATTCATTGATAATGCCCTGTTTTTGAAAGTTTTGAGAATCTATCGACTTCTGGTAATTGGTATTGGTCACATCGATTTTGTTCAATTTTAATTGTGCAATTTGGACCTTCAACTTCCGAATCATGTTTGAGTGAGCTTGAATTACTTCATCCTTTTTGGCTAATTCAAAACATGTATCAAACTCGGGAACATCCGAAGATGTCTTGGCATTTGATATTTTTATGCTTTCTTCTAGATGTTGATATTTTAATTGTAGGTTCAGATTATCAACTTCTAGTTTTGAGAAATTCCTGACCATGTTATCATGATCGTCGTTTTGAATTTTTTCATTAAGTTTGTAATTCTCCCCCTCAAGCTCAATTACACGATTCTGGAAGACAATCAAGGTAACTGACATTTCATGGAATTGTCGAGCAGATAGTGCAGAGTCTGTAACAGTATAAAACACATCTTTTGCAATGCAGTTAGCAATCAAATTTTCATTCATGATGAGAATGTTTTTCCTGTCAATTTCACTGTATTTGAGATCAATAGCTAATTGGTTACCCTCACTTTCCACTTCATCAAAAACCTTTTTCATTTGAGTCACATCATCATTAATGGTGTTTTTAAGGCCCTCAAAATGTTCTTTGAGAAGTTTAAAAAATGGCATAACTTCAGTTAGGTAACACTGTTTTGTTTGCTCAAAACCCCTTTCCCCTTCTGTAATCCCTGTAGGTGTAATTCTTATTTACAGGCTTTCTCAAAGTCATTGAACAATTGACCTAGCACTTACAGCCCAATTAGAGTATTACATTGTGTGGGAAGAGTGAAAGGTACAAGGTGCCTAGGTGTGTTCAGGGGGTAAGTAGTTGGGTGAGCAATTCTAAACATAGTGCGTGTGTTACCTACAACTCTTTCAGCTTGCATTTTCTCAATGTCAATATTCCAAAACACTTTTTCAGGAAGAATTCTCTTTTGAGGAACAAAAATTGCAGTTTGATTTTCATTTGCATAATCATAGTGAAACACAATATTCTTAGCAATGCATTTAGGATCCTTTAAACGTTCAGCAAGTTTTACCCTAGTTCTATCCTCTGCCTCATTGATGTGGTCATAGGATCGTGTATCAGGAGGGGCATGATTAGGTTCAAGCATAATGGTTGCATCATATAATGCAGGTTGTGCACCTAGACCAATTCTAAGGTATCTTGCTTTGGGTTTGGAGGTATCTTGTTCACTAAATTCATCACTTAGTTTCCTATGTTTTTCCATCATTTGAGCAGATTGGATGGTTTGGCCCTGCGTATACAACTTATCTTTCAATTTATTTTTCAACATTTTTAGTTTTGAGAAATCATTTAGAAGTTTAGTTTCTTTATCTTTGAATTCTAGTTTGATTGAAGTCAAACCTTTTTGAACCTCTAGTTTTTGTTTGATGGTTTGATCCAATTGGTTCTTTAAAGAAACTAGTTCCCTTTTCAATGATTCTTGTTTGGAGATGTTTTCAGATATGTACGCACGCAGTTGCCATTCCATTTTCTGCTCACGTTCATTCAGCTCAAACTTAGCACGCTGCTCATAAATATTCACTTGATCCTTAAGGGTGTTAATTCTAGTGATCAGGAAATCATCAGGGTTGTATATCGTGTGCTCATGTACCTCATGTTCACTAGAGTCAATAGATGGCATGTCACTTGGTACAACTGGCGGTCCTTTGTCATTCACATACATTTCATATGGGATATTATTGGTATTGCCCATATCAATGATGTATGTGTTGACAATATTCTTGAGTTGTACAAAGTCACATGCCCCCTGTACAGTTGTAGGATTATTCAGATCATGATTAGGAGATGTTGGTACCTCAGAGATAGCAGACGTGATGGATAAATCAGGATGCTGTGAAGAGGATGTTGCTGCAGACAGATTAGCCATGAATATTGTTTGAGCAGTTGGTTCATCATCCACGTCTGAGTCAAATGCATCACACTCTTCAACTTGAAAGATATTTGGGTCATTAAGAGCCATGTCCTGAACAGGCTGATCATCCACATCAGCATCAAAGGTGTTCCCATCATTACCAGCCAGAAAGAGCAAAGCTTCTTCATCCAACACAGTCCCATTTTCTTGTGCCTGCATCAGCAACATCTTGTCTTTGAAGTACTCAGAGTTTTGGGGACGTTTTGGGAGAGTGCAATTCCTAGCAATATGGCCCAACCCTCCGCAGTTATAGCATTTCGGCTACTTAGCTTGTGCTTGAAGAGCATTCCCAACTCTGTATTGCCCATTCTCTCTACCAGCATTTCTTTGGTTGAAGTTCTGTCTTCCCTGCACATTCTGCACCACCACCCGACCATCTTCAATGACTGCCTGATTGTGTGGATTAGATGAGATTCTGAGTTGGTTGTTAGTAGATGTAAGTGTAGCCCTGAACTGTTGGACCAGTAGAGAAACTTGGTTGGAGAGATTATCAATCATCATGTCCGTGTGAGAATACCCAGAATCAAGTTGTGTATTCAAAGCAGATGGTGAGGGAGTTGATGATTGACTATTGGTTGGGGTAGACCTGGAGGATGATTGTGATGGTTGAGATTGATCATTAGAGGTTTGATTAGGTTGTTGAACATTGGAAACAAAAGCAAGAGATTAATTTGTTGCAGACGGATTGAGTTTTTCTCGCATTAGCCGATCATAAGCAGCATGTTTCTCATGTTGTTGGAGATATGCATAAAGCTGTTCATGATTGGTATGCCTGAGACCTTTGTTGAGCTTAACAGCTGTGACAAACCTATCCCATTCAGGTGCCATGTTGTTCACGAATTTGGAATTAAGCTGTATGTTGGGCATTGTCATCTTGATGGCTCTCATATCATTGACCAGCTTGTGAAATCTGACGTAATAGTCAGTGATGCTTTCACCTGGATTCATTTTGAAATGCTCAAATTCATCGTATAGCTGTGACTCACGATCTTCTTTAGTTAACTCAGACCCTGGAAGAAGCATTTTGACATTATCCCAGACCGCCTTTGCTTCAGTGTTGTAGTTGATAAGTTTTTAGACATCTTTGGGAAGCCCTTGAATGACGATATTTGATGCTCTGATGTCTGCATCATAGCGTTTCTTTTCTTCATCAGACAACTCATTGTAAGTGCGAGGTCTATCAGGACCAAATACGGCCGGTAGTAGATCGGTTGCTTCTGTAACCGTGTCTCTAGTAGTACCCACTTGAAAGGGTCCCTCATCGATGGATTTCAAGATGTTAACCCCATTTTCTTTACCCAGACAGTACAGACGAATCCTTTGAGCCCATGATTCATAGTCAGTTCTATCCAACATCGGAGGTCGAGTGTCAGACCCCGCAGCTTGAATGTCATCAGAAGATGTCGACATCACAAATTAGAAATTACCAAAACACAAAGTGGGAGATACTCGCAATGTAAGGTACTAGTCGCAGGAAAGTATAACCACAACTTGACCTAACCGCAGGACACTAACCTCAGAAAATACCAAACCGCAACAAAATCCAGCCGCAGAATGATCTAAACGCAACCTAAGTAAACCGCAAACCAAAGATACTAACTGCAGAAACTACCAAACCGCAGAAACATTCCAACCGCAGACTGGTCTAATCGCAACCTAAGTAAACCGCAAACCAAGGATACTAACCGGAGAAGGTACCAAACCGCAGAGAATTCCCAACCGCAGAAAAACTAACCGCAATAGACTAATCGCAGACGACTAATCGCAGTGACAATGGTCCAAAACTGTCGCTATCTTTGCGTTTTGTTTGTATTCCCAAAATGGTAATCGCAGCAAGCTAACCACAAATATCAGAACTTAACCGCAACGAAGCAATGAAACAGTGGACTTAACCGCAACAATGAAATCCGCCCAAAATCAACTCCAAACTTCAAATAGATTAAGGAAATGGTAACACAAACTAAACTACAATGTTCTACAAACACAAATGAACATAAAAGTACGTCACAAACATGTATAACAACACTAGAAAGATTAAACCAAGATGTTTTCCAAGAAAGTGACTTCAAACTCACAAAACCACTCAAAACATCATCAAATTTGATTCTACAAGGCCCTAAGATGAAACCTTGGCTCTTGATACCAATTGTAGAATACTAACTATGTAGGAAACATGTTTATGTAGTGATTTGTAAGGCGTTGAAAGTGAGGAGGAGGAGAGGAAAGATAGAAAGAAAGGAACCTTGAGAGAAAAAGAGAAGTATTAGATTGAGATTAAGTGAAGGTCCAACCCTCTCCACATGTGGAAAGGGGTATTTATACTTACAATAAAACGCCCACTCCCGGGCTATGGATCAGGCATACAGTGGGTGAAGACCCGTCCTTCTTCCACGGTGTTACTTAAACTAATACTAATTAACTAATAATCAAACTAACTACGAGCAAACTTAATGCTATTACAATCATTAGGTGACCGAGACTTTTACAGGAATATTTGTATTCCTAACAGGTTGAGCTAGCTCAACGGTTCCATAAGGAAATACTTGGGTAATGGTGAATGGTCCAGACCAACGGGTTTTTAACTTGCCCGAGAAAATCTTTAATCGAGAATTGAAAAGAAGGACTCGGTCACCAACATTGAAGACGCGATCTTTAATTTTAGCATCATGAATCCTCTTTGTCTTCTCTTTGTAGATCAAAGAATTCTCATAGGCCTGATCACGAAGCTCGACTAATTCATTCAATTGAACTTTACGGAGATCACCCGCAGTTTGAAGGTCAAAATTAGCATGTTTTAAGGCCCAGTAGGCCTTGTGCTCAAGTTCAAAGGGCAAATGGCAGGCCTTCCCGTAAACCAGCTTGTAAGGAGTGCACCCAATGGGTGTTTTGTAAGCTGTACGGAAGGCCCAAAGTGCATCATCTAATTTATCGGCCCATGAAGCACGATGTTCACCTACGGTCCTTTCTAAAATTCGTTTCAAGCCACGATTGGAGACCTCAACTTGACCACTTGTCTGTGGATGATATGCCGTAGAAAGACGATGTGTGACACCATATTTGAGCATAACTTTAGCGAATTGGTCATTACAGAAATGGGTCCCACGATCACTTATAATAGCACGAGGTGCACCAAATCGGGCGAAGAGACTTTTGAGAAATTTCACTACAACTCGGGCGTCATTGGTGGGTAGTGCCTTCGCTTCAACCCATTTAGACAAGTAATCGACGGCCACGAGTATATATTTGTTACCACGAGAAGACGGGAATGGACCCATGAAATCGATACCCCAGACGTCAAAAATTTCACAGACTTGGATGGCATTTTGAGGCATCTCGTCCTTCTGAGAAATTTTTCCTTGACGCTGGCAAGAATCACATGATTTAACCAACTCATGAGCATCCCGGTAAATCGTCGGCCAATAGAAGCCGGAATCAAATACTTTTTTAGCGGTGAAGTTGGCACCATGATGTCCCCCCGTGGGTCCATTGTGGCATGCCATAAGAATGTCAGCGGCTTCTTTGCCGTGAACGCACCGCCGGATCACTTGATCCGCACAAATCTTATACAAATAGGGGTCGTCCCAGAAATAATGCTTAACATCTTTGAAGAATTTTTTCTTCTGCTGGAACGACATCCCTTTCCGGATAAAATTCCCCGCATGGTAATTCGCAAAGTCGGCGAACCATGGGGTACTAGAATCACAATGTGATAAACTCCCCAAATTCTCGAGAGGAAATGCTTCGTTAATCTCCTTTTTCTCTAAAACACTTTGGTGGGGATTCTCTAAACGTGATAGGTGATCAGCAGCAAGGTTCTCAGCTCCCTTTTTATATCGAATTTCAAATTTAAATTCTTGAAGGAGGAGAACCCACCGCATCAAGCGTGGCTTAGCATCTTGCTTTGCCATAAGGTACTTAAGAGCCGAATGATCCGTATACACTATGCATTTCTTCAAAAGCAAATAAGATCGAAACTTTTCAAAGGCGTAAATGACGGCTAACATCTCTTTCTCAGTAGTCGTATAATGGTATTGAGCGTCGGTCATTGTTTTACTAGCATAGTGTATCGGCTGAAAATGTTTAGACTTGCGTTGCCCCAGGACTGCACCAATGGCATAATCGCTAGCATCGCACATTAGCTCAAAGGGCAAGTCCCAATCGGGGGCAATTAAGACGGGAGCCTTCGTTAACTTCTTTTTAAGAATATTAAATGCTTCGATGCATTCATTTGAGAAGATAAACGGAGCATCTTTTTCAAGCAAGTGGGTCAGGGGCCGGGCTATCTTAGAAAAGTCTTGAATGAAACGTCGGTAAAAGCCGGCATGACCAAGAAAACTTCTAATTCCTTTAACGGTTGTGGGATGAGGTAATTTTGCAATCACATCGACTTTAGCTCTATTGACCTCAATCTCGGATTTAGATATCTTATGGCCGAGGACAATGCCCTCTTTGACCATGAAATGGCACTTCTCCCAATTTAGAACCAAGTTGGTGTCTTCACACCGTTTCAGCATACTTTCTAAATGGGAGAGGCACGAAGTGAAAGAATCTCCATAAACCGAGAAATCATCCATGAAAACTTCCATGGTTTTCTCGATCATGTCCGAGAATATAGACATCATACACCTTTGGAACGTGCCTGGAGCATTGCATAAGCCAAAAGGCATACGACGATAGGCAAACGTTCCATAAGGGCAAGTAAAGGTAGTCTTTTCCTGGTCCGGAGGGTCAATTGGTATTAGAAAATAGCCAGAAAATCCATCAAGAAAACAATAGAACTCATTTCCCGCTAGGCGTTCTAGCATTTGATCCATAAATGGAAGTGGGAAATGGTCCTTACGAGTTGCATCATTCAATTTACGATAATCAATACAAAATCTCCATCCGGTAACAAGACGTGTCGGAATCAATTCATTATCTTCATTTGTAACGACGGTCATTCCACCTTTCTTCGGTACGCAGTGGACCGGGCTAACCCAAGAGCTATCCCAGATTGGATAAATCATTCCGGCATCGAGGAGTTTGATAACTTCCTTTTTGATAACCTCATGAATTTTCGGGTTAACCCGTCGTTGTTGATGAACGGATGGCTTGTAATTGTCTTCAAGTAAGATCTTATGTGTACAAAAACGAGGGTCGATACCCTTAATATCGGAAATTTGCCAAGCGATGGCATTCTTATGCTTCTTGAGCACATCTAAGAGACGTTTCTTCTCCTCATCTTTAAGTTCTTTAGAAATAATGACGGGAAGTTTGTCGGTTCCTTCCAAAAATGCGTATTCGAGATGAGTAGGTAAATCCTTGAGCTCGAGCTCCGGAGGATTCTCAGTAGACGGCTTAACTTCTTTAATGTCGGCCATTTTAAGGTCCATCGGAGGGAGGGACGGGTTGGGATCTTCGTTTAGCATTGTTTCAATCAAAAGAACATCCCCCTCCGGGTCACAATCAGAATGATCAATTTTCGGTGAAATCGAATCATTAGCAAGAAATGCCTCGATCTCTTCCAAAATGAATTCACTTCCCTCAAACGGAGTAAGAGAAGGGGAAGGATCGGAAATTATCGGTTCAGAAGAATGATTGGGATTGCCACTCGAAGCATGTTCGGTAAAACCAAGTAACTCTTGAGCGTACTCCTCTGTAACTTCGTCGATAACGTCGACTCGGTTAACGAAAACATGATCATAATCGGAGGAGTATCTCACGGTTTGATTAAGATTGAACGTAACTGCATCATTTCCAACACGTAAGGTAATCTCCTAGTCGTAAACATCAATTAAAGCATGGCCAGTCCGTAGGAATCCTCTTCCGAGAATGAGAGGAACCCGTGGATCGGCATCGAAATCAACAATGACAAAATCGGCAGGGAAATTAAATTTTCCCACATTGACGAAAACATCCTCGGCTATACCAATTGGTCGAGACGTAGATCGGTCGGCAAGCTCGAGGGTCATACAAGTCGGAGTCAAATTGGGTAAAGACAACTTCTTCCAAATGGATAACGGCATTAGGTTAATGCTAGCACCAAGATCGGCCAAGGCGAAGCATTGAACCATCCCAGGAAAATTACACGGAATGAGAAATCGACCGGGGTCTTCAAGCTTTTTGAGGATAACCACCGAACAATTCTCATTCATCTGGGTTCGAGATTTTTCAAACAATTTTTCTTTGTTATTTAAAAGACCTTTTAGCATAGAAGCAAATTTAGGCATTAAAAGTATAGCATCCGCGAGAGTTATGTCAAAATGTAGTTCTTGAAAAACTTGGTAAAACTTTTCCATCTGAATTTTATCTTTCTCACGGTGCTTTTGTTCGTTTAAGCGTGACGGATAAGACAAATTTGTTTTGATGGGAATTTCAGTTTCGTTAACAAGTTTATCTTTTCCTTTGGACGTCGGGACCACCGGAGGTTGGATGTTCTCGGTCCTTCCATTATTACTAGGAATTTCCGTATCCGTTGTCACCTCGGTTTCACGGGCGACTACCTTAGGAGACGAAGAAGAAGGGGTAGTCGGAGCCGTTGGTCCATCGATTATAACACCACTCCTCGTCGTTATTGCTTTTGCATCACCCCTTGGGTTAGCAATTGTGTTGCTCGGAAGGGAACCAGACGTCGATGCTTGATTCATCTGAATAAAATTGCTCATCATTTGCTTAAGCTCATTCGTTTGTCGAGTCATGGTCGTGTCGCTCTCCTTCTTAAGTTCAACCCTCATGTTGTTGATTTGATTTTCCATTGCTCGAATGCTAACATCGTTCGTTTTCATATAATTAGCAAGCTCAGGAGAAGGTTGCGGTGGTTGATAAACTTGTTGTGGTAGAGGGACTTGATAATTGGTTCCACGGTTCTGATTGTAACCTTGGTTTTGATAACCTTGGTTAGTTTGAGGATAACGGTTTTGATTAGTTTGCACGGGTGGAAACCCAGGTGGGCTTGTTTGGTTAGCACGAAAACCTTGGTTTTGATTGTAGTTTACGGCTGCTATGTTAGTATTATGATACGGATGCGGTCCACCACAAATCACACATTTTTCATTAACGGCTTTAACGGGCTCGGGTTTTTGGTTCTGCAACTTAAACTCTTTCATCATACAACGGATAGCGTCGGTAAGTTCGGCCAATTCCGATGATTGGACCGATGAAGGAGAAGGAGGAGTAAAAGAAGTCACTTTCGAAACATTCGGTTTGTTACGAGAAGTCGGAACCTTAGATTTGTTCTCAATGATCGTTAAAATATCCCTAGGCGTACGATTCAAGATATTGCCACCTGCGGCTGCGTTTAAAGAATCTTGATCGTTTTGCGTCAAAGCGTTATAAAACGTGTCGATTTGGTGTAACTCGGAGAAACCGTGGTGAGGACATTTTCGAAGAAGATCCTTAAAGCGTTCCCAAGCCTCACCAAAGTTCTCATCAAAACGTTGTTGAAAATTAGTTATATCATTCTTAAGATTAGTCGTTTTGGACGGTGGAAAGAAATGATTAACAAATTTCGAGATGAGTTCTTCCCATGTGTGAATTGAACGAGGGGGTTCTTTTTCGAGCCAAATCCGGGCTGAACCCTCGAGTGAAAATGGGAACAACATCAATTTGATAGCATCGTGAGGGACATCCTTAAATTTCAAAGTCGAAGTTAACTTATTAAACCATCGGATGTGTGCGTGAGGATCGTCCCTCTCAAAACCGTGAAATTGTTTTGATGTAACAAGTTGAATCAATCCAGTTTTAAGTTCAAAATTATCGGAAAGGATTGGTGGTAAAACAATTGCATCCCCGTATCCCTCGGTGGGACACTGGAGCAATTCTTGCATAGTACGTTGATCGTAAACCGGTTGTGGTCCCATCGGAGGGATCACATTGTTTTGGATACCACCCATCGGCTGGGGTCCCAAGTGTTGCTCGTTCGGGTTCATTTCCTCCGTATTAGGAAATAGAACTCGGTGTGTGTGACGAAACAAACTTTCCGGATTTGAAAGTGGTGAAACAAGTCGTTTAGACGTTGAACGTGTGTTCATGCACCACAAAAATCAAATTTTTGAAAAATAAAAGGAAAAACATATTTGAAAAGGAAAATCTTTTTGTATTTTTGTTTTTATAAAGCAAAATTTAAAAACTTATACTTTTGTTTTTTTTTCTTTTTCTAACGTTACGTTAATTGTAAACCGTTTCCTCTAAATCTACTCGCGACGGAACGGGAGAGAAGAATGGATCTCTCTTCAGCTTGCAATTTAATGTCAAAGCTTCCGTATTTTCCGCTTATTCGGTCGTAGAATTCAAAGTAATCCGATTAGCAACTAATTTCACGCGTAGTTATATTGGGAGACTTATTTGGTTTACAACGCCCTTCCTTTCGGTCGAGTCGAGGCTATAACTTTATTATTTTTTTGGTATTTTTGAAAACACTTTAGGAAAAGTGTTTTTGATTTTTCAATTTTTATAGTTTTTATAGAAAAATATATACAAGGAAGGTTTTCAAAACACAATTTCGAAAAACGAATACGAAAAATTCACTTCAACCTTCCCCGGCAGCGGCGCCAAAATTGATTCGTGAAAATCAAGTTATAGTATAAGTATAGTATTACTCAGGAGATTCGCAAATAAATACGGATAACCCGAGGTCGTAGTCCGTGTGAAGGATGAATGGAATTTCGAATTCCCGATTCGTGAAACGTGTCGTGAAAGTGGTAAAAAGTGATTTGAATAATATTGTACTAATGAAATAGTAAATGAAGCACAAATAATCAACTAAACACGTAATTCAAGTAAGGCAACTAGAAACATAACGTAAAATCAAAAACGTAAGCTAAAACGTAATTAAAACGTAAACGTATGAAATAAAACGCGACTTTTAAGCGACACGACTCCTACGGACTTGGAAATAATTTCTAAAAGTTAAAAAAGATAAAAGAAAATTTTGAGAAAAAGAAAAATATTTTTTTGACTTTTTATTTATTTTTTGTGAATTAAAAACTATTTAAACTAATTAAAAATTAAAAGAAAGTGCAAATAAAGTGAGAAAAATGAAAATTAAATTTTGAAAATTATAAAATAACTAAAAAATAATTTTAAAACTAAAAACTAATTTTTTTTGGCTTTTTGTGTAATTTTTAGGAATTAAAAACTATTAAATATAATTAAAAATTCAAAATAAATGGGAAAAATCCAAAATAAATTTCTAAAATTCTAAAATACCTAAAATTAATTTTCTAATATATTTTTGGATTTTTCTGAGGTTTTTCTGATTTTTTTTGGATTTTTTAGTAATTAAAAAGTAATTAGAAGTGATTAAAAATGAAAATTAAATAAGAAAAATAGCAAATGAACTTGGAAAAATATGAAAAATTTAGGGAAATTCTAAAATATTATTATAAAGCTAGGAAAAATTTAAAAAGTGGAAAATAAGTACTGGAAGTGCTGAATGACTCAAAACTGCTTATTTGAGAGTGCTTATTGTTAAGCACTTTGACCAATATTGACCCAAAACTTTGACCCAATGAATTTTAACTCAAAATATGCTCAGATGAACAGGAATTTAGACCAAAATGAACTCAGATTCACAGAACAAGGCTAGAACAGGTTCAATAAGCAATTTGCAAATAAGCAATACTCGAAAACAGAATAAGCAGAGACTTAAATCCAGAGGAAATAGCAACTACAAGCCCAAAATTACTTAAATGAATAAGCAAACACAGGATAAAACCACAAACTTAGAATTGCATCCCTACTAGAAATTCAGACCTTATGCTCAATCTACTTAACTGATAAGCCAAATAAGCAGGGCTAATGAGCTGAGCAGAGTGGACTTATGGGGGCAAAATGTTCTCCAACCTACTGAGTATCTAAAAACACCAAGAAATCAAACTCACAATCTGATTAGCCAACCTACTTGTAACCTAAAACTTGAACCAAAAACCTGTGGTGCAGGGGAGTATATCAGCTCATCAGTCAACTTCATTGAACTTTTCCAATAGGCAGTTGAGATTCAAACTACAAATTTCTTTCTGATTACTATACCCTTACTACCAAACTTTAAAAATCAGCAATCCTTTCTTATCTCTAATGAGTTTTAAACTCTTCAAAAGCTCTCAAAGTATTTGCCAACAAAACTGAGTTCAACCAATTTGACTTTTTTAAATATGCAAGTAATTTGACTAAATTGAAATTAGAACTGCTCTAATTTATTACCTAAGTTGTAATATGCTAAAACTGAGCTAGATTAAGCTCCCTTATACTATTATGCAACTACTATGATAAAATTATGTAACCCAAAACTGACAGATTTGCAACAATCAAGTGATTATGACTTTTAAGTAAAAGCTACTGATAATATATTACCTACTGAACTTAATTTCACCCTAAATGAAACACCTAAACTAGTTTTACTTACTGAGATGGTACTAAGATCAGCAAACTACTCTTAACCAAACACTCCTTATATCAACTCTCAAATCTTAAATAAACTACTACACCTCAAATCCAATACCAAATCAAATCTCAGAACCACATTAGTATAAATTCAGAAGAAAACAATCACAAACTAAATCAGAAACACAGATCTCAGATAGCAATATAATTCAGAACCACAAATTACAGGTGTAATAGATGAAATAAATGAAACAGTCAATTAACTAAATAAGACTAAACAGCAAATAACAAGTAATATTTAGATTATAATAGCTATAATAAACAATAAGCAAACAAGCAAATTCAAATACAAACTACTATTAAGCTGATTGATGAAACAGTAATGAAAAATGGAATGAACTTACAACTCCAATTCCCCCTCAGCTCAAATAGAGGGGGATTCACTTAGCTAGCCTGTCTCTTAGACAGGCGAAAAGCTCCTTTATGGCTGCCTCAAACTCCAATAAGCTCAGCTTATTAATAAGCTTAACCTCAGTTGACCTTAGTTGACTTTTGTATTTTTTTTTTGAATTTTGATTAAACAGTAACTTCAATACTTATATAAGATGATAAAAACAGTAAAACAACTATAATAAAACTAGATTCAAACCAATTAAAACTAATATTGAATATATATATATATATATATATATATATATATATATATATATATATATATATATATATATATATATATATATATATATATATATATATATATATATATATATATATATATATATATATATAAACTGAGTAAAACAGTAAATGGAATATAATTTCAAGCAGAATATAAAAATGTAATACTAAAGCAATTAACTAAAACAATAACAAGTAAATAAGAAGAAATTTAAATGAAAATAAGAGAACTAAGGGGAAGGGGTATTTATACACGAATGGGGGAGCCTTTGGTGAAGGTTATGGTATTCCATGCTGGCAATCCAGGTGCAATTTGTGTTTCTTTGAAAAGATATCACCCCTTGGATCAAACTTAGCCTTCAATCTTCAATCCTTAGCCGTTTGATTGATTGATGTGATTGATCCTGCGTGGGGCTTGTGATTGGTCCACGTGTGCACCTCTGACATACCCTGACGTATTCTGACCCTTCTAGAACCTCTAATGATTGGTAATTATTTATTACTCAAGGTAATTGGGCGTGTGGTAAAGCTAGGGCTCTAGGAATAGTAACAATTTCTGGGTAAAAGAATGAAAAAGGGGGCGGGAAGTGGTTTGGGTATTTTATTAGTTTGGTTCGTTGACCGGGTTATGTGGTTTGACCGGGGTAAAAATAGTAGGCCGGGTAAAGGGTTAAGGGGTATTGGGCTTGTAAGAATTTTGGGCTTAGGGGAGTGGATAAAGGATCCGGTTATAAGTTTGGTTTAGGAGTAGTAGATTTTAGGAATTAACTTTCAAGGACTATTCTTGTAATTCTGCAAACTTCAAGGGCCAAAACTGTAATTTTTGAAACTTAATTCCAAGGGCTATTCTTGTCACTTCTGAATTTCTTGAAGGGCCATTGTTGCCATTTCTTCAATTTTGCTTCAAGGGATCATTTTTGTCATTTTCTGAAAGTGCGGGGACTAAAGTTGCCAAATTCTCAAACTTTGACCAGGGACCAAATTTGTACTTTGATGAATTCCTGAGGACTTATATTGACAATTTGAGCTTTCTTTTGTCATTTTGCTTCCCCGGCTCTGGCTTTTGACCTTTTTCCGTTCTCGTGCTCGTTTTTGTCGGTTTTGCTTTGTTTTTGTTCATTTTTCTCATATCCGTACCTGCACATACAAAAATACAAAAACATACGTTCTCTTGACATTTTTGGTTAGTATTTGGTATATTTGGTCTGAATTAAGGCCTAAAAAGGATGTGTGATTAATCACTCATCAGCCGTTTTACCTAAAAAGTCGCTGCTGTCATAGTGGATGATCAAAACTGGAATTTTACTTTGTACTTTTTAAAGTTAAACGGTTCTCTACCCGGTTTAGTACTGTTTGACCCGAACCCTGTGTCGTTCCTGTTATGGTAGTAGCCATCACATATCACCTATTTATGAACCTAAGGATAAAGAGTTGAAGATAGTAAGAATTCTATTACGTGCCCCACGTGCATCACCATTGGTAGATATGATTTTTGAGCGTCAAGCAATTGCTACATTTTATTTTTATTTTTTTACATTGGTTGATTCAAGTTGACTTATACTCCGTATTATTTATGCCTTACCAAGGTTCTCTTCCAAACAAATTAGACCATCAACGTCTTTTGCGAGTTAATTAATAATCTACAAATTAAAGTTGGTAGTTTGTTTTCTGTATTGTCTTTAGTTGGTCTTTGGTGTTTTTCAGTTGTCACTTCCCCACAATTAAGGAATCAATGTTGTAAAATATGTAGTTACTCACAAGCAATTAACTTAATTGATCAATTTTCTTTTTAGTTAATTTTCTGAAACTTTCTTTTGTAGATTTTTGACCTGAATGTAGACCTAAGTGCCGCTGAAGAGTAGAAACATCGGAGATGTGTTGTTTTCAATTTTAATTTTTTGTTCTCCTAGATACATGCCATACGTTCTAAGTGTGTAAGGAAGTTGTTTGTGTACTTGTACCAATGACGCAACCATTGGAATGACTGATTCATAACGCTTACTTGCCCATCGAGCGGGCTATGCTTTGATACTTTGTTATTTCGTACCACTTTGAAACTCTTATTTCTCACATATTCGATAACCGTTTGTTGCTTTTTGTTTTTAATGCATTAAATAAACAATTTGGTTTGTTTATAGCTTATTTTTCGTTAACTTAAGTTTTTTAACGATATCCATAAGGCTTGCTCGCCTATCGGACAGGCTATGTTTTGACACTTTATTCTTGCGTACCACTTTGAAATTTTTTTCTCTCATATTCAATAACTGTTTATTTATATTCGTTCTTAATACCTATTTTTAAAACGTAATATAACTACCCTTCTTATGGCATTCAAAAAAATTTCAACGATATTTATAAGTCATGACATGTATAAGATTGAAGCAAGTGATGAGGATAATAAAAGCATGGTCACTGTTAAAGTCAAAGGTCGAAGTTCCGTGCATGAATCATATGGCTTGCAAGATACGGGCCATATCTTCAAGCATGGAAAAAGAATTTATAATACGACTTTAAGCTTATCTAACCTATCTACTGACACCAACAGGTATACCTTGCAAATAATTTATATATACATCTTTTTTTATATAAACAATTGATGTTTTTTGTATAATCATTAGCATACATGTCATACATGGCCGTAACAATTTTTTAGGGTATGCAGTATATAAATAAATAGTATATCAAATGTGATGATAGAGCTTATATACGATTAGTGATATAATGTAAGTTTAGTATCCATTTTTAACACTCATTTTATTTAAACAAGAATTGCTACGACGTCCACCTAACAATAATGAAATAGTCTTTTTGGACCCGTTTTCCAACCATCCAGTTCTTAATATATGTAGTTTGAAACTTGGAATGCATGTCAGTACATTGAGTTACATGTCTCTTGACGCATTCATGGTCAATGAAACAGATACAGATGAAAACATAATGTGGTCGTCCATCAGAAATATGGCCACTTGGTTGTATCTCATATTACGTTAATTAAAACCATCCAAATTGTAATTACAAGTCATGCCCGCCCATTGGGCGGGCTTTGAAGTCTAGTATATATATATATATATATATATATATATATATAGGAGGCCATTCTTGTGAGAAATTTAATTTTTGTGAGAACGCAAGAATTAATCTTAGCAACTCATTTTATCCTCCTTAAAGTTTGATCTAATGGCTATTATTAGCTAACTAATTTTTTTTTAAAAATTTCAAAAAATTTTAAAAAAAAATTCAAAAAAATTTCGAATTTTTTTTTGAAAAGTTTTCAAATTTCGAAAATTTTTTTGAAAAATTTTCAAAAAATTTTTTGAAAAATTTTCGAAATTTTTTTTTTCACATGTGAAGAATTTTTTTTTCACACTTGACAAAAAATTTCTTGAAAATTAAAAAAAAAAAATTCACATGAGACGAATTTTTTTCACACGTGACAAAAAAAATTTCGTGAAAATTTTCAAATTTTTTTCACATGTGACGAAAAAAAATTTCAGAAAAAAAAATTTCGAAAAAAAAAATTTCAAAAAATATTTTTTCGGACAAAAAAAATTTTTCAAAAAAAAAAATTTCAAAAAAAAAAATTTCGAAAAAAAATTTTTTTGAAAAAAAAATTTTTCGAAAAAGAAATTTTTGGAAAAAAAAAATTTCGAAAAAAGTTTTTTTCGAAAAAAAATTTTTCCAAAATTTTTTTTCGAAAAATTTTTTTCTAAAAAAAAATTTCGAAAAAAAAATTTTCGAAAAAAAAAATTTTTGAAAAAAAAAATTCGAAAAAATTTTTTCGAAAAAAAAATTTCAAAAAATTTTTTCGAAAAAAAAATTTCAAAAATTTTTTTTTTTCAAAATTTTTTTGAAAATATTAGAAATTTGTTTTAAAATTTTTCAAAATTTTTTTAGAAATTTTTAAAAAGTTGATTAACTAATAAGAGAAGCTTGTGAAGTATAAACTACCAAAGCTTATACATGACCAAGCTAACAAGACTTGCAACTTTAGAGTTGAAGCTTGTAACTTCTTGAATGATCTTGTGAAGTCCCTTGCTACATAAGAGAATCACACAAGTCAAATGTTACTGAGTTTGTTGAGAGAGTATGTGAAAATATGTCCTAAAGAGGTGACCCAAAACTAACAAATGGTTTGGTATTTATAGCAAACCATTCTGCAGGTTTGGCGGATACGGCGGACCCCTCAGAAGGGTTCCGCCCGTGTATCCCCAGGGTACCGCCAGGGCTGCAGTTGGTTTTTTGCAATAAATCTTCCAAACCAAATAAGGTCACATCACATTATATCTAGTCAAACACAAGACTTGCAAGCAAGCATAAGGTTAGTCAAACACTCTTTTCTTACCATAAATGTATATGGACAAAACTTGCCCTAAATGTGATGTGACATTACTAATTTAAGAAATAAATGTGATGTGACAAGACATTTTCTAATTTAAGAAATAAAAACAATGTTTTGTTTAAAAGGAAATGTAAACCTTAGTTAAACAAGACTTAAACACTTAAAGTGATGATTTACTTATAGCTAAACTTCATACTTTGTCACTAACAAAACTTAGCAAAGATCGTAAAATATAAATAACGTTTTTAGGCGATATTTGTATTAACAATCTCCCCCTTTTTATTGATGACAAAACATAAACTTTATTTATAAGTAAGTTACTAGTTTTAGTGTTAAGTCTTATAAAGTTAGTATAAAAACTTGTTTTTGCAAAGATGAGGTGATAAACACTAAAAACTTGTTTTTGCAAAGGTGAGGTGATAAGCACAAGTTTATATAAATTCTCCCCCTTTTTGTCGAAACAAAAAAAAGAGTAGCAAAGCGGAAGTAAGCACTTGCTCCCCCTTGGACGATACTCCCCCTAAATGGAGTGCCAAGAGAGGAGACATGGATTTTGAACCTACAAGAAAAAGGTTAGTTGTCGCACAAGACAAGTCATGAAAGCATTTCATGTTTAAAACACAACTAAGAGTTGTGAAGTGAAATAATACACCACTCATGCTCCCCCTTGAATATTACTCCCCTAAATGGAGTATCAAGGAAGGAAAACATGGATAATGATCCTACAAAAAGAAAGGTTAGTTTCAAAGGCACAAGATATACGTATGCCACCATAGCAAGGTATAGTTCACTTATTATACCTAAATGGTCAACAAACAATGCAAACCTTGTAGTAGAATGAAATTCATTTCATGTAAAATTTTGACTCTTAAAAAGTCAAAGACAAGAAATTTGGATTACACCATCCTACTTCTAAAAAGAAAAACTAAAAATAAACTAAGAGCTTAAAAAGCTACAAGGAAATCATCATTTTCCTTAATGAGAAACATTTTCCAAAAACAAGGCTAAGGTTGTTTAAGGATGAAAATTTGGGTTGGATGGTTGTAGCGTGCTTTATTTTGAAGGTTGAAAGGATGACGAGGTTTTGGTTTGTTGGTTTAAATGGGAAACATTTTCCAAAAGAAATGATTTTATTTCATTTTGGAGACTCTAAGGTTGAGGTGTGTGAGACAAGGATTGTAGAAGATCCAAAATGTGGTTTAGTATAAACCTTATTTCTTCGGATAGCTCACGAATTTCCCTTCGACACCCTTCACTAATGTGAGCGGTTCTTTCGCAATGATTGCAATCATGGCGGGAAAGTTTGGTGGAAGAGTGGTTTGATATGTTGGTGGTGGATGGTTTGAACTTGAAGGAGCAAAGGTGGATGGTTGAGTAGTGTTTTTGCTTCCTTCATTTGTTGATTGAAGTGTTGTTTGTAAAACCATAATATTGTTGATTTGAGACTCAACCATACGTTTGAAGGCATGAAGGTGGTTTAAATGAGTGTCAATCTCATTATTAAGGTTTGGAGGTTTTTCCCATATGGATGCTTCTATTTTCTTATAAGAAGAAAGTAGAGATTCAAATTTTTGGGAAGGTTCTTGTGGTGATGGTTGTTGTTGTTGTAGTGGTTGTTGATTTTGAACAAAATGGCGGAAGCTTGGTTCACCGGAAGGATTGCCATGAAGGTCTTTATAAATTGGGTGAAACACAAATGATTGTGAGTGGGTATGACCTTGATCATTTGGAAAAATAGATGGTCTAGCATAACGGTAAGCCAACCGTTCTACTAATGATGGTTGATGGGGTTCATCATCTAGTTGCTCACTAGGTTGTTGTTGGGTTTCCATTTGAGCAATGGTGTCAAAGAGTGACAAGGATGGTAGACTTGATGATTTGGGTGATAGGTCTTCTAATGTTTCCAAATAGGGTAGTGGTGATGTTGGAGGTGTATGAAAAAGTTCCATTGATGTAGGTGTTGGTGATTGAGGTGATGGAGTTTTTGATGGTTGAGCTTGTTGAGAAGGTGATGATGAATCACTTGAAGGTCTAGTTGTTGGAGGAATGGTGGCCATGTTTGTGTAGCAATGTGTTGGAGAGGGTGTTGGAGTATCAAGATTAAGCAATTCTTGAAAGGTAATTACATTGGTATTACAATGTGTTGGGGATTGTGTTGAGGTAGTGAGGTTAATGAAATCTTGGATAGGTGAAGAAATATTAAGCGAAGCATCACTTGAAGAAGATGAGCTTGACTTGACGGTTTTGTTGAAGCAACAAGGTTTAACACTAATTCTAGTGGTTTTTGAGAAGGATTTTGATGACTCGGATGATGTGTTGGATTTAGTCATTTCAAAGGTGTGGTTTTGATGTTTTGAGAGAAGAAGTTTTAAAGGTGATGGTGTGATTTGAATTGTTGCAAAACTTTCAAATTTATAGGATGAAGGAGATGTTGAAATGGGTGTTTGGATTTGATGTTCTACCATTCAAAGATTGAGATTTCAAATGATTTACAAAGTTTTCATTAATATGTCAAATCAATGCATGTCAATCCAATGGAATAAGGTGGAGTGAAAGACCAACATATGCACTCAATGCTTTGTGATCATGGGATGTGACTTGGTTGAAAATGTTTCAATGGTTTGAAGGATCCTTTAAAAGGGTTCCTTGTGTTAGTTATGTTTGAATTTGAATTTTTGGAGGGAAGTGGCTTCCTAATTGTTTTAGTGAGTGAGAGTTGTTCTAATATGGTTATTGGAGTTAATGGAAGATGTTTCTCACTTAGGATAATGGTTTGACACTTTACAAGTTTTGGACTTAAGAAAAATGAAAAAAATTTCTGCAGGTGTCTGGCGGAACCCTCACAATACACAGGTGGAACCCTGTTTTGGGTTCCGTCTGGTCCGTTGGGCCAATTCTGGGTTACCCAGAAATTACACTGGCGGAACCCAATTTTGGGTACCGCCAGATCCGCCAGTGCTGAAAAAATTGGCAGTCCGTGATTTTGACCCGCGAGACGATTTTCAAATTTTTCGAAAACTCATAAAATCAAAAAGATACTGTATATTTAGTTAGGCAATGTAAAAATTGAACATGTAAACACACATATCATAGGACTTTGACCTTAAGGTCGAGAATTTCACTATACTTAGTGAAAATCGCTATAAGCATAAAAAGTTGACAAACACCTCAAATATTGTCATTATGTATAAAAGCTCATGCAAACATAATCCGAAAAACGTAATAAAACATGAACATGAAAAACAAACAAATTACGTAGTTTAACACATAAATGGTTCTTAAAGCATTTATAAGCCAAACACTCCTAAATATTTGATGAGTGCTCAAACACTCATCATTTTTATCGTATTTGAACTGTCAAAACATCCGAAAACACTCAGAAATGCATCAAAATACTAAAAATATCCCAGGGATTGTATTTTATATGTTTCAGATGCAAAATGAGTAAAAACAATGAAAAACGAACAAAGTTTACACAATTGGCAGTTTTAGTCCCCCAACTTTCAAAAATTTACAAAACTAGTCCCTGAGCATTTGTTTTGAAAGAAAAGTCAACCTAAGGCATTTAAAAGTCAAATGTCATCAAATATTGTCCTTAGTTAAAAACTTTGGAAAATTTACAAAATTGGTCCCTGCAGTTTGGAATTTGGCGTAACCAGTCCCTGGGGAATTTTAAAATGAAAAATATCTTTTGTGACTTTCATCTTATGGGAATGTAACAAATTTGGACCCTTGGAATAGTTTTAGAGGATTGGCAGAATTGGTCCTCAAGTTTCAGCATAAATACAAAATTGGTCCTTGCAATTCATACCAAACGGACACTTTGTGTTATTTCTACCCAATCCACACCTAAAACCCAAACCACCCAATCCAGTCCACCCTTATATCCACCAGACCCAAAGACACCAAAGCCCACCCATCCATATTATTAATAAAAACCGGGTCAAAAGAAGTCAACTCCCCACCCCCATCTCTTTGCAGCCATTACCAAACACCCCAGCCCCCAATAACCTGCAATCCCCAACATTTATGTCTCCTTCCCCTCTCCTACCAGCCACTCTACTACACCACTCCACAAGTCAACTCCCAATTTGTACAACCAATTGTCCCTCACTCCCATATAACACCAACAAGGAACTAAGGGTCGAGATGAAAAGCAAGGCTAATCCAATGGTTGGGATGATATTCCAAGGGGACAAAAGTAACAAAAAGCAGAAGACAAAGAGGAGAAAAGGAGAAAAGTCCCCTGGTTCAAGTTATTATTATTTTTTTTAGTATTTATAGAAATCAAAATGTAAGCCTGGGAGGCATGTAGTTTTTATGTAGTTTTATTATGTAACTTTTCTAATTCAGTTATGTAATCTTTTCAATATTAATGCAATGCAAGTATTTTAGTTAATTATTCTCATTTTCAGTTATAAAGTTCAAGTTTTTATGATCATGGTATAAGTTCAAAGGTTGTTGTGTAGTACTGATATAAGCTCATTTAAGCTTGTTGTAATCTTTTCCAAGCCCATTTAACAGGCCACTCAGTCCCTTGTAGAAAACTCAAAAAAAAAAAAAATAATTAGAATTAAGTAAGTTGGAATAAAAAGATGATGAAGAAAGAAGAAGAAGCAGTGGCAGAAATGGATATGTGATCATGGTTTAGAGCTCAAGGGAGCAATAGGTTGTGATTTGTGCCATTTGATCTCAGTTTGACTCCTAGCTTGGATGTCAAGTAAGTTTTTGAACCACATTTTGTTTAAATACTTGTTGCTTGATAATAGGTGTTAATTGTTACTGAATTCTGCTTATTTGGATCCATTTTAGATTAGTGTAATCTCATTAGTTGAGTTTGTATTTTAATTTTTGCATTTCCTTTGAAAACTCTCAAGTTCAGTAGGTATTAGGGGTGTTTGGATCAGTGATGCCCACCTAGTTTTGCAGCCTTTCTGTAGGATTTATTGATTAACTTAGGATGCATTTAGGTTATATAGTGTAAGTGCAATATAAAACCTGCAAGTCATAAGCCAAAAAGTCAAATGGTTATCTACAATCCTTGTAGCTGTTAACTGTTAGGGTAAAATAGTTCCAAATCTGAGTTATAGGAATAAAAATGGTAATTTAGTTAACTTCAGTTCCATTGTAGGTTATGATAACAAATTTAGGTGTCTAGGATCATTGGAAATTCAGTTTAGTCAAACTCTTGCAAAAAAAAAAAGTTCACAAGTCAAATGTGCATTCTGAAAAATTGAGCAGATTTCAAATGAGTGTCTAGGGCTCATCTTTTGTTGAAAACACAAAGTTTTTGCTGATTTACAACCCTTGCCAGCTTGTTTATTAAATTCAATAAGAAGATTCAACCTTGAAACTCTTTCAGTCACTTAAATCTGACCTTGAACCTACCTGCAGGGGAAGAAATCTCCCTTGTGCACCCAGTTTGACCAAAGTTTCAAGTGATCTCATCTTGTTCATTAGTTAACCATTTTACCTGATAATTAGTGTTTTTGATAGCCACTTGGCTTGTCTTGTTGGTTGTATATCTGTTTTTCCCTTAAGTGCTTATATGTTGGCTTAATTTTGCCCTCAAAGTTACCCCAGGTCTGCCCATAACTGCTGATACATCAGTAGTTATCTAAGCTTGTTGATTTTTCACCCCTGAGTGATTATTGTGGTTCCATCCTTGTTGATTTTAGTTAAATTAAGTTACCTAAGTGTGCTTTAACATAAGCTGGTGTGTTTGTTTTCAGCATATTAGGCTGACTTAAGCTTTGCTCACCCATTGAGTAATCATAAACTCAGTGCATACTCCCCATTTCACAAGCCCTCCATAAGCTCATCTTTGAGCTTCAAGCCTTGTACCTTAGCTTTCTGAGAAGCCACCCAGGGTGACTTATTGGATCAAACCTCCCCTAGGATCTTTGTGCATGTCTGTGGGCCCCACCTTGGGCTGCAAGTGATCCTTGAGGACTGTTTGGTACTAGGCATTGTGGAATTGCTTATTTGCTTTTTGTGATGATCTCAGTCCATTCCATTGCATGATGTAGCTTATTTCCTGTACATTTAAATGTTAGTAGCTTAAATTGTTCATGGTTCTCAGCTTGTAGCTTGTGTAATAGCTTTTTAGACTTCAAAACCTCATAATAAGCTTGACTGTTGTGCTTATTACCTTCCACAAAACTTATTTTCCAATTCTAATCAAAGTTCCTTTGTAAAAAGTGCTTAATATTAGTTGTTAATCAGTTGTGTAAAATAAAAATTAAGAAAAACCAAAAATACAAAAAGTGATAGCTTCAATTTAAGCTCTTTTGGCTTATTTTCTGCTTATTTATAAGCAACTTCTGTTTTTAAATTTTTTTCTAGGCTTCTGTTATCATAATAGATTTTTAGCAATTTTTTCAGATTTTTCTAATCTCATTTGGTATTTTTTATAATTTAGTTTAATTTAAATTAATTAAATAATTAGTTTTTAATTATTAATAATTAATTAAAAAGTAGGAAAAATAGTTTTTCTGTTTTAAAATTAGTTTTATAATATTTTAGATTTTTCTAAATTTAATTTTCATTTTTCTAGTTAAATTTCATAATTATTTATAATTTAGGATATTTTAGTTAATTAAAAAGTAATTAATAATTAGTAATTAATTAAATAGTTGTAAAAATAATTTTAATTTTCTAAAAATTTTCTTACATCATTAGGATTGTAAAAATATCATCTTCACGTTCGTAGGACTTTGTTTACTCCCGTTTCACTTTTTTATTCGCGCGTTCGCGTTTATCTTAAACTAAAACGCGCGTTTTTAGGTTAAATCACGTTTTTAGGTAATCTGATAATCAGTAATTGTTAATAAAGTGTTTCTAAGTTGTTTTCCATCATAATCTCGTAGTGTAACCATAATAATCAAATTCCTGGCCTTTCTGATTAATCACCCGATCATTTAAAACGTTTACAAATACAATTACACGCCTCGCCGGGACATAACGACCCGGGGATTCCCTAAACTCCTTGGTTAGTTGGTTTTTGACGTTTGACTTGGTTGACCATCACCTGGTGAACTTAGTTGACCGTTCAAAACCAATCAAAATTTGGCGCCGCTGCCGGGGAGGCTGCTGCGTATCTGCACACGTTCTTTAGAGATTAGTGATTTTTCACACATCATTGTATAAACTCCACCACTTTTTGTAAATCTTAATCATAAAGCAAAAACATCATTAACACTTTTCCTAAAGTGTTAACAACACCAAAAAAATAAAAAACAAACAAAACATATCGTTACGTTTTCTATATCGGGTTTCTTTTAAGGTGATTCTTAAAGAGATACGATTTCGGTAAACGAAACGACACCAAAATTATTGTCCAAAAGTTTTTTCACCCAAACACAAAAACCCAAAAAAAACATTCGTCTTTTCTTGTGAATAATAATTACATAAAAATAAACCGTCGCAAACCAAGACAGAACACCTACTAACTGGGGGTGTGAACATAATAAATTCACAAACGAAAGATTAAAACTTGCCTTTGTATCCCTGTAGGTGGTGTACCTTTCTTAAAGAAGCCACTTTCTTGCGATTATTGGTTTAAGTTCACTGTGGTTTTGCCTCGACTTTGTTTTGATTGGTTTTGTTCCTAGTGCATGCGCACTCGTTCTTCTAGGTCTACTAGCCCATTACGTGAGCTTGTAAGAAAAACTAGAAGACCTCGTAGATGTTCAGCACCAACAGTCGGATCTGAGATCCGTACTATTTCCATTCCAGCTGTCACCATGGCGGAAGACCGCCCCATGTGTGAGCTTCTCCAAGCACCCATCGAGGGTTACGGAGACGCTATTGTTGTTCCAGCCATCGTGGCTGATAGTTTTGATCTCAAAACCGAGTTACTCAATCTTGTAACCTCAAGTCAATTCTACAGTTTTGAGAGGGACGATCCTCATGCTCATATTCGATGGTTCAATAAAATCACATCAACCATCAAGTACAAAAATGTCCCGTGTGATGCAATCAAGCTTCTTCTCTTCCCATTTTCCCTCGAGGGTCAAGCCCGGATTTGGCTTGAGAAACAACCCCCTCGATCTATTGAGACATGGGAAGACTTGGTAAAAAAGTTTGTGAATGAATTCTTCCCACCTTCTAAGACCACGAGTCTTAAAAACGAGATCACCAAGTTCACTCAGAAATATGATGAATCATTTGGTGAAGCGTGGGACCGTTTCAAAGAATTACTTCGCAAGTGTCCACATCATGGTTTCTCCGAGTTGATGCAACTCGATACTTTCTACAATGGCGTGAGCCAAGTTGATCAGGATTCTCTCAATGCCTTCGCGGGAGGTAACTTTTTGAGTAGAACCACCAAAGAAGCCTTAGCAATCATCGAGAACTATTGGGTTTTGAGTTCTGCTGCTGAGTGAAACTACTGCTATTATGAAACTGCTGCTAATGACAAAGTGCTGCTAAGGAAAATGCTGCTGAAGGAAACTACTACTGAAGAGATAAGCATGTATTCGTAGCAGATAATTATAGAATAGATTGAATGTATATCTTATACGTCTAGAATATTCTTATCTTGATTAGAAAGTTATTGTAAACCTAGTAGGACTCCTTGGCCTATAAAAGGAGGATCCTAGGGTTAGATTATGTACGCATTGTTTAAGTTTCGTTTACACTTCAAGGTTGTAAAACCCTAGCATTATTGAGTGCTCCTATTAATAATATTGAAGTGTTGATAGAGAATTATTCTTCTTAAGTTAAGCTTTTACATTTCGCATTCAAGCTTAAGTGTTTACTTTAAGTCAACTTCTATATAAGATCGTTTGCCCAACTGGGATCAACAAGTGGTATCAGAGCTTGTGATCTAGAAGTTGTAATCAAGAAGAAACTGTTCTTTGCAAGTTTGCTGTTCCTAACCAACTGCTGAAGATGGGTGATGACACACATATGGTGACTGCTTCAAAGGTTCCAATGCTCAACCCTGGTGAATATGAGCTATGGAAGATGAGAATTCGACAATACATTTGCATGATTGACTTTAACATGTGGAATGTGATCATGAATGGTGACTCTTTACCAAAGAAAGGTCCTGATGGTAAAGATATACCAATCAAGTCTGCTGAAGAGAACTCTGTTAGGAAGATGGAGATCAAAGCTCACAGTAATCTCTTGATGGGAATACCTAATGAGTTTCAGTTAGACTTTGAGAGTTGTGAGACTGCTAAAGAATTAATGGATGCTATTGAATTCATGTTTGGAGGGAATGATGCTACCAAGAAGTCAAAGAAGAATATGTTGAAGCATCAGTTTGAGAACTTTACTGCTGAAAGTGGAGAGAAGATTATTGGCACCTACAATAGGCTCAATCAACTGGTCAGTCATCTAAAGCTTGTTAGCTATGTGGTTCCACAAGAAGATGTGAATCTCAAGTTTCTTAGAAGTCTTGCACCTGAATGGAGTATGCACACTGTTGTTTGGAGGAATAAGCCTGACTTTGAAACCATGAAGTTGGAAAGCCTCTATAACAATTTAAGAGTGTATGAACCAGAATTATCTACTTCATCTACTTCTGGTTCACAAAATCTTGCCTTTGTATCTTCAAAGTCAAAGGGGTCTAAAGAATCTCACTCTACTGCTTATGGAGTATCTACTGCTGATGGATTTGTTGCTAGTTCTCATGATAATAACTCCACCAGTGATATGGCTTTATGTGCATTCTTGGCTGATCTAACATCAAGTATAAGGTCACAGGCACTTAATCAAGATCTGGATCACCTTGATCAAGATGATCTTGAAGAGGTGGATCTTAAATGGCAAATGGCCAGGTTGACCTTGAGGGCTAGAAAATTCTGGAAGAGAACTGGAAAAGAGATCAAGTACAGACCTAAAGAAAATGTTGGCTTTGACAAGTCAAAGATAGAGTGTTACAACTGTAACAGGAAAGGTCACTTTGCCAGAGAATGTAGAGCTCCAAAGAAGAATGGTGAAGCATCAAAGAAGACTGAAGAGACAAAGAATACTACTACTGCATTGGTGTCTTGTGATGGATTGGGAGAATATGATTGGAGTGATTTGGCTGATGAAGAACCAAATTATTCCATGGTGGCTCAAGTCAAGCCTGAAGTGCATAACTTTGCACTTATGGCTTATTCATCATCATCTTCTGGATCTGACTCTGAGGTATCTAATGATTCTGATTTATCTGTGTGTTCTTTTAAGTCTTGTGCTGACACTATTGAAGAACTTAAGTCTAGGAATGAAATTCTAAATAAAGAAGTTAAAAACCTAAAACTTGATAACTTAGGTTACAAAGTAGGTATTCAAAATGTTGAAAGAAGACTTGAGTACTTAAAAGAGTGTGAGATGGAATATGTAGATAGAATTAACCAACAAGATGTTGAGATTTTTAAGAAAAATAGTGAAATTGAGTTTCTTAAAAATAAATTAGAAGAAGCAGAAAAAGATAGAGATGAAGCTCTTGCTGAAAAAGAAAAACATATAGTAAGAGTAAACAAACAACAATATGCTTCTGATTTGGTTAATAAATCTATTGAGAGTACAATAATGAGGAAAGGAAGTGGAATAGGTTACAATGAGGTTGCTCCTCCTGTTAAGAGTGCCTATGCTCCACCAGGAAAAGAATTGTCCTTCATTAGTGAGCTGAATATAGAAAAACCATTAGGTGAGTCTAGTACAAGTGTCTTAGAAACACCTAAGGTAGAGGGTAGAAAATTTCCTGATGCTCCCATTATTGAAGATTGGTATTCAGATAGTGATGAGGAACAAGAACAGGTTGAACCAGAACATAATGTAGTAAAGGAAGAAATTCCTGCTAAGATTAAAAAAGTTGAACCTAAAATTGAACAAGTGAAGTTTGTGAAACCTGTACTAGGTCAAAGTATCTCTAGGAGAATGGTTGAGTATAAAGAGGTTTCAAGAGAAAGAATGAATGGTTTCAATAATAAGCCTAGGGGTAATCAGAGAAACTTTAATAACCTAGTTTCAAACAAATTAGGTAGTGAGTTTCAATTAAGGAAAAAGGCTTGTTATAAGTGTGGTAGCTTTGAACATTTGATTAATAGCTGTCCTGATCACAAGAAACATGTTTGGAATCAATACTCTAGGGTGAATCACAAATATGTTAACCAGAATACTCACCCTCATCCAAATAGAAACATGATTCCTAGAGCTGTGTTGTTAAGATCTGGTGCAACTAGATCAATTTATGCTGCTAAACCAAATGGTGTTTTTAAAACCACAACTGGTTCTGTTGCTGGCTCTACTGCTAGTAAGCACTCTGCTGCTAATAAGCACTCTTCTGCTAGTAAGCAATCTGCTGCTAGTACAAAACTTTCTACTTCTAGGCCAAAAGTTTTATCAAATACAGTTGTTGGAAATCATTTTTATGCTGTTAAGGCCTCAGCTTGTTGGGTTTGGAAACCAAAATCAAATGTTACAAACAAAGTTTCCAAAACCAGCAGTGCATCAAGTGATTTAAAGAAATTTAACTATGTTGATGCACAAGGCAGATCCAAGTCAGTAATGGCTTGGGTCCCCAAGAGAAACTAATTTCTCTATTTTCATGTGCAGGGTAATCTACTGGATGAGCTTAAAGACATGGTTATAGTTGATAGTGGATGCTCTGGACATATGACAGGGGATGAGTCTCAGCTTGATGATTTTGAGGCTTTTGATGGTGGCTATGTTGCTTTTGGGAATGATCCAAAAGGTGGAAAGATTATTGGTAGAGGCACATTAAAGACAGGGAATTTGGACTTTGAGAAGGTGTTTCTTGTAAAAGGGCTTAAGTTTAACCTCTTTAGTGTTTCACAAATGTGTGACAAAAGGAATTTTGTTCTCTTTACAGACACTGAATGTATGATCCTTTCTCCTGATTTTCAGTTGCCAAATGATAAATTTGTACTATTGAAGGTCCCTAGAAATGAAAATATGTACAGTGACCATATTAAGAACATAGTTCCCAAAAGAGCTTTAACTTGTCTGATTGCAAAAGCTACTATTGATGAGTCCAAATTATGGCATAGAAGACTTGGACATTTGAACTATAAGACAATGAATAAGTTAGTGAAAGGAAATCTGGTGAGAGGAATGCCCACAAAGTTGTTTGAAAATTGTGAGACTTGTATTGCTTGTCAGAAGGGAAAACAACACAGAGTCTCATTCAAGTCAAAGACTGTGAATACAAATACAATGCCCTTGCATTTGCTACACATGGATTTATTTGGGCCTGTTTTTGTGAAAAGTTTGAATAAGAAGTCATATTGCCTAGTTGTCATATATGACTACAGCAGGTTCACTTGGGTGTTTTTCTTAGCCACTAAATATGAAACCCCAGTGGTACTTAAAGAATTCATTACAAGAGTTGAAAACCTGCACAACCACAAAGTGAAGATTATAAGATGTGACAATGGTACTGAGTTCAAGAATAGTGTGATGAACCAATTCTGTGTGGGAAAAGGCATTTTAAGACAGTATAGTGTTGCAAGAACTCCACAGCAGAATGGTGTTGCAGAGAGAAGAAATAGGACACTTATTGAGGCTGCAAGAACTATGTTAGCTGATTCTAAACTACCTATACCTTTTTGGGCTGAAGCTGTAAACACTGCATGTTTTGTGCAGAACAGGAGTAAGGTAGTGAAGCCTCACAACAAAACTCCATATGAGCTCTTTCATGGGAAGAAACCAATGATTGATTTTCTTAAGCCATTTGGATGTCCTGTAACTATTTTGAATACCAAAGATTAGTTAGGCAAGTTTGAAGAGAAAGCTGATGAAGGGAATTTGGTTGGATACTCTGTACATAGTAAACCTTTCAGAGTATATAATAAAAGAACCAAACATATAGAGGAGAATTTGCATATCAAGTTTAGTGAGAACACATCTAATGCTGTTGGAAAAGGACCTGAATGGATGTTTGATGTTGACATCCTAACCAAGACAATGAATTATGTACCTGTTATTGCTAGTGTTGACACTAACAAACCACAAGAAGACATTGTTTTGATTGAGAAACTGAAGGTTGGTCCTACTTTCATACCTTTACAACAAAATCAAGATACACAAGAAGATGATGTTCTTCCAGAGAAACCTAAAGAAGCTCAAGTAGATGTTGTAACTCCTATTGATGCAGAAAAGATACCCAATGAAGCTCCAAAAGAAGTTGTTGTTGACTCTCCAATTAGTCTAGAAGACTCTACTGCTGACTCAGAAGACTCTACTGCTAGACCAAAACAAGCAATTACTACCTCTATCTATTCTGCTGCTAAGTCTACTCACTCTGCTTCTACATCACAGTTTCCTTCTTTGAATGCTCAGGATAAACCTTTTGATGATACAAATTATCCTGAAGATCCAAATATGCCTCCTCTAGAGAATATTTATGATGACACAGATGATGAAGCTCTTGATGGTAAATTATTTGGAGCTGAAGTAGACTATACTAATTTGGAACTCAATATTCCTGTTAGTCCCACTACTACTACAAGAGTTCACAAGAATCATCCAAAAGAACAAATTCTAAGTGATCCTCAATCATCTGTACAAACAAGGAAAATGACAAAAGAACTTCATGATGTTCAACATCAAAGTTTCTTTGCAAGATCTCTGCATCAAAGAAACAGTCATAAAGATCTACAAAATTGCTTGTTTGCCTGCTTTCTATCTCAAATTGAACCCAAGAATACTTACAAAGCCCTACAAGAAGCTAGTTGGGTGGAAGCAATGCAAGATGAGCTTCTGCAATTCAAGCTACAAGAAGTATGGACTTTGGTTGATTTACCAAATGGTAAAAGAGTTATTGGTACTAAATGGGTTTTCAGATGTAAAAGAGATGAAAGAGGGATAGTCATCAGAAATAAAGCTAGATTAGTAGCTCAAGGATACACACAGCAAGAGGGACTTGACTATGATGAGGTATTTGCACAAGTGGCAAGGATAGAAGCCATTAGACTATTCTAGGCTTATGCTTCATTCAAAGATTTTGTGGTGTATCAGATGGATGTAAAGAGTGCTTTCCTTTATGGGACCATTACAGAAGAAGTGTATGTGTCTCAACCACCAGGTTTTGAGGACCCTGATTATCCTGACAAAGTTTACAAGGTGAATAGAGCAATGTATGGACTACATCAAGCTCCCAGAGCTTGGTATGATACCTTGTCAACATATTTGTTAGACTCTGGGTTCAGTAGAGGAAAGATTGACAAGACTTTGTTTCTCAAAAGACAAAAAGATGATATTTTGCTGGTACAAATCTATGTTGATGACATCATCTTTGGTTCTACAAACAGAGCAATGTGTGTTGATTTTGAGAAGCTTATGAAGGATAAGTTTCCAATGAGTTCAATGGGAGAACTCAACTTTTTCTTGGGACTACAGGTGGTTCAAAAGAAAGATGACATATTTATTAGTCAGGATAAGTATATTAATGACATCTTAAAGAAGTTTGGATTTGAAGATGCTAAGCCTGCTAAGACAACCATGGATACCAACAAACCTTTGTTGAAGGATGAGAATGAAAAAGAAGTAGATGTTCACTTGTACAGGTCTACGATTGGCTCATTGATGTATCTTACAGCATCAAGGCCTGATATCATGTTTGCTGTATGTGCCTGTGCAAGATTCCAAGTTTGTCCCAAAGAATCACATCTCAATGCAGTGAAAAGGATTTTTAGGTATCTCATGCATCAACCTAAACTAGGCCTATGGTATCCTAAGGATTCACCTTTTGATTTGGTGGCATATTCAGACAGTGACTATGCTGGTGCTTGCTTGGATAGAAAGTCTACAACTGGAGGTTGTCAATTTCTTGGAAACAGATTGGTGTCATGGCAATGCAAGAAACAAACAGTGGTTGCAAATTCTACAACTGAAGCTGAGTATGTGGCTGCTTCAAGTTGCTATGGTCAAGTACTATGGATGCAAACCAGCTACTGAATTATGGGTACAATTTCATGAACACCAAAATTCATATTGATAACAACAGCACACTTTGCATAATTAAAAATGCTGTTTTTCATTCAAAAACAAAACATATTGAGATAAGACATCATTTCATAAGGGATTGCTATGAAAAGAAGTTAATTCAAATTGTCAAAATTCATACTGATAACAATGTTGTTGATCTTCTCACTAAACACTTTGATGTAGGAAGATTTCAATTCTTAATTGCAAACATTGGTATGATTAATCTTTGAAAAACTTATCTCTTATTGTTTTTGTATAAAGTGTAAAGATCTTGTGCTGTTTGTTGATCTGTTTCTGCTGCTTCTTAAGAAGCAAGTGATTAAGTTGTAATGTACTCTGCTGCTATTTTACTCTACTGCTAGTATATTTTCTTGTATACTTTGTGGTGTTTGGACTAACATTTTGCAGGATAAGTTGAAAATTAATGATTTGCAAGATTGTTTAACAGAAATTCACAAGATTTCATTCATCAATTACATAAGTACATTCAACAAAAGAGTTCATCCATATCAAGTTCTGACATAACAAAAGACTGCTAAACCACAAACTAAAATTACAAGACTTAAAACATCATTTTCTAGGGCATGGAAGCCCAAGTACAGTTTTCCTCTCCTTAGGAAGAGGAGGGTTTGTCTTCCTTGCCTTAGTAGATGTCTTGGACCTTGGTCTTGATGTTGATGGTCTTTCTGGAGTGGATGGTGGATTGTAGTCTGGTTCATCCTCATCTGATGATGTGTAGATGAAGGGGGAAACAAGCTCCTTGGGAGATGGTGGTCTGATTGGGATCCAAGCAGGGTCTTCTGATGATTCTGAAGACGATGGAGACAAATCAATTATCCCCAATTTCCCTAAACCCTAATTTATGGATTGTGTACATGTTCTTTATCTTTATTATTGTGTAATCCCTAGATGAGGTCTAAACAACCTCGAGCTATAAACGATCTTAACATGTGGTATCAGAGCAGGATTGTGATAACATAAATAAGACCCAATCCAAGGCAACATCTAGAGAACAGGATTCTTCTGAATCTACTTCTCAGGATGGTAACCCTAGCCAAATGGAAAATATAGGGGGCTCATATGATTAAACTAGGTTTGATACTGAGTTTATGTCCCAAGATTCACCTCTCGGACCAGGTTACACAGGTCGAAGTGATGAGGACAGGCTAGTGACCAATGAATTGACGGAAAATCTTGTACATGATGACAATGTCCATGATTCACCTCTCGGACCAGGTAACACAGGTCGAAGTGATGAGACTACTATGCAACTCATTCAGGAATTGATGGTTACTTGTACCAATTTGGGGTTGAAGTGTACTACTTTGGAAGATAAGGTTCTTACTCTGTCTACAGTTGTTGCAAGTCAAGGCAAGATTATCACAACATTGAAGAAACAGATTAAGAACTTGAAGAAATCAAGAACTTCAACCTCATTGGAAAGGCTAAAGAAGGTGGGAAATTCTCAAGTTATTAGTTCACCTGAACTCTCTACACATTTGGAAGAGGATGATGCTTCCAAACAGGGGAGGAATGAAGATGTAATGGGTTCAGGGGAGGCAAATATGAAGAGGGTTGAAAGTGCTCAGGTTATGATTGAATAAATGGCTTCAGGGGAGGTTCCAGTGATTGGAGACATGGATGTGGAAAGTCCTGAGGATGCTGAGAAGTTTGTAGTTGCTGATCAATCAGGGAATGAGGTTGTAATGGAAAAAGTGATTGCTACTCAAGAAAAGGTGGTGGAAAAACTCAAGACTTTGGAGCCTGAGCAATTAGTGAAGGCAACAGGGTTGATGGGTGAAGCTTTAAAGACCTTGGGAGATTCAATGGTGAAAGAGCTTGAAAATGCTGCTATTACTGACAAGACTAATGACTCTACTGCTGTTCATGATTCTGCTGCTAAAGATCTTGCTGATTCTGCTGATAGTGGAAACTTGAATTCTGCTTGTGATCATATTCCTCCTGAGCATTTAAAAGAACAACTGAAGGTTTACACTATGGTTGGCAAGATGGAAGATCCTGAAGTAGTTGATGCCAAACCAATAGGAGTCAAATATCCTATTATCAAAGTAACTACAAGATATGATACTAACATTGGTGCATTTCATGATGTTGAGAGATCTGATGGTAAGACTCACAGGTTTCTTACATTTAAACAGATGCTATACTACTTTGATAGAGAGGATGTTGATGATTTGTGGAAGTTGTACAAAGCAAAGTTTGGAGCTGAAAAGTTTGATGGTAAAAAGTATGAGATAGATCAAATTGATCATGTCATAACTATGTCTGATAATGTTTTGTGGAGAGCTCTAAAACTTATATATGAACCTTCAATGGATGATTCTGAGTGGACAGAGATAGTACAATACAAAGTAAGAAGATGGAGACTCTTTCAAGATTCTGGAGTTCATATGCTAGAAATTGGACCAATTACTTTGTATATGCTTGCTGAAAAAGATTACCCAGTGTTAAGATACTGGAATACTGTCAATCAGATGGTTAATGGTGATGGATTACTCAACTTGCAGAAAGACTATGATACTGATGATCAAGCATTTAATTTGCTGTCAAAGTATAAGAAGATACTTGATCAACAGACATCTCAAGACTTGAGTGTTTGGAAGCATTCTCCTGGTGTTTAGATGAGCTTTGAAGAAACTTAATGATTTAGAAATAAATATTAAGTTTAGGGGAGGATTGTTGGGTTTTGAGTTCTGCTGCTGAGTGAAACTACTGCTATTATGAAACTGCTGCTAGAGTAAATGATTCTGCTGCTGATGACAAAGTGCTGCTAAGGAAAATGTTGCTGAAGGAAACTACTACTGAAGAGATAAGCATGTATTCGTAGCAGATAATTATAGAATAGATTGAATGTATATCTTATACGTCTAGAATATTCTTATCTTGATTAGAAAGTTATTGTAAACCTAGTAGGACTCCTTGGCCTATAAAAGGAGGATCCTAGGGTTAGATTATGTACGCATTGTTTAAGTTTCGTTTACACTTCAAGGTTGTAAAACCCTAGCATTATTGAGTGCTCGTATTAATAATATTGAAGTGTTGATAGAGAATTATTCTTCTTAAGTTAAGCTTTTACATTCCGCATTCAAGCTTAAGTGTTTACTTTAAGCCAACTTCTATATAAGATCGTTTGCTCAACTGGGATCAACAAGAACAAGTCCAAGGTCCGCTTTACACGAAGCAAGCCGGTTGTTTCCCAAATTAGTGCGGTCCCTTCCACTTCATCTCCTTCGAGTCAGTATAGCACCGATGCTAAGATTGACAAGCTTACTGAGGCTATTCAAGCTTTGGTTCTCACCCAAACAAAGAAAGATTCATTTCCACAACATCCTCCACCTGTTGAGGTTAAAAAAGTGGACGTCTGTGTAACTTGTGGTGGGCCGCATGCCTACTACAATTGCACAGCTACTGATGGTTCTCTGTTTGAAGCTCATGCTGTAGCCAGGTCATCTAATCAAGGAGGCAATCAATACCGCCCTCCTATGGACCCGAACTACCGTCCTAATCATTATCCTGGACCTCCCGGTTTTAATCAAAACCAAAATGTCCAAAACCGTAACCAGAATCAAAATAGAATGAACCAAGGTTTTCAAAACCAAGGTAACTTCCATCAGGGTCACGGTTTTCAAAATCAAAACCAAGGTTTCCAAAATCAAGGTTTCCAACATCAAAATCAAGGAAACTTTAATCGAAACCAAGGTCAGGGTAATTTCAATCTGGGATATTTTCATGGAAACAACAACCCTAATCAGGGAAATTTTCAAAATCATGGCCCCAATCAGAACAATCGTGCTCAAAATTTTAATAACCAAAATCAAGCCATTGTTCCAACTGGGCCTTCATCTGATGTGTTGTTAAAACAATTCATGAAGTCCCAAGAAGAGATGAACAAGTTGTTGGTTAGCCAGATTTCTGAAATTAAGAAGTCTTTAAATGAACGACCCTCGGGCTTAGGGACACTTTCGAGCAACACGATCGCTAACCCGAGGGGCGATGCTAAGGCGATCACAACTAGAAGTGGTGCTTCTTATGATGAACCCGCGATTCCTACTACCTCTTCTTCCTCTCCTCCAAAGGTAGTGGAACGTGAACCTGAGGTGACCACGGACAAGGTGCAAACTCCTAGCTCACGAAGTACCACACACGTCCAACCTCAGGTTATTTCAGAAACCAAATGCAAGCCTGGAGTTCTTTTTGAACCACCTGAAACTCCAGTGGACAACCCTAAATCCAAAACTTCTATTCCTTATCCATCACGTCTCAATGAACAAAAGCTCCGCGAAAAAGTTAGTCACCAAATGGATAAATTTTTCCAAATCTTTCAAGATTTGCATTTTGACATTAGCTTCGCGGATGCTATTCTCTTGATGCCCAAGTTTGCATCAAAAATCAAGAATCTGTTAAGTAATAAGGAAAAACTCTTTGAGATGGCTAGAACTCCGTTGAATGAGCACTGCTCAGCAGTTCTCTTGAAAAAGCTTCCCGAAAAGCTTGGAGACCCCGGAAAATTTCTCATTCCATGTATTTTTCCGGGTATGGTTGAATGCTTCGCCTTGGCCGATCTTGGTGCTAGCATTAACCTGATGCCATATTCTGTGTGGAAGAAACTCTCTCTTCCCGAACTTACTCCCACGTGCATGACTTTAGAGCTTGCCGATCGATCAATTTCTCGTCCACTTGGCATAGCCGAGGACGTATTCGTTAAAGTGGGAAAGTTCCATTTTCCAGTAGATTTTCTGATTGTTGACTTTGATGCCGATTCAAGGGTCCCTCTCATTCTTGGAAGGGGATTCCTTAGAACTGGGCGTGCTCTTATCGATGTATTTGAGCATGAGATCACATTGCATGTTGGAACTGAAGCAATCACCTTTAACCTTGATCAAACATCGAGGTATTCCTCCAATTATGACTCTAAATCGGTGAACCGAATAGATGTCATCGATGTTGCAGCTGAGGAGTACGCTCAAGAGGTTTTAGGTTTCGTTGATGATTCTACGAGTGAAAACTTCACTCCGTCTTCTTATCCCATCATTGCCAATTCTTCTCCTTCCCTCACTCCGTTTGAGGGAAGTGACTTCATCTTAGAAGAGATTGAGTCCTTTCTTAAAAGTGATTCGATTCCCGATGGAATCGATAACCAAGAGATTGACCCCGAGAGGGATATTCTTCTCCTTGAAAAATTGTTAAATGAAGATCCCTCTCCTCTTCCTGTTCTACCACAACAACTTCATAATCAGGAAATCAAATATGTTGAGGAAACTGATGATTTTCCTGAGGTCGAGCTTAAGGACTTGCCGCCTCATCTTGAATATGCATTTCTGGAGGGTGATGATAAATTACCCGTCATAATTACCAAAGATTTAAGTGTTGAGGAAAAGGCTGCTCTAATAAAGGTTCTGAAGTCACATAAACAAGCAATTGCTTGGCGACTCTCCGACATCAAGGGCATTGACCCTGAATTTTGTACCCACAAAATTTTAAAGGAGGATGACTTCAAACCGGCAGTACAACAACAAAGAAGAGTGAATCCAAAAATTCATGAAGTAATCAAACAAGAAGTTTTAAAACTTCTTGATGCTGGATTGATTTACCCTATCTCGGACAGTCCTTGGGTTAGCCCAATTCACTGCGTTCCAAAAAAGCGTGGCATTACTGTTGTCACAAACGAGGAAAATGAGTTGATTCCAACTCGTTTGGTTACGGGGTGGCGTGTCTGTATTGATTATCGCAAGTTAAATGATGCCACCCGTAAAGATCATTTTCCTCTGCCCTTTATGGATCAGATGCTCGAGGGATTAGCGGGGAATGAGTACTATTGCTTCCTCGATGGTTTCTCGGGTTACTTTCAGATTCCCATTGATCCGCAAGATCAAGAAAGGACCACTTTCACGTGCCCCTACGGAACTTTTGCTTATAAACGTATGCCATTTGGCTTATGTAATGCTCCGGGCACGTTTCAAAGATGTATGATGGCCATATTTTCCGACATGATCGGGAAAACTATGGAGGTCTATATGGACGATTTTTCGGTCATTGGGGATTCGTTCCAAACATGTCTCTCCCATTTAGACAACATGCTTAAATGTTGTGAAGACACAAGGTTATGTCTAAATTGGGAGAAGAGTCACTTTATGGTCAAAGAGGGCATTGTCCTCGGCCATAAAATTTCAAAAAACGGGATTGAGGTTGAAAAAGCCAAAGATGATGTCATAGCAAAATTCCCTCATCCCACTACCGTCAAAGGTGTTAGGAGCTTTTTGGGTCATGCCGGCTTTTACCGTAGGTTCATTCAAGATTTTTCTAAAATCGCCCGGCCTATGACCCATCTCCTCGAGAAGGATGCTCCTTTTATCTTCTCCCCCGAGTGCATCGAAGCCTTTGAAACATTAAAGAAAAGGCTTACCGAGGCACCGATTCTTGTTGCCCCCGATTGGGACTTGCCCTTTGAACTCATGTGTGATGCGAGTGATTATGCAATTGGGGCAGTCTTGGGGCAACGCAAAACAAAACACTTTCAGCCTATACACTATGCGAGCAAAACTATGACCGAGGCTCAAAGTCATTACACCACCACTGAAAAAGAATTATTAGTTGTGGTGTATGCCTTTGCAAAATTCCGGCCATACTTGATATTGACCAAAAGCATAGTATATACGGATCACTCGGCTTTGAAGTACCTCTTTGCAAAACAAGATGCAAAGCCGAGACGACTCCGTTGGGTTCTCCTCCTACAGGAATTTGATATCATAATTCGTGATAAAAAAGGAGCTGAGAACCTAGCTGCTGATCATCTCTCCCGATTGGAAAACCCCCACCAAGATGTCTTCAAAAAGAAGGAAATTAATGAAACCTTCCCTCTCGAGACACTCAATGCGGTTGCCTTTCGTGGAGATTCTATTACCCCATGGTTTGCCGATTTCGCAAACTACCATGCGGGTAATTTTGTGGTGAAAGGGATGTCGTCCCAACAAAAGAACAAGTTCTTTAAAGATGTGAAACATTACTTCTGGGACGACCCCTACCTGTTTAAAATATGTGCGGATCAAGTCATCCGGCGGTGTGTTTATGGTCAAGAAGCCACTGAAATTCTCAAGGCTTGCCATGCTGGTCCCACGGGGGGCCACCATAATCCAAACTACACCGCCAAAAAGATGTTTGATTCCGGGTTCTATTGGCCCACGATCTACAAGGATGCCCAAGAATTAGTCAAATCCTGTGACGCTTGTCAACGTCACGGGAATATTTCACAAAAGAATGAAATGCCTCAAAATGCAATTCAAGTTTGTGAAATCTTCGGCGTGTGGGGCATCGATTTTATGGGGCCATTTCCATCATCTCATGGAAATAAATACATACTCGTGGCTGTTGACTATTCGTCAAAATGGGTTGAAGCAAAAGCTTTACCCACAAATGATGCCCGAGTAGTTGTAAAATTCTTGAAAGCTCTTTTTGCTCGATTTGGAACTCCACGTGCTATAATTAGCGATCGTGGTACGCATTTTTGCAATGACAAATTTGATAAAGTCATGCAAAAGTATGGTGTAACTCACCGTCTTTCTACTGCGTACCACCCTCAAACAAGTGGACAAGTAGAAGTTTCCTATCGAGGCATTAAGAGAATATTGGAAAGAACTGTAGGTGAGAATCGTGCATCGTGGTCGGACAAATTAGATGATGCACTTTGGGCTTTCCGTACGGCATATAAAACACCCATCGGGTGTACGCCATACAAGATTGTGTACGGGAAGCGTGCCATCTGCCGATCGAGCTTGAGCATAAAGCCTATTGGGCCCTCAAGCATGCCAATTTTGACCTCAAAACTGCGGGTGATCATAGGAAAGTTCAACTGAATGAATTAAACGAACTTCATGATCAAGCTTACGAGAACTCTTTGATCTATAAAGAAAAGACAAAGAAGATTCATGACTCAAAAATCAAGAACCGCGTTTTCAACGTTGGTGATCGAGTCCTTCTTTTCAACTCTAGACTCAAGATCTTCTCGGGAAAGCTCAAAACCCGATGGACTGGTCCATTCACTATCGCAAAAGTTTATCCTTATGGCACCGTCGAATTATCTCAAAATGACGGTCCTAATTTCAAAGTGAATGGACATCGGTTGAAACATTACTTTGGAGAGGACATACCATCCATGGTTGTTCCGGATCTCCAAACTTTCCCCAAGGACAATTAAATTCGGGGATCGAGTCAAGCTAGCGACTCGATGAACAAAAACAATAGCACAATACGAGTTTTCACCCGTATCTCTGATTTCTTTCTACTTTCTACCAACTAAGTGTGGGGGAATGGCCAACCCCCCGCTGTTTGAAAATGTATATATGTATATCAGGTTTCATCAAAAAAAAAAAAAAAAAGTGTGTTTGTATGTACAGATAAATAAAGTGAAAAATTACAAAACGATGTTCCCACAGTTAGCCTCTAATATTATCTTTTTACGTTCAAGGATTCGGCATAATAGCCGGGACTTTGAATATTGAGGACAATATTCAATTCTAAGTGTGGGGGAGGGGAAAATTCTAGCGAATTTTATCAAATTATACCGTCTAGAATCCCCGTTTTTTGCCTAAAATTTAAAAAAAATTTCACTTTATTTCAAAATTTTTGTGGTAATCAGTCCGCCATGTCTAACCGACAAAGGGATTGGCTAATCCAGGAGCAAACGGCTCTTGGTAAAGATATATCAAATCCGTTGACGGCTTGCAATTTTCCCAAAATTGTATGGTAAATCAACTCGCCATATCCTAAAAAGCGAATGAGTTGGCTAGCCCGCAAGATTATGGCTTGTGGTAAAGGCAGTGGAAAAACCATAATTGGTAATCAGCTCACCAAGATGTTGACTGTGTCCATCAAGAGTTGGCTAGTCCAGGAGCAAACGGCTCTTGGTAAAGACAAATCAAAACCGTTGAAAGCTGGTGGTTTGCTCAAAATCACATGGTTATCAGGTGGACCATAGTTCTTACTTGAATCGATACATCTGGATACTCCAGAAGTGATGGCTTTTGGTAAAGAGTTTCAAATCCATCAAGCTTTCCAAAAAGATTGCTAGGGACTAGCAATAGTTTAGTGTGGGGGATTGATGAGTGCTCAAACACTCATCATTTTTATCGTATTTGAACTGCCAAAACATCCGAAAACACTCAGAAATGCATCAAAATACTAAAAATATCCCAAGGATTGTATTTTATACGTTTCAGATGCAAAATGAGTAAAAACAATGAAAAACGAACAAAGTTTACACAATTGGCAGTTTTAGTCCCCCAACTTTCAAAAATTTACAAAACTAGTCCCTAAGCATTTGTTTTGAAAGAAAAGTCAACCTAAGGCATTTAAAAGTCAAATGTCATCAAATATTGTCCTTAGGTAAAAACTTTGGAAAATTTACAAAATTGGTCCCTGCAGTTTGGAATTTGGCGTAATCAGTCCCTGGGAATTTTAAAATGAAAAATATCTTTTGTGACTTTCATCTTATGGGAATGTAACAAATTTGGGCCCTTGGAATAGTTTTAGAGGATTGGCAGAATTGGTCCTCAAGTTTCAGCATAAATACAAAATTGGTCCTTGCAATTCATACCAAACGGACCCTTTGTGTTATTTCTACCCAATCCACACCTAAAACCCAAACCACCCAATCCAGTCCACCCTTATATCCACCAGGCCCAAAGACACCAAAGCCCACCCATCCATATTATTAATAAAAACCGGGTCAAAAGAAGTCAACTCCCCACCCCCATCTCTTTGCCGCCATTACCAAACACCCCAGCCCCCAATAACCTGCAACCCCCAACATTTATGTCTCCTTCCCATCTCCTACTAGCCACTCTACTACACCACTCCACAAGTCAACTCCCAATTTGTACAACCAATTGTCCCCCACTCCCATATAACACCAACAAGGAACTAAGGGTCGAGATGAAAAGCAAGGCTAATCCAATGGTTGGGATGATATTCCAATGGGACAAAAGTAACAAAAAGCAGAAGACAAAGAGGAGAAAAGGAAAAAAGTCCCCTGGTTCAAGTTATTATTTTTTTTAGTATTTATAGAAATCAAAATGTAAGCCTGGGAGGCATGTAGTTTTTATGTAGTTTTATTATGTAACTTTTCTAATTCAGTAATAATCTTAGTATGTAATCTTTTCAATATTAATGCAATGCAAGTATTTTAGTTAATTATTCTCATTTTCAGTTATAAAGTTCAAGTTTTGATGATCATGGTATAAGTTCAAAGGTTGTTGTGTAGTATTGATATAAGCTCATTTAAGCTTGTTGTAATCTTTTCCAAGCCCATTTAATAGGCCACTCAGTCCCTTGTAGAAAACTCAAAAAAAAAATAAGAATAATTAGAATTAAGTAAGTTGGAATAATAAGATGATGAAGAAAGAAGAAGAAGCAGTGGCAGAAATGGATATGTGATCATGGTTTAGAGCTCAAGGGAGCAATAGGTTGTGATTTGTGCCATTTGATCTCAGTTTGACTCCTAGCTTGGATGTCAAGTAAGTTTTTGAACCACATTTTGTTTAAATACTTGTTGCTTGATAATAGGTGTTAATTGTTACTGAATTCTGCTTATTTGGATCCATTTTAGATTAGTGTAATCTCATTAGTTGAGTTTGTATTTTAATTTTTGCATTTCCTTTGAAAACTCTCAAGTTCAGTAGGTATTAGGGGTGTTTGGATCAGTGATGCCCACCTAGTTTTGTAGCCTTTCTGTAGGATTTATTGATTAACTTAGGATGCATTTAGGTTATATAGTGTAAGTGCAATATAAAACCTGCAAGTCATAAGCCAAAAAGTCAAATGGTTATCTACAATCCTTGTAGCTGTTAACTGTTAGGGTAAAATAGTTCCAAATCTGAGTTATAGGAATAAAAAATGGTAATTTAGTTAACTTCAGTTCCATTGTAGGTTAGGATAACAAATTTAGGTGTCTAGGATCATTGGAAATTCAGTTTAGTCAAACTCTTGCAAAAAAAAGTTCACAAGTCAAATGTGCATTCTGAAAAATTGAGCAGATTTCAAATGAGTGTCTAGGGCTCATCTTTTGTTGAAAACACAAAGTTTTTGCTGATTTACAACCCTTGCCAGCTTGTTTATTAAATTCAATAAGAAGATTCAACCTTGAAACTCTTTCAGTCACTTAAATCTGACCTTGAACCTACCTGCAGGGGAAGAAATCTCCCTTGTGCACCCAGTTTGACCAAAGTTTCAAGTGATCTCATCTTGTTCATTAGTTAACCATTTTACCTGATAATTGGTGTTTTGGATAGCCACTCGACTTGTCTTGTTGGTTGTATATCTGTTTTTCCCTTAAGTGCTTATATGTTAGCTTAATTTTGCCCTCAAAGTTACTCCAGGTCTGCCCATAACTGCTGATACATCAGTAGTTATCTAAGCTTGTTGATTTTTCACCCCTGAGTGATTATTGTGGTTCCGTCCTTGTTGATTTTAGTTAAATTAAGTTACCTAAGTGTGCTTTAACATAAGCTGGTGTGTTTGTTTTCAGCATATTAGGCTGACTTAAGCTTTGCTCACCCATTGAGTAATCATAAACTCAGTGCATACTCCCCATTTCACAAGCCCTCCATAAGCTCATATTTGAGCTTCAAGCCTTGTACCTTAGATTTTTGAGAAGCCACCCAGGGTGACTTATTGGATCAACCCTCCCCTAGGATCTTTGTGCATGTCTGTGGGCCCCACCTTGGGCTGCAAGTGATCCTTGAGGACTGTTTGGTACTAGGCATTGTGGAATTGCTGATTTGCTTTTTGTGATGATCTCAGTCCATTCCATTGCATGATGTAGCTTATTTCCTGTACATTTAAATGTTAGTAGCTTAAATTGTTCATGGTTCTCAGCTTGTAGCTTGTGTAATAGCTCTTTAGACTTCAAAACCTCATAATAAGCTTGACTGTTGTGCTTATTACCTTCCACAGAACTTATTTTCCAATTATAATCAAAGTTCCTTTGTAAAAAGTGCTTAATATTAGTTGTTAATCAGTTGTGTAAAATAAAAATTAAGAAAAACCAAAAATACAAAAAGTATAGCTTCTATTTAAGCCATTTTGGCTTATTTTCTGCTTATTTATAAGCAACTTCTGTTTTTAAATTTTTTCTAGGCTTCTGTTATCATAATAGATTTTTAGCAATTTTTTCAGATTTTTCTAATCTCATTTGGTATTTTTTATAATTTAGTTTAATTTAAATTAATTAAATAATTAGTTTTTAATTATTAATAATTAATTAAAAAGTAGGAAAAATAGTTTTTCTGTTTTAAAATTAGTTTTATAATATTTTAGATTTTTCTAAATTTAATTTTCATTTTTCTAGTTAAATTTCATAATTATTTATAATTTAGGATATTTTAGTTAATTAAAAAGTAATTAATAATTAGTAATTAATTAATAGTAATTAATTAAATAGTTGTAAAAATAATTTTAATTTTCTAAAAATTTTCTTACATCATTAGGATTGTAAAAATATCATTTTCACGTTCGTAGGACTTTGTTTACTCCCGTTTCACTTTTTTATTCGCGCGTTCGCGTTTATCTTAAACTAAAACGCGCGTTTTTAGGTTAAATCACGTTTTTAGGTAATCTGATAATCAGTAATTGTTAATAAATTGTTTCTAAGTTGTTTTCCATCATAATCTCGTAGTGTGACCATAATAATCAAATTCCTGACCTTTCTGATTAATCACCCGATCATTTAAAACGTTTACAAATACAATTGCACGCCTCGTCGGGACATAACGACCAGGGGATTCCGTAAACTCCTTGGTTAGTTGGTTTTTGACATTTGACTTGGTTGACCATCACCTGGTGAACTTAGTTGACCGTTCGGAACCAATCAATCTTCTCACAACCGGTCTATCTTTTTATTGAGCTTGTTTAGGTACCTTCCAAAGCATTTGAACATTCCTTTGGTTTGCTTGAACTCTTCGGATGCATTGTCAATGGCGGGGAGTGCTTGAAGGTATTCTAAAGGAGGTAACTTAGAGTTAGGAAGTTTATCGTCCTCGCTCATGCCAGATGATGATGATGATGATGGTGTAGGTGATCGAGTACGTTTGCCCTTACCTTTGAAAACTCGTTTATCACTTAAAGGAACGAAGATGTGAGGAACGAGAGAATAGTCAAGGCGCATTCCATTATCGTTAGGAGGAATGGGTGAGATTGCTCTAAAGAGGCGGGTAAGAAGCATTCCATAGGGAAGAGCGGTTGTTCCAACTAAGGGTATGTCGGCCATTCTTTTGGCTAGGTAGTAGGCTAAGTTGAAGGGTTGACCGCTGGAAATGCTATAGAGCATGTAGCAAAGGCATGTGTTGATATGATCTCTATTTCCTATGGTACTTATAACGTTAGCTCTAAGAATTTCTCCCCATTTCTTAAATTGTGGTTTAAGCTCATTGAGCTCCATACCAAATGGATCTTTATCTACAATATTCCCTGAACGATTCACCCTAGTGGTAGAGGTTCTAACAAAGAGATGTTCTTTAATAGTTTCCTTACTAGCTAGAGGTGTGTCGTATGGATGAAAACGCTCAATCGAGTCAAGGCTTGAAATAGGCCACTTATCCGTGTAGAGACAAGTGCCTTCATTTGGGACACCAAAAATGATAGCTAAGTCTTTCAGATCTATGAAATTGGGTATTTGATTTGTTGTGAAGTTTAATGATAACTTACCAAAATCATTTGTGGAGAGGTTTATGGTTGCATAGAATTCCAAGATGAACCTAGGACAAATTGGCTCATCGATATCAAGGAGACAATCAAAGTTAATTGCGGCAAAGTTTTGGCGAATAGATGTTCCTTCTAGAAAGGATGGATCAATAGTTCTACCTTCGTGAACATAGCGTTTTTCTAATGCCTTAAAGGTTTCTACTTGAACCGGGTTGAGACCTTTGGTCCTATGGTGTTTGGGCACATACTTAAGGGTTTCCTTGTGATCGGATTTATTTGTGGGAGGCATGTTGATTCCTAGAAAACACAAAATTATATGTTAATGACTTTTAACAATGTGGATGTTCTAGTGAGTTCCTATATGCAAACAATGTGGAGACTTGGTTATCTTGACTCATTTTGATTCCCAAATTGTTTTGTTATGCAAATTTTGTTGTAAAAACAAAAGATAACCAACCCTTTCCTAATTGAACGTGTCTTCGATTGAATGTACCCGAAAATACATATTAGTTATGTATTCCCTTTAGCATTCAAGAGATAGTATGCAAGTGATGTTTTAATGAGGTTTTTCATTTGTTTTAACAATGTGGTGATGAATCATGTTCTAGTCTTGGATGCGATTTTTGAAAGACAATGCACTTGGTGCGTTTGGCAAATCAAAGTAACAACAAAAAGGATACAATTCTTAACTAATGAAAGACATAATTGACTAGCCACCAAGTTTTTCATGAATCAAGAAGTTTTATGCATAAACCCTAGGATTCTAGTTAATGATTGTAAATAAGAATGTTATACTTGAATCAAAAATGCAATTGTGATTAGAATACTTACAAAGTTAGTTGGATTTGAAGAGATTGGATTGAAAGCCCTAAAATTCGTATGCTTATGTGTTTTAGAAAGGGTGATGGCTGTTTGAAAGTGAATGATTAAGTTAAGAGGGTGTTTGGTTTTGAAATTAAAAATAAAACAATCTGTGGCTTTGGCGGACCAGGCAGAACCAAAAAGTGGGTTCCGCCCGTATGGTCTGAGGGTACCGTGGGTGCTGCAGGGAAAAAATTCAAAAGTTATTGTCTTGATTTTTGTGGTTTTATCCTAATATTCAAAATTAAGGTTTTAGGTCTTATGAGTCCTTGACTAAGCCTAGGGATGATGAATGCTTCTCATGCAAGAGGTTTTGTGAAAACGTTGATAGAATGGTTAACGAATACGACTTTCTTAGTTAAGATGTTCCTCAATGAACATTTTTACCAAGAGGATGATGATGTATCACAATATGACAATTAAGAACATAATGGATTGAATTTTCGCTGAAGTCTATGCTTCCTTTGTTGAAGAGATAACAATGTTGATGAGATGAATTCCGTTGTCGACGTGAGTTAGCTTGTTCAAGTGGAGCTTGTTGATGTGCTTCTCCATCCGATACTAATTTGAGACCCTTACGTGTTTTGGAGAATCATTGGGTAAGTAAGTACAAAAGTGCAAGTACCACTTGTGCTTTTCTTATCAACTTATTACCGACATAATTCCATTTGGCATACACTATGGTTTCTATTCCCGTTCTTTTGGGATACCATAATCCTAGTTGTGTAGTACCTTATGATGTATCCAAACAAGCTCAACTAAAGAGTTGTTTAAGGATCCTCTTTAACACGAGCACATAGACAAAAGCTAAACATAATGTTGGATCTAATTGGTATGATAACAAGTAGTCTTCTGAACATTTCTCTACGTTTAGTTTTACCTACTGATTTACTAATCTCTTTCTTGAAAAGTCATCAATAACTAAACCATTGAGAACAAGAGAGTAACTAAGAATATCTTTAGGTTAAAATCCCTTGCTTTTGGAGTTTGCTTTTATTATCAAAAAGACTTTCAACCATTGACACTTATAATCACATGATTACTTCGAAACATATATTTTGTTTCACTAGTTGTTTTACTCTAAATTCCAAAAATTGTTTTTATTGAATTTGTCTAGACACAACTATGACCTATAAATCAAGTTTTATAACTTATGTCAAATTTGCTTGATTCAAAGTTTGACTCAAGGTGAAAAGATGTTATTTTGTACTTTTATCCTTAATGTCTTACATAACATACTTGTCTTGCCATCATTAGACTTTCGACTAAGTCATCATCTACCAAAGATGATATCTTAGAAGGAGAAGATTACTCGTTAAATGTTATACTCAACGACTCCTCGACTCTTTGGGTTTTCTTACTTAAGACACTATGAACTCTACTTGTTTTGAAAAAGTCCAAGAGGTACAACACCATTAGACTAAGTGTCACATTTGATGTGTAAATCCTAGATGTTGAAAACTCATTTTCCTCCACACATTCTAGTGTATGCTAATGTGATTTATTTCACCTTGTGTGTTTTATGTGAGATTATCATAAAGGAGTGATCGAAGAAAAACACAATTTAAGACTCAAAGTATGGTGTTTGAGAAAGTTGTTTAACAAAGGTTTGTTTTGCAAGCATCACAAAAGTGTTAGACATTTTAACACTTAGGAAATTCTTAGTTAGCTCACTTGTAAGCAAGAGTTGAGTGAGACTCACTCAAGAGTTTCTCGTGTTTATCTCTTGATGGTTAAAGAACCAAAACACCTTATATCTCCTACTAGTACTGAAGACGAAATTCCTTGTTGCATAGAATCTAATCTTAGTTATTACTAATAGCATGTAAACACATTAGAGTATACTAACAACACATATTCCAACACATAATGCTAGAAACAAGAGACAATCAAAGTCAAGTTGAAGTAATGCGTACCTTTTAAATTGCATAGAGATACTATCAAGAGGATAAACATTACGCGTAAAATCTTGGTTTGATGACACACTTTGAAACTCAATAACTCATGTATCCAAGAAAGTTAGATAATCATATAAAAGCATAGAGCATGATAATCTAAAACCTTTTATCATGAGTTTCTATTCAAGATTGAATTATCTCTAAATCTCTCTTCTATGTTAGACAACTATTACTTGTTTTGTTTTACTAATTGATGGTGCTTTTGAGTTAAATCTTAATCCGGTTTTATCTTTAAACACCCTTTGACTCTTCAACAATCTTTCAAGAGATTTTGAGTCTTCATCAAATTTAACTAATATTTTTCCTTTCTCATTTTACTTTTTAATCTCATGTTTATAATCTAGACATGATTTACATTCTAGATCTTTTATCTTCTCACAAGATTTCCTTTTCAAAGATATTCTTAAAAGATTTTGACGACTCATTATTAAAGATAGTTTTCAGGTCCATGTTGCATAAAAGCTTAGAATCGTTTTCTAGTTTAGAAAACTCTAGGATAAGTTTGTCAAGAAAAAGTGTTTGATTTCAAAATGTACCTTGCTTGATGTTTTATCTAGTCGAGAATCACAAACCGGATGGTTGGCTTCATCTTCATCCGTGTTATTCCATGAATCGTAAGCAAGTCCACTAAGAGCTCGTCATGAGTAATCATCTTCACTTACACCTTCATTTAAAACATTTAAACTAGTAGCACATGTATTCATCTCAACTAAAAATCAATCAATTAATATATCTAAGACTTCTAATACGTTTGTGAGATCAACTTGATCATCTTTGGCTTGACATATTTCTTGATGAAAATTTAACATATTTTTCCAAATATCATTCTTTCATATTTGGTACTAAAGCATTATAAATCATTGTTTTAGCTTTAGTATTTTTATCAAGTTTAAGATAGTTATCTTGGTTTTCAAAAACTTGTTTTCTTTGGTTTGAAATCACCAAAAGAAATAATATGCCAAAGATTTTGATCAATTGATTTCACATACTTTTCAAAATTACTTTTCCATTCAAGTAAGTTTTCTTTTTCAAATAGCGGTGGGTTTTGAATAGGTTGCCCTTCTTTGAGATTTTCAAAATCCATGGATCGATCCAAGTTTTAAAATACATTCTATTTTAAAGATCTTGAGTAACGTAGCTCTTGATGCCAATTGTGGAAAACTAGAAGGGGGTTGAATAGTTTACCGCTTTTTAATGTCATATTTAACTTGAATATCTTTTAGAAACTTTACGTTTGCTTAAAGATATAAACACAACGTTATATATTTGATTCTTTGAAAAGCTTTTTATGTAAATAACAATTCTAACTTTACTAGTTTCATACATTGAAAAGCTTTGCTTGTGATGATCCTAAATTTGCTTGTTTAGTTATTTGAAAAGCTTTACTTTTGTTTGAAGATACAAACACATCTTTACTTGTTTTGTTCTTTGAAAAGCTTTATATGTAACTAGCAATTCTAACTAAAGAACAACATGTAATAAGCAAAGATAAAGAAAGAAACGATCAAACCACAACACGATTGTTTATCGTGGTTCGGCTACAAGGACTCTTTTTCCTTGCCCTACATCCACGCCCCGAGTTTCCAACTCGAGAGTTATAAGCACTAATCAACAAGCTCCTTTCACCGGCGGAGAAAACCTTTACAACGTCGCTTTCACTTTTACCGACACTAAGCTAGATGTCGAGTTCTTTTACACGGGTACAACCACTCCCATCGTCGCTTACACTTTTACCGACACTAAGCTAGATGTCGAGTTCTTTACCAAGGGTACAACCACTCCCGTTAGTTCTTTAACAAGGGTACAACAACTCCCGACACACTACGTATTTTGAGGCCTAAAATACTAACCAATCACTCCTACATACATGACACAAATGAAGTATAAAGTACCAAAGCTTATACATGACCAAGCTAACAAGACTTGCAACTTTAGAGTTGAAGCTTGTAACTTCTTGAATGATCTTGTGAAGTCCCTTGCTACATAAGAGAATCACAAAAGTCAAATGTTACTGAGTTAGTTGAGAGAGTATGTGAAAATATGTCCTAAAGAAGTGACCCAAAACTAACAAATGGTTTGGTATTTATAGCAAACCATTCTGCAGGTCTGGCGGATACGGCGGACCCCTCAGAAGGGTTCCGCCCGTGTATCCCCAGGGTACCGCCAGGGCTGCAGTTGGTTTTTTGCAATAAATCTTCCAAACCAAACAAGGTCACATCACATTATATCTAGTCAAACACAAGACTTGCAAGCAAGCATAAGGTTAGTCAAACAGTCTTTCTTACCATAAATGTATATGGACAAAGCTTGCCCTAAATGTGATGTGACATTACTAATTTAAGAAATAAATGTGATGTGACAAGACACTTTCTAATTTAAGAAATAAAAACAATGTTTTGTTTAAAAGGAAATGTAAACCTTAGTTAAACAAGACTTAAACACTTAAAGTGATGATTTACTTATAGCTAAACTTCATACTTTGTTATTAACAAAACTTAGCAAAGATCGTAAAATATAAATAACGTTTTTAGGCGATATTTGTATTAACAGATACAATCTAAGACACTAAAGGACATGCACCGCATACAAGATCAAGATACACCGCAGCTGAAGATGGTGTACGAATATTCCAGAATATATTAATCTTGAATCCCACGCAAAGTTAAGTCAATGCGCCACATCTACTTACTCGATGCGCCGCATCGTGCCCTCAGACGGAAACTATAAATACCCCAAGACATATACGAATTTTGTGTGCAACCAAACCCTAAGGAGACGAATTCAGTCGAAGAAGCATCACAAGACACACTGATTCGCCTCAAACAGTCAGATAATTATTGGTCAACCACTTGTGAATGGTCAAGTATAATAGTCAAACAGCTGAGGCAAATGCTTCCATAAAATACAGTGTTTTCCCGGGTCGTAATGTCCCAACGAGGTGTGCGATGTTTTATTATAAACGAATTTGTGATCGAGTGAATGTAAACAGGGATATGAATAAGTGTGTGTGTGTGTGTGTGTGATTAAACTAGGGTTTTATAACTTTAAATAACTTAAATAAACTATTTGAACAATTACGTAAAAGTTAGGTATCTAAAACGTTTAAACGTACACCAATTTAAAATCAGACGCGACTGCGTACTGAGAAAAAGGTGAGTTTTAAGAAAAATAAACTACAGGGGTTAAAAATGACAATTCTATAAACTTAAACTTAAAATAAAATTAAATTAAAAAGAAAACTATTTTTTTGATTATTATATTATTTATTATTAATTATTTAATAAAAAACTATTTAACTATTTAATTAAAACTTAATTTAGATCAAACTAAAAATGATAAATACTACAAATTAAACTAAAAATTTGTAAAAATAATTTCTAAACTTAAAAATGAACTTGAAGAAAGTATAAAAATAAATGTTTTTGTCTTTTTATAGATTTTTTATTAATTAAAAACTATTTATATTAATTATACTAATTAAACTATTTTAAATTACAAATAATACTAAAATGACTTAGAAAATTATGAGAAAATTTATAAAACTATTTTATAACATTTAAAAGCTAGGAAAAATATAAAAACTAGGTATTACCTTATAAAAATTAATTATGCTATTTATAACTTACTTATTAATTAATTACTAATAAAACTATTATTAATTCTAATAAATACCAAATGACAATATAAAAATCTAATGAAATTACTAAAAATACTTTAATATAATAGAAAATTAATAAAAATATAAAAATACAGATTACTTAATAAGAATATAAAAATAAAAATTAAAATTAAATTATATTAAATAGAAACTATCACTTATTTTTATGTTGTTTTTTTCTTGAATTTTCTTTTACAATACTATATTATATCTAAAAATATACAACTTTAATAAAGACAACTATTTTATAGATTAATAATAAGCTAGTTATAAGCTAACAACCTAGGCTGTTGACCACAGTTGACCAAACAAGCAAATAAGCTCACCTGAGCTTATGTGGGACCCACTATGGTATTTTCTGGTTCTAATAAGTTAAGTAAACAAGTTTGAGCAAGGATTGATCAAATAAGCCCTTGGAATAGGCTAATAAGCACTTAATAAGCACTTGGTTACTTGTCATTCAACTGAAAATGGGACAGAGAATGGAAGCAAATCTAAGTAGGGTCCACTGGGTTTCAGGTCAAACCAAAGGTCAATTCTGAAAGCTTATTAGGAGGGGGGTTCAAAGGAACCAAATATGATAAGTGGGGCCCACTGTGGTGGTCACAAATCACCACCAAAGTGGTGGTGATGGAACTGTGGTCTGATGCACAGGGGAGGTTCTTCCCCTGCAACCTTCTTTGGAGGTCTGTGGGGCCCAGAAGAAAATTCACAAAAATATAGAAAAGAGTGGATCACAAAATTGAGGTGGAAGACTATGATCCTATGAAAATTCAGAACCTCAAACCAAATCCAAAATTCTACAAAATTATTGCAAGTTTTGAGATTTTCTGGAATGGTAACTTTTGACTTTCTAAGTTTCTTAGCTATTTTGACTTTTCTGAGTTTTGAGAGCTTCTAAATGACTAAGTAGATTGTAATAAGCTAAACTAAAGCTAATCTAGCCTAAATCTATGACTTATAAGCTAATGTAATTGATTATGGATTACAAAATCTTACACAGTTAACTATGTAAGATCATACACCATGATTTTGACTTTTTATTAAATACCACTAAATTTCAAGACTTATAAGAACTAGTTAGACCCTATGTGAGTTATGAAAACTATTAATACCAACAATAACAGATTAGAACATGCAAAGAACATTAATGCCAAACACCCCTCTAACAATCTCAATATGTGATTTTCAAAGGATTCTTATGATTCAGTCCATAAAACCAATCCACAAGATCATGATATGATGAAATCAACTTAATGTAACATAGAAACAATACTTAAAACAGCAAGTACTCATGCATTCATACTATGCTAAATTCACAGTTAAATTAATAAAAATGGCACAATAGGAATCTAATGAACACCCAAGCAATTTTAAGCAATAATTTGACTAACAAGCATTAAATAAACTCAAAGCAATAGAATAAGCAATACTTAAGCTATAGAACAATGAAAAGTGAAAGTAAGAGTTATAGCTTACAAATGAAATCTTGACTGAGAAACTAGTAAACAAGGACCATGAACCACCCTAACAGCTTCCAAATAAGCTACTAAACCCAGAGACATCCATAGTGAACATTCTTCAAACATGAATCACCTCCTCCATTGATTTCTGAATTTTTTTGCTTATTTTTTTAAGCTATTATTGTGATTATTGAGAATTTGAGATAAACTAATTATCACCACTTAGAAACTTAAGAAAACTTGGAAATGAACATAAATAAGCTGAAAGAAACACTGAATAGCAACTTTTAGACAAGGTTAAGTTAAATTGTCAATTTAGCTTAAAAATGTCAAAACTGAAATGAACAAGGTAAACTGAAATTGATTGCTTGAAATAAGTTTAAGATACACTGAAATGATTAAAATTATAACTTTTAGACTAAGGCTAACACTGGAAAAGAAAAATTACACTATCTAAATTACACTACTCCTACGTCTACACTAATAATCTATCATCTCTGCTTCATTCTTCCTTTTGTAGAGACTTGTGAGGTTCGTGGGACCCACAGAACCATTTCCCACCACCATTTAGAACCGTTGGATGACTGATGAATCCTAGCCGTTTAAATAACTTTTTGAACGCCAAAAAGTCATGGGACAGAGGAGGGTAACTTGTGAGGGTTTCAAGGGTGATTAAGGGGTTTGGAGGGTTGTATGAGGTGGAGGGTGACTAGTGGGAGAGTGGGTGGTGAGCTGGTGTTGAAACCAGCAAGGTGGAAGGTGGTATGGTGTCTGTGTGTGGTGGTGGTATTGGGAGGGAAGGGTCAACGGGTTTGACCCCGTTTATATTAAAGGGTGGACTGGATTGGGCTAAGTTTGGGCTGGGAAATAGGATAGTGGGTGGTGGGCTTGGTATGTGTTTGGGTTTAGTTTGGTTTTGGGTTTTATTATAAAGGATCCGTATGGTTTGTAGTATTTTTAAGCCAAGGACCAATTTTGTAATTCCATGAAATTTTGGGGGGCTGATGTGGTATTTTCCAAATTTATCACAAGGTCATAATTGCCATATGTGAATAGTATAAGGGTATGTTTTGATAATTTTCACTTTTAAATACCCGGGGACTATTTTTGCCAAACTACCAAACTTGAAGGACCAATCATGTAAATTCACCAAACTTCACAACAAGGACCATTCCTGCAAAAGATTATTAGTACAAGGACCAAAATTGAATTTCTTAAAGTTTTTACATCCCAGGGACCATTTATGTCAAATTCCAAGGTACAGGGACTAAACTTGTAATTTTATGAAACTTTGCACCAAAGGACTAAATATGTAACTTTATGATTAAAAATGACCTTTGATGACTTTTTCATGTTTTTAGAATAACCAGGGACTAGTTTTGCCAATTTATGAAACTTGAGGGACTGAAACTGCCAATTATGCAAACTTTGTACGTTTTTCATCTGTTTTTGCATATTTTGCATTTGAAACATATAAAACACACTTCTAAGATATTTTAAGTATTTTGATACATATTTGAGTATTTTTGGATGTTTTGGCAGCTCAGATTGGTATAAAATGATGAGTATTTAGACACTCATCAATCCTCCACACTAAACTATTGCTAGTCCCTAGCAATCTTTTGAGAAAAACTTAATGGGTTTGAAAAACTCTTTACCAAAAGCCATTACTTCTGGAGTAGCCAGGTGTAAGAACTGTGGTACACCTGATAACCGTGTGATTTTGAGCAAATCACCAGCTGTCAACGGATTTGATTAGTCTTTACCAAAAGTCGTTTGCTTCTGGACTAACCAACTCTTGATGGAATAGTCAACATCTTGGTGAGCTGATTACCAATTATGGTTTTTCCACGGCCTTTACCACAAGCCATAATCTTGCGGGCTAGCCATCTCATTCGCTTTATGGGATATGGGGAGTTGAGGAACCATAGAATTTTTGGCAAATTGCAAGCCATAAACGGGTTTGAGTTATCTTTACCAAGAACCGTTTGATCCTGGATTAGCCAATCCTTATGTGGGTTAGACATGGCGGATTGATTACCATTTGTTGTGTTTAGTGTAAAATACTAACACCAAATGAAAAAATTTTAAATTTTGGCCATTTTTGGGGAAAAAGGGCATACAAGGGTATATAAGTGATCAAATTCGCCAGAATTTCCCCCCCACACTTAGAAATGAATATTGTCCTCAATATTCAAAATCCCGACTATTATGTCGAATCCTTGAACGTAAAAAGATAACATTTAAAACTAAGTGGGGTAACACAACAATTATTCTGTTTTTTATTATATACAATTTTCAAAGTTTTTCAGATCTATGTACAAAATGTGGGGCACACCCCCACACTTAGGTGGTAGAAAGGGGTAAGAAATAGGAGTGGGGTCCACTCACAGAATTATGAAGAATTTATTAGTCTAAGGATCGTTTTTTAGCGTAGGAAACTTAGAAAATGATACGAAGATTCTTTTTAGATTTTATATGCATATTAATTTTTATATATGTACAAAGAAACGGTTAAAAATGAAACCTAAATGAGATTTTCAATACATGAAACTGTAATAACCTAATCTATCTCTTTCCAGGGATTGGGCTATGCATATCCAATCTTTTTTAGTATAGACCAATGATTAAACCAATCTAGACCTAGGAATATCAAGATTAGGAAAATTGACAGTCAAAAGTATTTTCAATCCACAAATAGATTTCAACCATTAAAATATTTTTGTATTTTATATTTTATAATGTTTTTGTATTTTTATCTTTTTTCTTTTATATATATATATATATATATATATATATATATATATATATATATATATATATATATATATATATATATATATATATATATATATATATATATATATATACACACACACAGAAAAGAAAAATCCTAACAACCGCCCCTCGAAAGGGAATCTGGGCTTGACAAAGCTCAGCAACTGGAATCCGACAACTGAACGATCAAACGTTCACAATAGAGGAGTTAACAAACTGCGCGTTTCCGCCCCTTAATAGGGAATCTAGGTTTGTAACGTCTACCAAATTGTTTTCAAAACAGCCAACAACCAAATGTTGTAACTGAGGGGTATATCAAACTGGGCAAGTCGTATGCTACAAAAAGGAAAATATTTTTGGTTTTTTGTGTTCATTGAAAACTAATTTTAAAATGTTTTCGGGAACTGTTTTTGTTTTTATATTATAATACTATAAATAAGGATGGGTAAATATACAAGATAAACAACATTTAAACTAATATGCAAGATTCTAGGGTCTAACAACATCACAGTGCTCATATTGAGATGATCAAAATGTCAAGTTGACTTCTAACATGCTACACCACTTAATTGAAGCTATCACTGAGTCAAAATAATCATATATGGCATATATCAAACAAGAATAACACCTTACACAACCTCTAACACAGTTAAACCATTAGATCCAAACAACCCTTTAATGAAACCTAATTGAGCTTTTCAAAGCATAGAACTGTATAAACCAATTTCATCAAATCCAGGGGTCACAATTTGTCAAATTAGACCCTTTTAAGCATAAACAAGTAGTCACACAGCTTAAGCCTAGGATTATCAAAAATTATGTATATTGACAGTTAAAATAACATTTCAAACCATAATCAAATTCCAAAACATATACACCTAATATTATGTTAAATTATTATTAAGAAACAAAGAATAAATAGGAAAGGTAAAAGATGGTAAATATACAATGAGCGTGTATTCATGTTCACTAATACGCAAAATCGTTTAGAATAAGCGCACAACCTCCCCGGCAGCGGCGCCAAATTTTGATTCGCCTCAAACAGTCAGATAATTATTGGTCAACCACTTGTGAATGGTCAAGTATAATAGTCAAACAGCTGAGGCAAATGCTTCCGTGAAATACAGTGTTTTCCCGGGTCGTAATGTCCCAACGAGGTGTGCGATGTTTTATTATAAACGAATTTGTGATCGAGTGAATGTGAACAGGGATATGAATAAGTGTGTGTGTGTGATTAAACTAGGGTTTTATAACTTTAAATAACTTAAATAAACTATTTGAACAATTACGTAAAAGCTAGGTATCTAAAACGTTTAAACGTACACCAATTTAAAATCAGACGCGACTGCGTACTGAGAAAAAGGTGAGTTTTAAGAAAAATAAACTACAGGGGTTAAAAATGACAATTCTATAAACTTAAACTTAAAATAAAATTAAATTAAAAAGAAAACTATTTTTTTGATTATTATATTATTTATTATTAATTATTTAATAAAAAACTATTTAACTATTTAATTAAAACTTAATTTAGATCAAACTAAAAATAATAAATACTACAAATTAAACTAAAAATTTGTAAAAATAATTTCTAAACTTAAAAATGAACTTGAAGAAAGTATAAAAATAAATGTTTTTGTCTTTTTATAGATTTTTTATTAATTAAAAACTATTTATATTAATTATACTAATTAAACTATTTTAAATTACAAATAATACTAAAATGACTTAGAAAATTATGAGAAAATTTATAAAACTATTTTATAACATTTAAAAGCTAGGAAAAATATAAAAACTAGGTATTACCTTATAAAAATTAATTATGCTATTTATAACTTACTTATTAATTAATTACTAATAAAACTATTATTAATTCTAATAAATACCAAATGACAATATAAAAATCTAATAAAATTACTAAAAATACTTTAATATAATAGAAAATTAATAAAAATATAAAAATACAGATTACTTAATAAGAATATAAAAATAAAAATTAAAATTAAATTATATTAAATAGAAACTATCACTTATTTTTATGTTGTTTTTTTCTTGAATTTTCTTTTACAATACTATATTATATCTAAAAATATACAACTTTAATAAAGACAACTATTTTATAGATTAATAATAAGCTAGTTATAAGCTAACAACCTAGGCTGTTGACCACAGTTGACCAAACAAGCAAATAAGCTCACCTGAGCTTATGTGGGACCCACTATGGTATTTTCTGGTTCTAATAAGTTAAGTAAACAAGTTTGAGCAAGGATTGATCAAATAAGCCCTTGGAATAGGCTAATAAGCACTTAAAAAGCAATTGGTTACTTGTTATTCAACTGAAAATGGGACAGAGAATGAAAGCAAATCTAAGTAGGGTCCACTGGGTTTCAGGTCAAACCAAAGGTCAATTCTGAAAGCTTATTAGGAGGGGGGTTCAAAGGAACCAAATATGATGAGTGGGGCCCACTGTGGTGGTCACAAATCACCACCAAAGTGGTGGTGATGGAACTGTGGTCTGATGCACAGGGGAGGTTCTTCCCCTGCAACCTTCTTTGGAGGTCTGTGGGGCCCAGAAGAAAATTCACAAAAATATAGAAAAGAGTGGATCACAAAATTGAGGTGGAAGACTATGATCCTATGAAAATTCAGAACCTCAAACCAAATCCAAAATTCTACAAAATTATTGCAAGTTTTGAGATTTTCTGGAATGGTAACTTTTGACTTTCTAAGTTTCTTAGCTATTTTGACTTTTCTGAGTTTTGAGAGCTTCTAAATGACTAAGTTGATTGTAATAAGCTAAACTAAAGCTAATCTAGCCTAAATCTATGACTTATAAGCTAATGTGATTGATTATGGATTACAAAATCTTACACAGTTAGACCATGATTTTGACTTTTTATTAAATACCACTAAATTTCAAGACTTATAAGAACTAGTTAGACCCTATGTGAGTTATGAAAACTATTAATACCAACAATAACAGATTAGAACATGCAAAGAACATTAATGCCAAACACCCCTCTAACAATCTCAATATGTGATTTTCAAAGGATTCTTATGATTCAGTCCATAAAACTAATCCACAAGATCATGATATGATGAAATCAACTTAATGAAACATAGAAACAATACTTAAAACAGCAAGTACTCATGCATTCATACTATGCTAAATTCACAGTTAAATTAATAAAAATGGCACAATAGGAATCTAATGAACACCCAAGCAATTTTAAGCAATAATTTGACTAACAAGCATTAAATAAACTCAAAGCAACAGAATAAGCAATACTTAAGCTATAGAACAATGAAAAGTGAAAGTAAGAGTTATAGCTTACAAATGAAATCTTGACTGAGAAACTAGTAAACAAGGACCATGAACCACCCTAATAGCTTCCAAATAAGCTACTAAACCCAGAGACATCCATAGTGAACATTCTTCAAACATGAATCACCTCCTCCATTGATTTCTGAATTTTTTTGCTTATTTTTTTGAGCTGTTATTGTGATTATTGAGAATTTGAGATAAACTAATTATCACCACTTAGAAACTTAAGAAAACTTGGAAATGAACATAAATAAGCTGAAAGAAACACTGAATAGCAACTTTTAGACAAGGTTAAGTTAAATTGTCAATTTAGCTTAAAAATGTCAAAACTGAAATGAACAAGGTAAACTGAAATTGATTGCTTGAAATAAGTTTAAGATACACTGAAATGATTAAAATTATAACTTTTAGACTAAGGCTAACACTGGAAAAGAAAAATTACACTATCTAAATTACACTACTCCTACGTCTACACTAATAATCTATCATCTCTGCTTCATTCTTCCTTTTGTAGAGACTTGTGAGGTTCGTGGGACCCACAGAACCATTTCCCACCACCATTTAGAACCGTTGGATGACTGATGAATCCTAGCTGTTTAAATAACTTTTTGCGCGCCAAAAAGTCATGGGACAGAGGAGGGTAACTTGTGAGGGTTTCAAGGGTTATTAAGGGGTTTGGAGGGTTGTATGAGGTGGAGGGTGACTAGTGGGAGAGTGGGTGGTGAGCTGGTGTTGAAACCAGTAAGGTGGAAGGTGGTATGGTGTCTGTGTGTGGTGGTGGTATTGGGAGGGAAGGGTCAACGGGTTTGACCCCGTTTATATTAAAGGGTGAACTGGATTGGGTTAAGTTTGGGCTGGGAAATAGGATAGTGGGTGGTGGGCTTGGTATGTGTTTGGGTTTAGTTTGGTTTTGGGTTTTATTATAAAGGATCCGTATGGTTTGTAGTATTTTTAAGCCAAGGACCAATTTTGTAATTCCATGAAAGTTTGTGGGGCTGATGTGGTATTTTCCAAATTTATCACAAGGTCATAATTGCCATATGTGAATAGTATAAGGGTATGTTTTGATAATTTTCACTTTTAAATACCCGGGGACTATTTTTGCCAAACTACCAAACTTGAAGGACCAATCATGTAAATTCACCAAACTTCACAACAAGGACCATTCCTGCAAAAGATTATTAGTACAAGGACCAAAATTGAATTTCTCAAAGTTTTTACATCCCAGGGACCATTTATGTCAAATTCCAAAGTACAGGGACTAAACTTGTAATTTTATAAAACTTTGCACCAAATGACTAAATATGTAACTTTATGATTAAAAATGACCTTTGATGACTTTTTCATGTTTTTAGAATAACCAGGGACTAGTTTTGCCAATTTATGAAACTTGAGGGACTGGAACTGCCAATTATGCAAACTTTGTACGTTTTTCATCTGTTTTTGCATATTTTGCATTTGAAACATATAAAACACACTTCTAAGATATTTTAAGTATTTTGATACATATTTGAGTGTTTTTGGATGTTTTGGCAGCTCAGATTGGTATAAAATGATGAGTATTTAGACACTCATCACACACCCCAAACGAAGATATTAGAGCTGTAAGAAGGTCCTGCATGTATTTAATTCATTAAGTAGTTTTGTTTTATTGTATTAGTACGCTTTAATTCATCAGGATTGATGGGCTTGTGGCCACCATACTGCTCCCCTTAAAATTGCATTCCCATCAATTAAAGTTTATATAATGATGTTTTTGGTGACTTGTATATGTGCATTGATAACCTATGTGTCTAGCTGAGCCTGCGGGCTACCATACCTGTTACTCGCCTACTTATCTAGCGTCTAGAAAGTAGGATAGACATAAGTAATCATTAAGAGTTTACTCGCCTATATTTAGGATCCAACGAGACAGATTAGTTTACGATACTCATCATATAAAACTAGTAATAAAACAAGTGACAAGCTGCTTAACTATCAGGACAGGCCTTCTCTGCTTCTATTATCTATCTGTGCACGTGTTGCTATTCGCTGATTCGTGCTCATTAGTTTATTTACTGTTTAATAAAACCGAACTATGACAGTCTCTCAGGGTGAACCCCTTTTCGTTAGATTAGACTGTAAAACTAACTTAGGATATTAAAATACTGATTAGGTTAACTAGATAATACGTTCCACTCTTAGTGATCGACACACTACTTACCATTATATACATACTGACCGGGTACACTGCTCGTTAGGTGTGTGTTATTGATAAGTCGGCTAAATATAAATTTAAAACTTGAGTAGGCATTAATACTGCTAAACCGTAACGACTCGCGACACTGCATCAACAGGCTAACAGAAAATAAGATAGACACAATTCTGTATAAAGCTATAGAAACTGATTGAAGAAAATGTTCTCAAGTCAGCCTAATCCAACCCATTTTGAGTGGTTATGCTGTATAAAAATGACCCAGTTTTACTCATTAACTTATCCGCCCATTTTGCCACTTTCTAGGCTCCCTAGTACACAAAGGTATTCCAAGAGAAAAAGATAAGAAAGTGTTAGTTACCGCTCTGTAGCAGTGAACTTCGACTATCCGATGTCAACGCGGGACCTTGTCACGGCTGCAAAAAAAAGAGCAACATTGTCCAACCAATCTACTGCCTTAATATCCTGAAAAAACAAGACATGGATTACTTTCTTTAATTCACAAAATGGTTCTGATATTATAAAATCAAAAATGGTTGAATGTACCTTCGAAGAAGGAAATCTTATTATCAATTATCTGTGAATTACCTTTATTACCTTGTTGGCCGGTCCTTGTGAGAATAATTGCACGGTTTTGTTTATCCCGCTTCACCACATTTCATAAACTGTTTCTTGAAGCTATATCAAGACCGGTGCTGGCCTCATCAGTATATACAACCTATGTATATTTTTGAAAACCACTATTAGTGTAACATATGAGAGGATGCTAAAATCAATTAGGTACATAGAGAGTTAATATACACTAATTTTAAGTACTAATAACCTCATTTTAAGTATTGTATATCAAATAATCAGTTTCGAAACGCTACATCAAACACCCCTAAAAAAGGTTAGTCTTTATTTTTAAATTGCATAAGTAAAGCTAACATGAAATGTTCTAAGAAAATCACCTCTAATATTTGATGCATTTGTTTTACACGCATCGCACAACTTCATTCGGTGAGCAATGTTTTCCGTCAATTTATGATTATATAAAAAGTGTAAAATAACAATTTATTCGTAGAGCGTAAGCTGAATTAAAAATTGAGGTAAAAAACGTAAACCCAAAACTAAGCACAAAGTTACCTCGAGTACGAACATCCTGCCAAGTTCTTTACGCAAAGCGTATCTGAATCCCGAATGAAGCCTACATATAACATTAACTTGAGGAAGCAAGCAGGTTTTTAACATTTAAATAACGAATTCCACAAACTACTTTCAACAAAAATGGTCAGTAGAAAAACGAAATTAGCACAAACAACGCACCTTCATTTATTTTGTTTGATTTTTTTTTTTTTTTTTTTTTTTTTTTTGTTACTTAAAAACCCGCCCAACTTTAGTAGAACACAATAACAGTAACCTAAATTACTATATTTGGTGTTGCGCAAGAACATCTTTTCCACTTCCTTTACGTTGTAGTGCCTTCAATGCCACCTTTAGCCACTCTAAAATACTCAATTTGTCATATTTCACTTACATCCTTGCAACCTTCTACAAAAACAGAGAAACATTAAAACAAAAACAAAAAAAAAGTCAGAAATCAATCATCAGGAAAAAATAAATAAAATAAAAACCTTTTTTCAAGAGATTAAAATCCCTAATTATAATGACATTAGAAAGCCCCTAAAAATATAAACATGTTCAAAGATGTAATTAGGGTTGATAAATATACACAATTGGTTTTTCTCCTTCTTCAATCACCCTGTTGAAAATTGTTCAATCCTGATGTGTAGCTGTTGATGATCCAGCCGCTTATTCTGGCGTTTAAGATTTCATTTGATTGATGGGTGTTTCGATTTGTGTTGGCGTCCTTGTGTTTTTGGGTTTTAATGATGAAATTAATGTGTGTTTTTAGTGAAGAAAAAGATGCATATTCCATGAAATTTTCTAGGAGGTGGGAGATAATTGGAGTAGATTCAACCAACAATACTTCTTACGCAGGTTTCCATACCATAATACAAAGTTAATTTTAACTTGTGTGGTTGTGGTCGTATAACGGGATCATTACGCTAAAACGGGCTTGAATAGTAACAGTCCCGACTACTTTCAACCTATCACAATATGCCACAGCCTCCACTAAAAAACCGTTGGGACTATTCATGTAGTTAATCACCATTGTTGGACCAATAAGAGGAGGATTTATCAAATAATGGACCACCTAAGAATACGCAAATTGCCCCGTTCAATTTTCATCTTTAGTATATATTATAATTTCGATTAAACAACTCTTTTTATAGTTAATTCCACATGATGTTTTTAACATTTGAGTTTTATTTGTGTTTATTAACATTCTTTTTACTTATATCCCACACCTATGTGGAACTTGTGTAATAAATATGGTCGTGAACAATACTAACAAGTTCAACAAAAAATAAATTTTAAAAGAGTAGAATTAATTTTTCTTAACATGATGAAAATCTAATTTTTAAAATGATATGGTGCAAAAAAATCTGAAAAATATATATTTAATAATTAAGAGATGTAAATTTTTATACCGTTTAAATATAATGAGTTGATATTATCTCCTATTCGCTCACGACTATAAGCTACTGTCAATCAATTTGACTACATTACTTCATAATATTATCAACTGACTTTGTAATATTGCAATATCAAAGAGGTAATCTACAACCTTATAGAATGAGTTAGTTTGAATGTGCTTAAAATTACTCAAACATATAATTGTCGTCGTATAGTTATTGTATTGAAAAACGTACAACCAAAAAACATTTTTCACCAAAAATTCTAGTTGCTAGTAGTCAATTATGGGCGATGGATAATTGTCACCGACGTCATTAAATAAAACGTATACCTAGTCACTAATAGAAGATATTTAGTTTTGCTATTATTATAAATAGAACGGTACCCGCGCAATGCAGCGGTCAGGGACGGAGCCAAGGGGGTGCCCGCGGGTGCACGTGCACCCCATGGATTTTTTTGATATAGTGTTAATTTTTTAAAAAATTGTCGATTTTAACTAAATGTATCTTAAATGCACCTGGTGCATTAAATGTGTCTCCAGTATTATTTAGTTCGTATACTTTAAATATAAAATTTTATAAACACCCAAAGATAAAACAAGTTTAATAAATTAAAACACAAAAATCCAAAGATGAAAGAGGTTTATTAATGGAACAAGTTTATTCATCATCCTAACAATTTACAAAATCCAAAATTGAACCAACACACAAAGATGAAATAGGTTTGTAAGTCGTAACATATACCTTTCATTTGTTTATTACGGAGTATGTCTTCTAAAGTTTTCAAGTTTTGATTTTTTGTTGACTAATTTGTTGGTTCCGTGTAGTCTATCATCATCAATAAGGGCTTAGGGTAATAAGAATATGTGAATAACTATGCAATTTCTATTAAGACAAATAGGGATAATAAGTTCAAAATGATAGTTAACAATATATTAGAATATGAATAGCACCTCAATTGTGTTGTCATGGGGTATTTTTATTATTGTCGTAGTTACAATATATATGAAAAGTAGTGCTTAATTAAAGTTGGCTTTAGTTTTGCCTGTTGCTACCGCTACGATTGAAAGATTTTTTTTTAAATGAAGCTCATTAAAACTGATTTGCGAAATCGGATGGGTGATGATTATTTTAACGGCGATTAAACTTGTGTGCTATAGAGAAAGAAGAACTTATTAATATTAAAAATGAGGGTGCACGTAAGTGTTATTTTGCTAAGGGAGATCGTAGAATCACCAATTAGAAGGTAATATGTTCATTTATTTATCGTTTTAATGAAATCTTTATTTTAATTCACGTTTTAACTCTATTATATTACGGTTCAAAAAAATTTGTGCACCCGATCATATTTTTTTCTGGCTCCATCCCTAGCAGCGGCGGGTACCTGTGACTATATTTTGCGTTATTCAGTTATTCGGTTACACATTTAGTTGTTTTTATGCTTTATAAGTAGAGATGGTAGAGATGGTTAATCCAAATAATTTTAGTTTGAATAACCAACCGCTTCCTAAAAAACTTCCTAACCAACTTGCGTCCTAACCAACTTCCTAACCAGCATGCTTTCTAACCAATTAATTTTGAAATCCTTCTATAATAAGCAGGTAATAGTGTGAATTTTAAGCTTTTTTAATTATATAATAGTCCCAAATGCATTACATAGTAGTATAGATATTTTCTAAACAGTTTCACTATTATGAGTTGTCTGACTAGCTTATCTAACTTTTCTACTTCTATATTACGTTAATGATAGAGTCGAATAGAGATGGAATCAGCGTCAATATTACAGGTTGCACAAAAAAATTTTGAACCGTAATATAATAGTAAAAAAATGGATGAAAACAAAGAATTCATTAAAACGATAAATAAATGAATATATTACTTTCTAATTCGGATCATACGATTTTATATAGCTAAAAAACGCTTACGTACACCATCATTTTTAACATTAATAAGTTCTTATGTTTTTATAACTCAAGTTAAATATGTTTCAACTCTGTGAATTGTGATGATTATTTAGGATTTCATAAATCATAAAGAACGCCACCAAAACAAAACCTTGGAATGTGAAGATTATATGTTACGAGAAACGGATTAGATAGCACCGCTTTGGTGTCGGCTCAGTTTGGAAACAACTCAAATTGTTATGCTGATGGATCGAGTTTAATTTTGTGCTTTAATTTAACAAACCTGTTTCATCTATTTGGTCTTTCGGATGTGTTTGGTAAAATAGCAGTGAGATGTGAGCAGCTCAAAGCTCACCGCTAACAGCTTGTTAAATAAGCATTGAAAAAATGAACTTTCTTAAAAAATAGCAAAGCTCACCACTCCTTTGTCAAACGAACAATAAAAATCAAAAAGCTCATTGCTCAACATAGCCTTAATTTACACTGTCATGTTGAGCTATTATTATTATTACTATTATTATTATTATTATTATTATTATTATTATTATTATTATTATTATTATTATTATCATTATTATTATTATTATTATTTGCAAGTATACTAACTAAATAATACTAGAAACATATTTCGATAGACCCGGTGCATTTAGAAAAAATCGATGTTTTTTCCAAAATTAACACTACATCGAAAGAATCAATGGTGTTCCCGGAAACCCACGGAAACCCCTTGGTCCCGTCCCTGGAGTCAAATACACCAAGCGCGAATTAAAATGATCCAATTTTATTTTATTTTATTCTTTTTAAATTATTTTCAAAACCATGGTTTATGAATTCATGAGTTTTGAGTACTATCATCACACAAACACAAATCATGTAAAACTCTTATTTTAAAAAGGTAACGTGACTATGAGTTAGGATTAAATAAGAAGATAACTTAAAATAAGAAAGAATAAGAAGAACTATAATCGCAAATCCGAGATGCACCGACCTAAGTTAGATGCATCCCTATAATCTTAGATGCATTATAACGCGTCATAGTGTGTTTTCTACCTTTTAATCAGATGCATATACGTATATTAGATGCATTTCGTTATTTCTCTTGTTTTTTGTTCCTCTACACGTGCCGAAATCATGAAAGTCAATTTGCACCATCTACACATCAAATTAACTTTCGAAACTTAAGATGTTGCATATATATGAATAGAAATGCTTCTAATGCAAGTCGTTGCATTTCAAATGCGTGGTTTTAGTTACTTCTCACCACTTATTATTTTAATTTTACTTCTCACTGGATCCCTACTCACGTGATTACATCCAAATTTATTAACATCAATCATAAATAAAATTTGAAGCATTTTATATTTCAGTGATGATAGAAATAAGCTTTTTACCAATAAGTCAACACTCAGTGGTTAACTAACATAAGGTTAAACAACAAGCTTTTTTCTATAAATCAGTTGGCTTCTCGAAAACCGACTGATCTAATCTTTTTCCTAATAAAACAAAACCCTTATTGGGAATTTTTCATTTTAAAAAAATGGATTCATTCCTTTTTTAGTAACAATTAAATTAATTAAGATTTTTATTAAAATTGAAAAAAAAAAACTAAATCTTTCTTAATATAGAAAAAATAAGAAACAAAAACGTTTTTCAATTATAGTGGGAAAAAAAACAGAAAATACACATGTACTCGTGAGTTATTTATTAAAAATCAGGGACTATACTAAAAATGTTAAGAAACCAAAGCGGCCGTAAGATCAAAGCTAGCAAAAGTACCCAATTTGTCTTCCTAACACAAAACCTTCACTTGAATCTTCATAGTCTCAATCTTGTCAATCGATTATATGTTCTGTGATAACTCAATTCAACAATCATGGTATGCTTTTTCATCTGTTTATCAAATTTACTTTTTCAGTTTCAACAAGGTAATGCTTCAAATCTAACTAAAGCAAACCCTAATCCGATTTGCTATTCTTTTTTCTTTTTCCAGTTAAATGATTAACTTAATTTACTAATGCGATGTGCTTATTGTTAGTTTTTCTTTTGCAGCTATGATAAATTTGAACTCTATTTGTATATCAGTGTTGTTGTTTTGCATATAATTAAAAATTTATTGACACTTATGTGAGTATGATAAGAATTATGATTGTTTGCAATATGATTTTGAGCAATTTTATGCAAAGCTAAGCGTCTTAGTGTCAATTGTCAATGACATCATAAAGGAGTGTAGATAATATTTCCTTAGGTGAGTGTACACTCATGTTCTCAATAGTTAAGGACTTAAGGGTACATATGCGTATGTCAAATTGCATAAAAGAATAAGACACCATCAATTCAGGTTTTTCATATTCATCATGAAATTTCAAACAACTCTTTAGAAGAAAAAAAGTGTAATAATTAGGCTTAATTGATTTCAAATGAATCTTTATAATTAACTATAGTAGGATTTACAGATTTTGGACTATTTGTAAACATAGTAGCGAAAATTACTGCAGAGGTCTCTGCACAAATGTATTGCCTTTTTTAGGGCTGGTTTTTTTTTTATTCCTTGAAAGGCCACTTATCTCGCTGCAAACTCTACCAGAAATCCAAAATCACCTTCTCGTCATTTATAAAATAAAAAATTAAAAAAAAAAGTAAATCACTTCACCCTTGCAGCGAATTACCTTTTAACGGGCCCACCCCAATATCAAACAAAATAAATTTATGTAACTCTAAGCAACTTTGCAGCGAACAACAAATTTTGGGCCCCACCGAAGTATTAAAAAAAAACAAATGTATTTCTTAGCACACTATATATTTGCTAAATATATAAAAGGAGCAGACGTCGCTTTCAACTATTACAATTAACCTTTTCAACCCTAAACTTTTTAATATTTACAAGTTTTTTATATATCAAACTTTATTCGTTAAATATTAAGCAAATTTGTAGCGAATTCGTTAATAAAAAAAATACCGTTGCAAAGAGCTCTAAATTACGAACAAAACGAGCCCAATATTGATATGCTTTTGACGTACGTACGATTTTCTAAAAAATGTTCAAGCCCGAACGGGCATGGGCTAAACGAAATTCTTTATATCAGTAAATTTATTGTCAAAAAGAACATAATAAATTAAAATACATGATTCACCGAAAAATTTAATTTCAGGGTACCCGCCGCTGCAACGCGGGGGTACCCTGCTAGTGTATATATATATATATATATATATATATATATATATATATATATATATATATATATATATATATATATATATATCAAACTTGAACATTTTTTAGAAAATCGTACGTACGTCAAAAGCATATCAATATTGTGCTCGTTTTGTTCGTAATTTAGAGCTCTTCGAAACGGTATTTTTTTTATTAACGAATTCGTTACATATTTGCTTAATATTTAACGAATAAAGTTTGATATATAAAAAACTTGTAAATATTAAAAAGTTTAGGGTTGAAAAGGTAAATTGTAATAGTTGAAAGCGACGTTTGCTCCTTTTATATATTTAGCAAATATACAGTGTGTTAAGAAATACATTTGTTTTTTTTTTAATACTTCGGTGGGGCCCAAAATTTGTTGTTCGCTGCAAAGTTGCTTAGAGTTACATAAATTTATTTTGTTTGATATTGGGGTGGGCCCGTTAAAAGGTAATTCGCTGCAAGGGTGAAGTGATTTACTTTTTTTTTTTAATTTTTTATTTTATAAATGACGAGAAGGTGACACGTATAGATTTTGGATTTCTGGTAGAGTTTGCAGCGAGATAAGTGGCCTTTCAGGGAATAAAAAAAAAACCAGCCCTAAAAAAGGCAATACATTTGTGCAGAGACCTCTGCAGTAATTTTCGCAACATAGTAAGCAAAAAGTAGATGTCAGGAGAGGTCTTCTAATTATGAATTGGTGGGTATGGTTATTATTATTGTCACAGTTAAATAATAGAGTGAAGAAATAGCTTCAAAAGAAAAAAAGTCAAATTAGTGTTAAAACTAACTGTTAACAACTGTCAAATTAGAAAAAAAAATTGTCAATGAAATCTATTTGGTTTCTCTAATGTTTTTCATGAAAAAAATTAAATTTGAAAAACACCAAGTTGAAATAAGAAATGCTTTTAGAATTCAAAAATAGGACTAATTTTGTTCCATAACACGCTTCATGTTTAATGATGCGTGGGGATTGCACCAGGCTTTACCTCTCAAGGGATCTTGAGAAGCTTACAACCCTCACCAGGCAGTGTACCTGATCGTTGTAGTATAGTATAGTGACAAGTACCGGGGGATTGATCGTTCAGCTAGGAATAGTGTCGCTAGGATTAGAAAACCTAAATACTAGTTCTAAAGATGAAGGATGATTATTTTTGTATTTTTATATTTTTTAGAAAGCAAGTAAATATCTCGGGTTTGAAGGATTTGGGCGGAATTAGTTGCTAGTCAACTAACTCAATACTAAAGATGCAATCAAAATAAAATACTAGAAATGAAAATAAACTATATTAAACTAAGGTTGTGAGCAATAAGTGGAGAAATGTGTTTACTTAGATTTCACTACTCCCTAGATATCTTTTACACTTTATTTACTTGTTATAGTTGCGTGGATGACGGATTGTATTCCTTAATCCCATTCATGGGGTGGCGCACTTAACTCCCCAATCCTATGAGTGCCTACTTCACTCCTATGTCGAGCCGGCTAAGAAGCTCCTAACATGGGATCATTAGAATTTACTCATGCATTAAATACAACCAATAAAACCTAGTGCACATCGGTTCATGTTTCCTAAGACGTTCAAGCATGTTACCATTTGGAGATCTGCCAGTTTTCTTAAGCCTAACATCGAAATCATTCATCTAATACAATCATAAACAAGTAATCAACACATAATCAACATCTATGTTTCATTAGATCTAAGCAAACACAAGATAAATCTAGCCTAGCATGGTGGAATTAAGACAAGCACAAGATATAGACAACCAACACATAGACATATTGATTGAATTAGAAAAACACTTATCTCAATTACACATGTAAGGGTTCAAGGGCTGAAAACCCTTGAAAAACCTGTAAAAATTGTATATGGTTCGGCCTTAGGGTTTCTCCAAACTTGTTCCTTCTAATAAATGAAAATTAGAAAACTATATATAGAAAATTGAGTCTGACGGCGTCAAGACCAAATGGGTGACACCGTCATCTCGCCGCCAAGAGAATTCTCGGACTGCCTTGATCTACATCTGACGCCGTCATGTATTAACTTTTTCCAGGCCGTCACGTATTTTACTCTTGACGCTCTTCCTTGTGACGCCTTCATTTCTGTACTAGGCCGTCATGAAATTTACTCTTGACGCCGTCAAGAAATTTCTCTTGACGCCGTCACCTACTGTTCCCAGCTTGGAAAATTAAGTCTTTGGCGTTTTCTTCACTTTTATGCTCCAAAAACGTCCGAATTGCTTCCTTTTCCAGATTTCACTCCCAAAGTACCTAAAATCACAAAAGGAACGATTTAGGGCAATATTTGATCAAATAAATTTAATTCCGGGCTTAAATGATCCCCTAAAAGTGGTTCATTTTTCGCCTCATCATATACCCTTACACTTGAGATTTGCTTGTCCTCAAGCAAATGCGCTTTTATTCTACTCAAAATACAAGTTAGGGGTCATTTAACACTAATATAAAAGTAATTACAACAAATAATCGTTCCACTAAAGATCAAAGACAAGCACGGAGGTCATACACAAGCACCTCACAAATAGTGTTTAGATACTCACATCTCTCGGGTGTAATAAAGTATAAATTACAATATAGAAATGGAAAACATCTCTCACTACCTGTCATAGCAAAATAGATTACCATAGGCTTGGGAAAGGATCAAACCTCCACCACATGGCGTAAGCACCTAGGATAAACTATCAAAGAGGTCTTTTTAAAGGGTTGTAACGTTAGGTGTAGGGATATGAAATACACGGTTTTGTTGGATAAAGGCAGTCTTTACTGGTGGCGAGTTAACAATCTTGGTTAATTACATGTACAATATGGCGTTGCTAAGCCAAGACTAGAGTCGACTTAAGCTAATAAATGAAAAATAACAAAAATATAAAATAAACATAGAATGAAACGGGATGGTAGTCCGTTTTTTTTTTTTTTTTTTTTTTTTTTTTTTTTTTTTTTTTTTGCATACACTCTTACCCTACCATCCAAAATAATACATCATAGGGAATGAACATTCCCCTTAAACTTGAATTTTTACATACTTTTCAATGAACTAAACTAATGACTCGAATTAAGAAAAATCAAAACACTTTGAATACTTTTAAGATTAACGTACATATGGGGGTAATAAATTATGTTCTTCCCCATTACTCCATAAAATAAGTTTTTTACCCATGAGTCCCAATCGTCCCAAAACAATATGTACAAGGATATGACTCGACTTAGCAACCATGTAATCAATTAGATAGTTAACTTAGGGTTTAACAAATAACAATAATGCACTAAAAATGAGTGCATACACGGAAGGCTAAGGCGATTTGGGTGTACATTTAAGTGGGGTGTAACAAATTCTTCCTTTAAGTAAAATGCTTAAAGTTAGAAACGAAAAGATAGGCTCGGAGGGGTGTACTAGGGGTTTCGTGTACTAAAAATGAGTACAACGCTAAGGTGTGGGAAAAATTAGTTGACTTAACTAGCCAAGTAATATGACTTAAATGGTCAAGTAATTATGATACGGGTTTTAACACATGGGTGATCCTAATGCCTCTTATCATGTAGTAAATCCTACTACACGAATGTAGTCTCACTAGCAGTCTCGGGATGCATCACTAACGCAAGTTCTAGAATCTAAATGCTACCGGTACACTCATAAGCACTAATAATGAATGCTTTTCCTATCAAATCTAAAGGTGAACCTCACATATTTGGGTGGAAAATTTTTCTGAATATACGGTTATGTGCTAGTCATACAATCTCCTATCCATGAGACGCTTGCTATGGCTAAAGTTTCACTCCTAAATGTTGTAAAAAATTTTAAATTTGGCGCAAAAATTGCACTAACAAGTATTTCTCATAGTTTTATTACACATCTACCATTAAACAAACAAACTCAAGCGAAAGTGTATTTGTAAGGTATCATCATTTTACCCTCCCCTTACACTTAAGATGAACATTGTCCCCAATGTTCAAGTAAAGAATGTAAAAGTTAAATAAGTAGAACAAATGAAATCAAATACTCCCCTGATTCGCTCGGTATGGATAATAAGGTGGCCAGGTTAGATCTTCCTCCAAGAAAATGAACAATCAAAGCTTCCCTTCCAGAAAAATAAATCATCTTCTTGTCATACATAACCTGTTAAACCTGAGAAAGCAACCAAAGCAACCTCGCATAAAATCGGCGGCAATCTATATAAGTTACTAAATCCTAGAAAACAAAGTAAGATATAATGCTTGTGGAATGAAGTTTGCAGATTTCCTGGAGATTATAAAACTTAATAATTCAACAAAAACTTTAAAACTTCGTTAGAAAAACAAAACTGGTAAAATTTCCAGGTTTTTACACGTGACGCCGTCAAGAGTAAACTCGTGACGCCGTCAGAAGTGACCCGCAGAAATTATTATGTTAAGTTTCCTGAAAATTTCTGGAAAAACTTGGTCCTACTTCCTAGAAAATCCTGCAAAACATCATTATGACTCAATACAAGCATTTGACTCTAACAAATACGAATATACATGTCCATTTAATATTGTGGAGAATCATGATCGGTTTGTTTCTTAAAAACATATTTGGGGATTCCCCTTACACTTATCTTTTGCAAAAATACTTTTGGGTGGAGTTAAGACTAGGCCAAAACAACAAAGTAAAGTATTTCCACTATTTAGTTTAGAAACATGATCTACCAACAATAAAAATAAAACATGCATACGGAAGCAAATAACAAACAAACAAAATAAAATCACACAAAGCATGGGTTACCTCCCAAGAAGCGCTTTTCTTTATTTACGAGTCTTGTAGCTAGACTCAAGGTCATGGGTTACTACATGACTTCATCGTTGGTTTCACTCTCTAGGTCGTCTTCTAAACCAGTATCGCTTTCATAGTGTAAGTACTTCGGGTCTTCGAACTCGAAGACATCTTCTCGATACTTAGAATCAAGCTTACAAATATCCTTAAAGAATCCACATGATAAATCAGAAGTGTTCTTACACCCTCTCCGAACATCTTCATCACACAAAATAAGTTGTGAACTTATCCTATCAATCCCGTCACAATCGATTTCCTTAAGGTCTTTTCTTTTGTACGGCGTTTGGTATGAAACCCTCCTAATTCCATCAGCGAAGGTCATGATTCCGTTCCGGTCATCAACTATCAAATTAGTGATTTCACAAAAGGGTGACCCAAAAACGACTTGTGATAACCTAGGGTCGACATAGTCTTCGATGTTGTCCACAATCGTGAATTCCATAGTGAATGCCATATTCCCTACGAACACCTGGATTTCATGATCTTTACCAACCACTTTCTCTCCCTTGTAAATCATTCCCCATCTGTAGATATTGTTATAATGGAATAGGGACATAAAATTCTTAGGCATGAATATGTTAATGTAGACGTTATCAAAGTACTTATAACCGATCATGCAGGGAATTTTGAGATTATTCGGATCACGCCTCCTTATCTTCCCCGATTCTCCGTCCCTTGATCCATATAGATTCCCCTCAAGGGAAGGACGATATTCGTATACCTCCTCATTACCCCTACGAAAAATTACCATCTTAACACCATTGGTGAAAAATGCACTTCCATCCTTCTCGTCAAGGATTACTCCCGATTCATTGATAAATGGTTTCCCAAGAACAAGGTTGGTTAATGTTCGATTGGTGAGAGGGTCCACATCATCGACCACGGTGAGGGCAATATTGTAAACAAGTTCTCCAATCATGATCGATAGATTTCTTATTACCCTTGCATTATCGACTCTCTCGCACACTATGCGTTCTAGGAAGGCTTCTTGGTATAGGGAAAAGGGTATTATGTTGTCTGGGAAACTAGGATCTATATGACTATCGGTTAAGAACTTTTCCTTAATGGTGCAGGAAATCTTAAAAACTTTAGGGTTGCTTTCATTAGTCTTATCGCTACTCCCACTGGTAACATCCTCCATTTTTCTCTCGGGCTCCTCTAGAATAGATTTACCCAAAATGGCTGGATTTCTCATATGCTCTTCCGATCTCTCTTTCCCTTCATCCGATTTACTAGATTCTTGCGTGGCGCACTGCTCATATGAGTTGGTAGGGCTTCTGGCCAAATCGTGGTTCACCCTTGAGGTCTCATTTTTAGCTGTATGACCAATTTTTTTAGTTTGTTGTTGGTTTAGGTTAGGTGTAGAGGCAGATATCGTGGTGATGGTGTTTACGAAATGGATTGGTCCGAGGGGGTTGATGGGTTCTTTTTCTTTTGGTGATAGATGTTTGAATAGCTTACTAGGACTTTTTATTTTCACAGGGGGGTTGGCGGACTCATGATGGTAACAGACTTGACCTCATCAACGTGAATAGGTTTATTAACAACATGCTCTTTGATAGCAGTTAACAGATTACAAATCTTGTTATTCATATCGGCCTGCTGTTGTCTAAATTTAGCCTCGAGCGTAGAGAGTTGTAATTCTTGAGATAGAATGAATTTTCGCAGAGCATCTTCACAGCTTTGCCTAGGAATGCTTTGTGATGGAAAATGCTCGGACCAAGTGAGTGGTGAGGAGTCATTGAAGGATACACTCCACGTTTGGTACCCTATGAAATTAGGTTTATCCTTCCATGCCTCATAGGCTTCGTCAGAAGTTCGAGGGCCTCAACCCACGTGTGACGATGTGAATTCGTTATAAGCACGTTTTGGAAGCTCCATGCAGTTATGAGTCTCGTGAGGGCCATTACATAATTTACATGTAGAAGCGATTCTGCTTACTTGGCTTGAAGGCTTTTGAGCTTCGTAAGATTTCATGAGAGACTTGACTCGACCTTCAAGTTCCATGATCCTACGGTCGGGAGTGCTAGAGTTGTTTGAAGGCAAAGATATTGCCTTGACCGTTTTGTTCAAATCACGGGGATCATTCCAACTTTCGTTGTCATAGAGAGCAAGATCTTCTATGAGTTCCCATGATTGTTCCGCACTTAGATCACGTAGCTTACCACCGGCCGATTGGTCAATGGCTCGCCTTGTGGAGAGATCGATATGGTCATAAAAGATTTGGACTTGGAGCCAAAGATCTATGCCATGATGAGGGACTTTTTGGAGTAAGTCCTTGAAACGAGTCCATGCTTCATAAAGAGATTCATTTTGACGTTGTTGGAACATCAAGATGTCATTTCTAAGCTTAGTAGTTCTCCCCGGTGGGAAAAATTGAGCAAGGAAACGAGTGGTGAGATCATCCCATGTGGTGATGGATCCCGCGGGTAAACGCTCAAGCCATTGACTAGCTTGATCTCGTAGAGAGAATTGGAATAGGCGTAATTGGGTTGTCTCTCTAGTTTCAACATCTAGGTCTATGGAGTCTACGATTTTAAGGAAGTCCTTAAGATGTTGGTTTGGATCTTCAGAACGAAGTCCATGGAATGCACATCCGCTTTGCACCAACCGGATGGTGTCGGATCGCAAGGGGGTCACATTGGCTCCGGTGAGCTCAATGGTGTTTCGGTAGCCTTGGTGGCTAGGTCGGGAATACTCTCCTAAGGTTCGAGGCCTAAGAGGTTCTAGTGTGGGTTTTGTTGTGGTGGGATGACGGGTTCAAAGATGTTCCCATCGTCCATGATGTCGGGTGGTGAAAAGTTACGAAAAAAAACACAAAGAAATAAGATAGACTAAAGAAAACCTAAAAATAAAAATAAAATCTTACTAGAAAGGAATCTAGCAAGTAGACCTAATAAAAAAAATTCTAACCTAGACAATAACTATTCCCCGGGCTGCGGCGCCAAAAACTTGATGCGTGGGGATTGCACCAGGCTTTACCTCTCAAGGGATCTTGAGAAGCCTACAACCCCCACCAGGCAGTGTACCTGATCGTTGTAGTATAGTATAGTGACAAGTACCGGGGGATTGATCGTTCAGCTAGGAATAGTGTCGCTAGGATTAGAAAACCTAAATACTAGTTCTAAAGATGAAGGATGATTATTGTTGTATTTTTATATTTTTTAGAAAGCAAGTAAATATCTTGGGTTTGAAGGATTTGGGCGGAATTAGTTACTAGTCAACTAACTCAATACTAAAGATGCAATCAAAATAAAATACTAGAAATGAAAATAAACTATATTAAACTAAGGTTGTGAGCAATAAGTGGAGAAATGTGTTTACTTAGATTTCACTACTCCCTAGATATCTTTTACACGTTAATTACTTGTTATAGTTACGTGGATGACGGATTGTATTCCTTAATACCATTCATGGGGTGGCGCACTTAACTCCCCAATCCTATGAGTGCCTACTTCACTCCTATGTCGAGCCGGCTAAGAAGCTCCTAACATGGGATCATTAGAATTTACTCATGCATTAAATACAACCAATAAAACCTAGTGCACATCGGTTCATGTTTCCTAAGACGTTCAAGCATGTTACCATTTGGAGATCTGCCAGTTTTCTTAAGCCTAACATCGAAATCATTCATCCAATACAACCATAAACAAGTAATCAACACATAATCAATATCTAGGTTTCATTAGATCTAAGCAAACACAAGATAAATCTAGCCTAGCATGGTGGAATTAAGACAAGCACAAGATATAGACAACCAACACATAGACATATTGATTGAATTAGAAGAACACTTATCTCAATTACACATGTAAGGGTTCAAGGGCTGAAAACCCTTGAAAAACCTGTAAAAATCGTATATGGTTCGGCCTTAGGGTTTCTCCAAACTTGTTCCTTCTAATAAATGAAAATTAGAAAACTATATATAGAAAATTGAGTCTGACGGCGTCAAGACCAAATGGGTGACGCCGTCATCTCGCCGCCAAGAGAATTCTCGGACTGCCTTGATCTACATCTGACGCCGTCATGTATTAACTTTTTCCAGGCCGTCACGTATTTTACTCTTGACGCTCTTCCTTGTGACGCCTTCATTTCTGTACTGGGCCGTCATGAAATTTACTCTTGACGCCGTCAAGAAATTGCTCTTGACGCCGTCACCTACTGTTCCCAGCTTGGAAAATTAAGTCTTTGGCGTTTTCTTCACTTTTATGCTCCAAAAACGTCCGAATTGCTTCCTTTTCCAGATTTCACTCCCAAAGTACCTAAAATCACAAAAGGAACAATTTAGGGCAATATTTGATCAAATAAATTCAATTCCGAGCTTAAATGATCCCCTAAAAGTGGTTCATTTTTCTCCTCATCATTTACTCCTTTTTGAAAGCCACTGTAGATATTTGACTATTAGTCTGAAGTATTAATTGCGATAGAAAAGAAGAAGAAGATTAGTCTCAAGTAGCGAGATGGTGCTTGTGCAGTTCTAGGCAACGGTGTATGATTTTTTGTGTGCTTATGCCTCATCTTTGGTGTTTGTAGGAGCTGGTGCAGCCGTGCAGGGGCAAGGCCGTAGGGGTGTAATCGAGCCGAGTCGAGTCGAGTATTGACATGCTCGAGCTCGGCTCGTTTAAAATCGAGTCGAGTCGAGTATTTTTCGAGTCGATCTCGAGTTGTTCGCGAGTTGTCTCGGCTCGATTACACCCCTATAATTACATATATATATATATATATATATATATATATATATATATATATATATATATATATATATATATATATATATATATATATATATATATATATATATATATATTGGGGTGTAAATGTGTAATCGAGTCGAGTCGAGTAGCTCGCGAGTTGTCTCGGCTCGTTTAAAATCGAGTCGAATCGAGTATTTTTCGAGTCGATCTCGAGTTGCTCGCGAGTTGTCTCGGCTCGTTTACACCCCTAGGCAAGGGGCTTGTGAGAAAGGGTAATCGTTGGTGATTGATAAATGATATCTCAGTGATATAGAGTAGAATGCATTACAAGAAAATTACAGGTGTAGTATTTGCTTAATTTGTATGCCAGTGCATAAATTGACACATAGATATCGACTTAGTAACGAGTCCACTGAAGGTGTATTTGCTTATATAGAAAGCAACCAAGGATCGATGAAAATGGGTATCAACATAATGGCTCTAAGTTCATTTTTTTTTCTATCTACTGTGTTGAATTATGTATGAGCCCAACAAGTGATAACGATAGTATAAATGTTAAAAAGTGAGTATAATTTCATTTTACTCCTGCCAATTTGTGCACATAAGTGATCCGAAGCTCACCATCTCCATTAATCCAATTGGGAATGGCTTGCTTGATCGAGTCGTATAACCAAATATGTTTTTTCTCTCTTTTCTTTTGTACCAGGATATTATGGAGTTCGCTTAGCTAGCTTACTGTGGGTGGAAAGTTTGCTGCTCTTATTTTGTTTATGGTATGTTTGCTATGCATTCTAAATGTTTACCGGTTGTCAATCTCAATTAACAACCTTTGCATTTGTAAATATATGAATTTAAAAATTGAACTGTGATTTTCAAACAAGTTCAAGAGAATGGAATTGTTTAGAGATTGCTTACAGTTGACGCATGATTTAGCTGAAGCTTTTGACTTAGATTTGAGCTATTGAAAGTAGCTACTCTATTGGATCATGGTCAAAAGGTTATATCTATTTTAAGAATGACTAGCACTTGAATGGAACTATCGAACCATGGAGTCAGCCCACAAAGAATTCTACTCTACTTGGAGAGTTGTTGCCAGATCAAATAGCCTAACAAATCTGCAATTGTGTTGGCCGAATGGGTACTACTCCATATTAGTTTATTGATTCATTACATTTAGTTATATTAAAAGAGGAAATTTCAACCTATTTACTTTTATTGATGAGCTGATCTGAGTTAAGATTCAAAGCTACCCATTGAAAAACTATTAGAAGTCACCTTTAACGGTCAATGTTTTACACCATAATACTTTTTTTTAAATGGGCTAAACGGTGTTGGCGGGTTACCGAACCTGAACCAACGTAGATTATTACTTTACCTATACATGTTTTCATCCGTCAGCCAACCCGCCATCTTTGCAACTTTTAAGTAAGTTTGTATATAATCGATCCTAGAACCAATTTCTATTCATGTTTGCAGCAAACAAACTAGCAATGGATTTACTAAATCTATTTGATCAGTTATGTTTTATGGTTGCTTTAATCTCTTATTTTCTTACAGGTGGGAATGCAGTGCTCTTATACGCACCTAAATATCATGACATACACCGTGTTATCAAAGTGTCTAGGTGTTATAAGACAGAAGGGGGCGTGGAAGAGCGTTTGGGAAAAGGGTATTCGCAAAAAGTGAAAGCAGACGGTTGCATAGATGTTAAGGCCATAACAGGTAATCGTACTTATAAGCTGTTGAAACTGTCTTACCAAATGTGCAATAATGTAGTAATCTGAAATTGCAAAGACTAACGATTTGAAACTTTGTGTGTAAGAGAGGTCTTATATCGTGTGACGGACAAATATTCCTAAAGAATGCCGTGCAAATTGATAAAAATTGCAAGCAAGAGCCATTTATGATACTTTCAAACATTTTAATTTTAATTTTAATCACAAGTTAAAAAATAACTTAGTTGACCTTGAAAGTCATACATAACCATAATCATTTGTTGTTTTTTCAAGACATATCAAATATATTTTTTAAGCAAGGTGTTAGCAGTTCATGAATCCAATGATTCGGAATCCAAGTAGAAGAGGCATTGGACTTTGCAAAGATAATACTTTGCTTACTTTCCAATACATTGACCAACATCTTGGTGTATATAGTAGCACCCATGGCCTTAATTGTTACGTCGATCAAAGTCTTTTCTTTTATGCATTTTAGTTGGTTTCCCTTTTTTGGAATGTCTATGCATAGAATGCGTTCAGCAAGTTTTTACACTTGAATGACCTATCATCTTCTATTTTTGAATGAAAATATTTAGGCCATGTTAAGCTGTTTGTATTTTTAGTCAATAATAATTTATAAAAGTTATAGAAAAACCCCGTGTGTGCACGAGACTTATAACTAGTCGTTGTATACAACATAAATGAATCATTCGTGACAACAAGAGGATAACAAACGTACTATATGGCAACTGATCAGATAAAAGAAGATTATATACTCATAAGCATTAAGCAAGTTATTTCTATGTTATGTAATTTGATTTTTTCTCCAAAAGATCATACATCTATGATTGTGATATGCACCTATAAGAAGTTTCTTTTTATTGTTGGCAATGTAATTTACAAGGCAAAAGGGTCAACCAATTGCATCAAACACACTGCATTGCTTCTTTGAAACTAATAGTCAATATCAATCCGCACAACTACTCAACGACTATTTCGGTTTTATTCAATTTTCTAGAAAACAAGTGATTTATAGTAGTATTATTTTCTTTAACGTGGCATAGCCGTTTGATTAAGAAAGATTTAACCGTAGTCACGCCACGCAAACCACCTAAGAAAAAATATTCTACTTTTGATGGTGAAAATTTCCAAAAGAAGTTTGCTCATTTTTTAGAACCTAACATAATAATTCATATTTTTTTTGAAGCAAGGATAACTTAAATAAAGAAGTTTACCAAAAACTTGTTGAACTTTGACAAGTATTGGAAGACTTGGTATCTATTTTGAACCAAATTGTGAGACATCGATACTATATATTTATTTATTTTGTGTGCAAATCATCTAAACTAGAATTAGCATCCGGGTCCAAGTTCATTATTATATATCAAATATATAATAAAGAAAATTTATTAAAAGAACTTGACATAAACCGTGTCATTATTTCAAATTAGATATATGATCGCACAAAACGATGATGTATAACAACAAATAATCATGCTTGCAAAATCGTGATTATAGTTCGACCTGTTATGCAAAACGTGTATTCTTGAAATACAAAGCCTACGTTTTTTAAAATTAATGTAGTATTTGTTTTTGAAAAGTTATCAAGTTTAAACCTGATCAAGCTTAAAGTTTATTAAAGAATACTTTAAAAGGTAATTTAAGCAAATAACATTTATTTAAGTTTAAAAATTAAAGATTTTAAAATTTTAAAAATGGTCATTTACTCTTTATAAGTAGTATATATATAAATTGTCAGTTATGTGAAAATGACACGAACCATAATAAGTGATGACTCCCACATAATTTCTCTCTTCAGTCGAGATTAATATAACGTGTGTTGATGTCATATAACGAAAAGAAAAATGATTTGTAGACCTAAATTGTTTGCCTACAAATAGACCTACAACTATTATTGGTGGAATTTAAATTTTGATTGGTTAATATGAAGAGAGAGAAAAAGTGTTTGAAACTTGTCAAAATGTGAATGGTGTAGGTTTATTTGTAGGTCTATTATGTAAGCTTAAATATCATAACTCGTTGTCTTTCAATAACCAAAACCCGTCATTAGAGATTAGCATAGTCCAAATGAAGAATTATGGGCCTGAGGCCCTGAGTATCATCCCTCGGAACAGAAATGGACCATTTGCCTGTCTGTTTTGGATGGGCCTTCTTTTATACCCAAAAATCAAGCTCGAGTAATCGTGTTCGTCCTAGACTTTTAATAAAACAAATGTCTTGATTGTCTTCTATTTACAATAACAAGGAGTTGGCGCCCGCCGCATTTTTAGCATGTGTTTGAGCTCAGTGTTCGCATATGTATCGTCGTTGTTTTTAGCGAGTGTTTATTTCACATTTGTAAAAGAACGCAGTTCATATTTCGTCATAACAAAAAACGCTTTAATAGGTGAATCATATGAATGTCAATGTGGCAAACAGAATGACTCACAAACAAAATGTCTAGTCTACTACTTTTCACTTTATTTATTTATTATTTCTTTTAGCCATTCCCACTTTATTTATTTATTCATATGAAATATGGAGAATAAATCTTGAAACCTCCTTAACTCTTGCTTCCATCATGATGGACTATAAAATGGGCTACGCAGAAACTCCATAAACAAATAATTTTTTATGGCACTAAATTTTTTATTTTATTTTTGAGATACCTTTCAAAAAAAAAAAAAAAATTGTGACACTCCTCCCGAAATCCTCCTATAATATATATAGATAACGGGTAAACTCAAAATATATTTTACTCACTCCGTCACAATTTATTTGTCTTGTTTTTGATTTGTCGAAGTTTTTCTTTTTCAACTTTAACATTAAGTATTTTTGAATGAAAATACATTTAAAACTAATCTATTTATATATTTTTCATCAAGTATTATATAAGATGAAAGAAAATAGTTAATGTCAAAGTAAAAAAAAAAAAAAAAAATCAAAACAGAACAAATAAATTGAGACGGTAGGAGTATGTACTATCTCAGTCTCTCAGATAGCTTGTTATACTTTACGGGGCGTTTAATATTGTAATTCTACACCTTTAAATTGTTTGTTGATGGTAATTTGGTATTTTACACATTATCATCTTCATCTTGCTATTCCTGGATTTTTGTTCAAGTAATGCGTATATATATATTGAAAATCATTTTTTGATGAAACCCAAAACTTGGTAGCAAGCAATAAATGATCAAATAGACTAATGTTTACGCTAAAAAATAAGTAAAACTTGTATGTTAAACAACAGGGAATAATCTTGCAGGAACCCTTAGCAACAAGTTTTGTAACCAGCTTATCGTAATGAATTGTTGTTTCTTTATTTTAGTGTTGCAAAAATCGGCGTAGGCGACCGATTAATTGGCGATCAATCGTTAGGTGGGGACCTTTTTCCCGAGCATAAATTAGTGGTACTGAATTAGTGGTATCGATTTTTTTCCGAGCATAAATTAGTGGTACCGGTACTGTACCGAACGAGATTCCGATACCGGTACCGGAAAATCGGATTTTTCCTGTTTTTTTTCGGGAATTTCCCGATTTGGTACCGGTCCCGTACCGAACTAGTGGTCCCGATTTTTTTTCACCTTATTTCGTAGTTCCGGTACCGTACCGTATATCGGGATCGGTACCGTTTCGGTATGGTACCGTTTCGGTATGATACCGGTACGGTTCCGGTTCGGTTCCGGGATTCGGGTCGAAATGCTCATCCTTAGGCCTTATTAATCGGTTCGGTAAAATATCAGTCAACATACCGATTAATCGGATAAAAATCGGGCATAAATCGGCCAAACCAGACAAAAATCGGATAAATCGGCAACTTGGTTACGGATAGAAATCGGCCAATCAGGCGTAAATCGGCCAAATCGGAAAAAAAAATGCTAAATCGGTCAAATTAGGCATATAGTTTCAAAATTTTAGAATTTTTTATAAAAAATTCAATCCGATTAATTCCCGCATAACCGATTAATCGCTAGGCGATACCCAGCTGCCCAACTACCGCCTAACGATTTTTGCAACATTAATTTTAGCTAAATCAAAATGTAGATAAAACGCTAAATAAATATCGATAAACAAACGAATATCGTAAAAATATTCAACACCTATCATTGTTTCTTTCACCATGAAATTTTACAATTTTACGGTATCCCGAAAATTTTATAATTCTTTTGGTAACATTTACTCCGTATATTCTATTGTTAATATCCTTTTTTAATAAAATAAAGTAGGAATTGTTATAGATAATTATTAGTGGATGTCGATATAACCAATAAGAGGCCCACGAACCAGTTAGCTATTAGGGTTTCTACCATACAGTGTATCTTATATATACTCATGTATCTCTGACATTATAGATCAATTGAGGGTGCGTTTGGTATGCTTGTTGGAATCACTATATGTATAGGTTTGAGAATAGAGTGGAATGGAAATGAGTATGTAGATATCACTTTTCATGGGAATTCACATACCCACAACATCATACTCCTATGAGGAAACCCACATATCATGGGTATCCTCATTCCATTGTGGTGGGCCTCATAACCAACCAAACAACATTAATGACTTTCAAAGTCATAGACTCATTCCAATAGTGAGATACTAAACGCACCCTGATCATTCCCTCTATTTTTATTTACAACACGTTATCAGCATGCTCGCGATGTTTTTTCGTTTCAGAAGCACGTAGGCCTAAATATCTATCAAAAGATATCTTAATTTTGACAAAATAAAATCAAGTATTATTTTGTTGCGAAGAATTCATCTATCCTAAATGAGGTAATTATTCTAGTTGCTAAATTTTTTTATTATACTTTTCTTGGATGCTAGCTAATTTTATTTACTTACAAAGGCATGAAGTTTTATTATAACAATCTCAAAAGGCATGAAATCCGATTATTGGTTGGACATTATTCAATATTTAATCTCACTTTGAATTTGTTGATGTTACCTGTTATATAACATTCTTTAAAGGCTGGTATCCTTTGACACTGAATTTTTGCGTAATTTGGGTTTAGATACAATTATTCCTTGTGTCTAGATGCTAAAGTTTAGTTATATGACAACGGTTTCGAAGGCGTATAAGCGTATTAACAAAGCGAGTAATGTATTATTAGAATCATTGTATAATTGCTGGTATAGATTTTGATCACATTTAATTTACATTAAAATACATATCAATACACATGGAATAAACCATGACACATATATGGTACTGCCCAAATTTGGTTCTAAAACCTTGTATATATTCCATTAGGACTCAAGGATCTTTATCATATTACCTATGAATATATTTAATATAATAACTTTCTTTATTGGCTCAAATTATGCGAATGAGCTGAAATATATGTGTGACTTATTTACCGTTTGATATTTATCTACTTATGAGACTTGATTAATTGATTAATGGTTATGTGTTAATCAGATTTAGTAACATTACTGTTATAAATGTTTCGTGTTTGATAATGCAATTAGCTATGTGAAAGCCATAAAAGAGCTTGTATGATTTTGATTGGAGAATGTGATGATATATTAAGTTATTCATATTATTCGAGTTTTACATAAAAAATGTAATTGAAGCACTTGTGGTCATAAACTATAAGTTTATGAGCCAAAATTATTGTAGTAATTGGCATGGCTGGTTGGACCATCCCGAGTTAATAATGATGTGAAATGTATAGAAGAACCATAAGTTTCTTAAAAGACAGGTTTAATTGTTCTCAGAAGAAGTTAATTGTTCATATTTCACCACCATATCTATAAAGTTTTGGAAAGAATATAACGGGGATGTATGTAGGCCTATACATCTGTCATGTGGATCATTTTGAGTTTTAAATTCGATGCATCGTCAGAATGATCATCAAAGACTCAACTTAAAGTTAGCGTGGTTAATGGCTCGGCTTATAAAATGCGAGCATGGTTTTCTACTTTTCCATATTGTATCTTTGGAATTGGTGGTGAATACTTCTATATGTTGGGCGATTATTGAAATAAGTGTTGAACATAAAAGTAGCCCATGTTCATACACGAATTGCTTTTGTTGAAACGTTTACAAAATGTCTTCAGTTGATTACAAAGCCAATAACATTATGAGAACAAAAGTCTTAGTTTATGGGGCATGTTATAAAATATGAATTCGTATCTTGCAGCAATTTATAATGAATCCTCCCCATTAGAATGGTTTTTGTTCACAAACCATATTTCCCAAGTGAGATTTTGTAATTGTGCAACATTTATTATAGTAAATCCACTACAACGCACAACAATGTGATATTGAAATGGATAATTCATTCAGGGGGAGAATGAGCAGCGAGGGATATGGAATGAATTATGATATAAATGTTGATCCTCACACTAATGAATATGAATTTTAAGTTAAAGAGATAATTTATATTCCAGATCTAGTAATTGCCAGTATGTTTAGTGACCTAAAGAAAGTGACTAGATCATATTACGCTGCTATTGCTCCAATTACAATGTGTGTCCCAGCAGTAAAATCATTGATTGATAGTAAGTCTATGGCACGTCTGCAGCGTAATAGACAAATCGATTCCAAATAAAAAGTCCTCGAATGAATAGATAAAATGGAGCAATAAAATCAAGATGGTCGAATCGAGGTAATTAAGACCCCATAATAGTCTCTTAAAGAGAAACTAGACATGAAGGTTATTGAAAAAACCCTGGGTTGGTGAAAAACTATAAGATCTCAATAAATGATATATAATGTCTAGTAAAGTGTGGAATCGAAAGCAACGAATCGACGTCGATAGTAGTATTATATATGATAATGGGCATGGTAATGATTATGTAAATAAATAAGATAGCGCTATAATCATGGTGAGGATCATGGAAGCATACCTGCAGGAAATGTATATGTATAAATGAATGGCCAAAAGAAGTAAAGACACAAAGAACTAATAAAAGATTAAAGTCTCTTGTGACAAGACATGGTTATTGGGACTTGAAGTCCGCCCATATGAATTATTGGTCTTTATGAGAAAATGAAATGAAATTATGCATAAGGTACAAGTGATGGCACACATATATTTTCTCAAAGACTTGTAAATGATCATGGAGATGCATGTTCACATGTGGTGGATCGAATAATGTAGTTTTTTTTTTTTTCTTTTTTTTTATGTAGTTTAATGTTGTATACGTCTGGCATTATAAGAAATAAGTATACGTCTAATATAATAATACAAGAGCTCATTTGATGTTGAGATTCCTTAACGAATATAGAATGCATAAATCACGTATTATGATTTAAAATTCTCGAGAATACTAATTGATCAAATTGAACAAATCAATGGAATGGAAAAATGTAAATGTTTTGATATCTTTAAGGTACAAGAAATGTGGGTTTATATTTTACCAACCAATCAAAACAAGTTTAGTTGGTTTTATAGATGCAGGATATATGTATGGTCATAACAATGGTTGGTCTTAAAGTGGATACATACTCACGAGTGACGGTAGTGAATTTTCATGGCATTCGGCAAAGCAAACAATCGCCGATAGTTCATCCAACCATTTAGAAATTCTGGGAAGGAGGCACCAACAGTTTTGCATGATGATAATGTAACATGCATTGCTTAATTCAAGGAAGTTTACATCAAAGGCAACAAGACAAAACATATTTGCCAAAGTTCTTTTCCAATCTGGACTTGCAACAAAATAGTGATATTATTGTTCAACAAGTTCATTCAAGTGACAATTTGGTGGATCTATTTACGAAGGCGCTTCTTGCTCAACATTTAGGACATTGAACCACAAAATTGGAATGCACCTACTCAAAGAGCTCAAGTGATGTAATCATCAGAGGGAGATAATACGCGCTGCACTCTTTTTCCCTTAGTCATGGTTTCGTCCCATTGGATTTTCCTGACAAGGTTTCTAATGAGACAGTATTTTCTATGCGTATTAATAATATGGACATCCAAGAGAGAGTGTTATGGATAATTATTAGTGGATGTCCATATAGCCATAAGAGGCCCACAGACCAGTTAGCTATTAGGGTTTCTACCATACAGTTTATCTTATATATACCCCATATATCTCTGACATTATAGATCAATTGAATAATACATTCATTCCCTCTATTCTTATTCACAACTGGAATAATCTTTGTTAGAACAACATAAAACTTTCATTGTGCAAGTTGGTCTCGATAAAAATGTAAAAAATGCTTTGGCTCCACTATACTATCCCAATAATTGAAACTATTGAACTTTGTACATGTGCGTTGTTATACCAAATTTAGCCCAAATCAAATTGTAAACAGACAAGGATGTCCATCACGACAATCATCTCAAAATCATTAAATATAAAGTAACTTGAAATTTGATGATCAAGTTTACCAAATTTCGGTTTCTTGAATTCTTGCTTTGTACAATTAGCACAGCCTTCATCCACTATCAAAGATCATCTTGTTGTCGTAGATTCCTCGCTCCCATATCCCTCATTTTCCCTTACTACTGTCATTGATAGAGTTATGATCAAATAATAAGAAAAACTAAAATGAAAAGAATAAGAAGAAACCACAACCACACATTTGAGATGTATCTACAAAAATAGATGCATCTCTCCTTAAATTTCTCCCTCTTATTTGAATTATGTGGCTAGAAACTCTTCTCACTCTTCTCATTTTAATTTTTCTTTTTACTGTATTCCTTCCCGATATTCCTGCACCGGTCCCATTCCTATGTAGCCCTTTGTGTATCCTTTTTAATGTTAAGGTTTACGTTTATCGCTTTTTAACCACCAAACAATGCCTTTAAGGAGAAATGTTATTCTTTAGTTGGGTGCACAAATGCTCACACTGCCCCTCGCAATGTTCATATGGTGTCTCCGCCCATGCAAATACCCCTTACTCCGTTACTCGTGGCATTACAAAGGCGATAATGGAATAATAACGTATTAAGATCCTAATGTATAAACCATAGAATAAAAACAAGAATGGAAATATATTATTTATTTACTCCATTTTCCTGTCTTATAAACAAGAAATAAAAATGGTACCGCCTTAGCTAATAACAAGTGCCAATGCAATACCAGTCAAGTGAACCTGCAACATTTTTGGTCGCATACACAAATAAATACTGTCAATGTTTCCTTGGACTTGTTCTGCACTTCCAGCCATACTTATCTTATGATATCCCACTTGCATCCAAATCTCTTTCTTCACAATATATAATTAAAAATATTCATGCTCATGTAAGCATGCTAGCATACAGTCTTAAACATTGTAACATAGTATGATGTTTTTGGAGTTGTCACAGTGATTGCACAAAAAGCGACCACTAATGTCTAAAATACTAATGACATATGTTATGTGTAACAAGTCGATAATAGAAAGATGATAAAATCGGATTTGGATACTGTTTTGTGATTGCGGCTGATGCTAGCATGTGGCTGCTCAAGCTCCATTGCATTGGACCACAATCACCGCAAAACAATATCCAAATCCGTCAATACTTAGTACTATCAAACAACGAATCATAAATTTTCAGTTGATTACATGTTTGGCGAAATTACAAAGAATGTATCTGGTGTATACTATCTGTATTGATAGTCATCTTTTGCACTATTTCGTATTCACTTTTGGTCTTTCACCCCTTACTATGTTAATGACTCTGGGCGAAATTTTGTCATAATTAATAGACTGAAATTGGTAAATTATTACATATACGTGAAGGACGAAAGATGAATACAAAGAATATAACCAGAAACTCTGTCTTGGATGAATGTCATGATATAAATTATTTCTCGATTATGATATTACATGATTTAGATACACATATTGACCTTGACACTAGTCATACAAACATTATAACTAAAAACCAATTTTATTGCAACACTGATCACATAATAATAGTACTCAAAGATGATAGAATCATATTTGGATACAGTTTTGTGTGAATCCATGCCAACACCACAGCTGGCTGGAGATCCATTGAATAGGACCACCTTTACCATTTTACTATCAAGCCCACCCCACTATGGCACTATGTAAAGTTTTTTTTTTCTTTCTTTTTTCATCGAGACATAGATACAAGATAGCGGTGGGCAGTCAATCCAAAATCTGAATATGGTGGACCAAAAAATTGACTATATCACTAATTGGAAGATTTGACTACGGTTCAAATGTACACCATTGGTCTTGTGTGGTAGATCTATAATACTTGGTTTTTTATATCAGAGTGCTCATACCCTTTAGATAGTTAAGATAAAATCAACTTGCATTCGACATGTCTAAAAAGATAACAGTGAGCATAGATAGATTTCGGGGAAAAAAAATAAAATAAAATTAAAAAAAACAAAAACAAAAAAACAAACAAACTCAGCATGATGCAATTTAGAGAAATCATTACGGTATCCAAAATATACTGTTACGAAACTCATAAAGTTTAATCTGATCACAAAAATACCTAAATTCTACCACATGGTGTCCAAAATTGTCAAAAAAAAAAGGGTTCACAAACCAGTTTCAAAATTCGATATTCTATAGGTTCGCTGAAGATTACAGAAAACATATCTCGTGGGTACAATTTACATGGCCAGTGTTTGCATAGTATGGCATAAAAACTCAAATCCGACGAGGAAACCCGAAACGCGAATATTTTAAGGCCGGGGCAGCGCACAACATCCTTGCCTCGCCTCACACCAAAACATAAATATACACATACCATATATCTACATACACAAAATATTGTGTTAGTAGTACGTAGTAAAAATATAACTCTTTAATTTTCGTTAATTTTTATCCTTATAATATTGCAAACTGTGATCATAAACTCTTGTTTATCATAATATTCTAGATAAAATGTGATTTATGACGCGAGTAGAATATCGTTATTTATGTTTAATACTATTGTTGAAGACTTCATAAGGCTAATGCTTAATTTATTACTAACAGGGTATTTGCGCGTTGCGGCGGGTACGTGGTACTCAGTAATTAAAACTTTTAGCGAGCATTGTTTTACGGTTATACATTTTTCGTAACAATAACTTATGTATTGCTAAAAATTCGGGTTAAAATAACTTTGAGCAATGACAAACTATTTACATATATAGATTAGGGTACTACACGATATCGCGATAATATAAATCAATGTTGCAAAAATCGTGAATCGGTAGTCGGGCGGTCGACCACCCTGCAGCCTGTAATCGGTCAAGGCCGTGATTAGTCGGTTTGGCATTTCCTGCATGTTTCGGGAATTTCTGGAGAGCAAACTAAAGATCTTAACTGATTCCAAGCCTTCTATGTTTACAAACCTCAATAAAAGGCTTCAATTCTGATTATGAGGCCCATTGTACGTTATAAGTGAAATAAACGATCCCCAAATTAAGTAAAATGCCTAAATTTCTATTTTTTTTAAATTGACCGATTCGGCCGATTTTTGGCCGATTCGGCCGATTTTTGACCGATTCGGCCGATTTTTGACCAATTTTTTCTGATTTTTTTGCCTAGGCCGATTTTTTCACCGATTTTCGAAAATCGACAAGGTGCATCACTGATTAGCGATTAATCGGCCGATTCGGCCGATTTTTGCAACATTGATATAAATACCGTAGTTGGTAATTTTATGGAGATATAATAAAAGTTTAAAGTGGTTGCATCAACTTGTAGTCGCAAGTAGTTACTGATTATGTGATTAAAAAAAGGTTATATTCAGATTGATTAATAGAATTTAAAATCAAGACCAAAACTTTTAAAAAGAGGTAATCATTAATTCAACTTTTAATTACATAACTTTTATTATTTTAACAAATATTTCATTTAGTTTAAACTTAAAAAAAAAACTCTTTCATCGTTCCTATTATTATTATTATCATTATCGTCATCATCATCTTTATACTAATCCTAAACTACAATTTTTATGAATATTTGTAATATTGTCATGAAATTAAGATGAACTTTTATACCAAAACCCCGCATATGTACAAGATTATAACATATTTATCTAATGCCAAAATTTTGATAGTGTACAAGACTCAAATTCTAGCTTATTTAGAAACATATTAAAAAAAAGGATAATTCCAACAATGCCCGGTTGCTCAAGGCGTGAGACTATCTAGACGGAATCTTTTGTGTTTGCTTTTCTAGATTAGTTGCCTTGGCAACTTGAATTTAGCCAACCATGTGCCGCCACTTATCCGACATGAAGGCCGTCAGTTGCTCAAAAGTACACAAATTGCCCTACCTTGTAATCCGTAAAGTCACATTTGTCACTTGCAGATTTTAGTTGTCCAAAAAGTACTGATTGCCATAATTTAAAAAAGCAAACTTAAAAGATTCTGTCTAAATAATCTCACGCCTTGCCCAACTAGAGCATTTTTTAAATTATCCCATAAAAAAATTATATTAGTTGGATTACAAATTTACAATATACGTCTTCAGATAAAGAAAGAATAGCGTACAGTGTACTTTTGTAGTTCAAATATACATTATAATACATTACCGAGTATTTGTTTGTTGGGTTTTCCAGAAGAAAACATACTGAATCTAAGGGACCGTTTGGTTTGTTGCTAGTAATCATAATAGGTATTGGATTTGATATTAGTAGAATGACAATGGATATAAAAAGTATATCATTACGATTATTTATGTTTGGATGACAAAATATGGTATAAAAAGGTATATAAATATTTGAATTTTGTAGTGAAAAAAAATGGGCCTACGGACTTAATTTCATAGACACCAAATTGGTGAATATTGAGTCTATTGCTATGATATACCCATTTAATTCGGGAGGTGATTTGCACACTCCCAAAAATGATTGGCACACTCAAAATGTGAGTGTGTTGACATTTGTACCCTTACAGGATAAGAATAAGTCCAAACAATGTGAGAGTATAAATGTCAACACACTCAAATTTTGAGTGTGCCAATCATTTTTAGGAGTGTGCAAATCACTTCCCATTTAATTCAGGGGCCTACTAAATAAATACCTTTAATCGGTATGAAACCGATAACCCCATTCTCATATACCCATACCAAACACACCCTTATTGTTTGGCCAAAATTCATTACTGATTTTAGGTTTTCATTTTTTTATTATTTTGGAAACACAACTCTATTCTTTCTTTATCTTAGCCGCTTAGATTTTTCTCTATTAACTTTCAAATGATGTTTATATATCCCGTTAAACGACTTTCTTTCATCACTGGTTTTACCAAATCCGACCCAAATCGGCGTGTTTTTACCTATTTTGACCACAACATTACTTGTCTTGTTCATGAACTTCCTATGTTACCGAAATTTTGTATACAACTTTTCCTATAATCACAACAGAGTTTTCAAATTTTAAGAATACGAGTGTAATTATTCATATATCATTATAACCTCATAAATTTTATTTATTTTTTTGGAACGGCAATTTAAACCATCTCACGATATTTATACTATAAATCCATCTCATATGTTTTAAGCAGAACTTAAACCTATAATTATTTGATCGATGAGCCTTTCACACATTGACATACATACTTTTATTCTAATATTAACATAAGTAAACCAATAATTGTGCAATATTTGACATATTGCCCATCATAGACGCTAACGTTTTTGGATTGATTCAGAATCTAGTTAATGTAACAAATACAAAAGATGACGGTATAAATAAAATGAATAACATTGTCACATGCTATAAGTCTTCTTTGTCATAAATTATTCATATGTTTTGTGTGTGTGTGTGGAATTATTGAAGGATTTTGGCTTATTGTAGAAAACTGATTTTTGGTGGGGTCGTGATGGGTATATGATTTTGATACTTAATTATTTATCGTATATTACTAGACGAGTACTCGTGCATAGCAACGAGATTTTATAGCGACAAATAGTTTATTCATAAAAAAAAAAATTATAGGTTATGAATGAAAAATAATAAAATTTGAAGATTTGAGAATTAAACATAATTTTTTGAAATCTGGTTTGACCCGGGTGGTTCAACCGGTTGAATCGTTCCGGTCGAATAATTGGTCGATTTAAACCGGGTCAACTTGCTAGGTTGGGTCGAAAACGGGTCAAATTAAACCGATTCAACCCGTCGGGTTTCAAGCGTCCCGGGTAAACTCGGTTTGCGATTTGGATTAATTGGTTGTATTTAATTTGGTAGATATGTTTTTAATTAGTTGTACAATGTGAATAAATCATTGTACTTTTAAGTAATGGGGTATTTTAATAAAAATATTAATTACATTTCATAATTTCATTTAATAATATTTTTCAAGATTTCACATTACTTGACTTTTCAATTTTTCACTTTTCAAGATTGACCATTTTTCCTTTATATGTAGTATAGATAAGCAGGTTTTTGCACATAGCGATTGTATATAGCGACAATAGTTATATTTGAAACCATCAATACAAATCTTAAGAGTTTAATTGTAGTCATTACTAAAAGAAAAAAAAGGTTTATAGGTTGAACAGAAAAATAATAAAGTTTGAAAATTAAAATATATATATATATATATATATATATATATATATATATATATATATATATATATATATATATATATATATATAAACTATTAACTTAGTGGTAGATGTTATTATTTTTATTAAGTAATGTCATATTAGTAATTTTCTGATTCTCATTTTGCATGTTTTTTGAGAAATTAATCTTTTCTTTTTTCTCTTACCAGCACACCTGCACTTGCCGGAGGTCTCGTTGAAAGCAGTCTCTCTACTCCCGGGTCTTTCCCGAGATAGGGGAATGATCTGTCTACATTATACTTCCCCCAAACCCTGCTCCCGCGGGATTGGTTTGTTGTTGTTGATGTTGTAATCTTTTCTTTTTATAAGCAATTAAAATTTTGTTGTTTCCACCAAAAAAAAAATGCATATTCACTTATCAGTCATTTCACAACTTGCAAAAATAATATTGAATATCAAATACTAAACGTTTCATTTGCAAAATAACCATTGTCGTTCATTAATGAATCTTATTTTCTGGATGCGGTAAAGATAAAAGAAAAGTTTCAAGATCATGCTTCTAATGTGAATTTATGTGATATTCCTTAATTCGTGTGACTTACTGATAATGACCGTCTCCTGTTAGATAAAGATGCATCATTAGAGGAAATTAAGAATGCGGTATGAAATTGTGGTAGTAGTAAAGCTCCAGGTCCGGATGAATTCTCATTTTTGTTTCTAAAGTCGTATTGGGATGTTTTGAAAGTTGACATTGAGGAGTTTGTGTCAAATTTTCTTGCTTCAAGCCAGATGACGGTGGAAGCTAATTCGGCTTTCATCACACTTATCCTAAAGGTTCATAATCCTCTCCTCATTAATGATTATCGGCATATTTCCTTGACTGGCTTACAATATAAAATATTAGCTAAACTTCTTGCTAATCGACTAGCAGGAGTTATAGATAAACTTGTAAGTCATGAACAGTCAGCGTTTATCTCAGGCCGTCAAATTCTTGATGGTCCCTTATGTTAAGTGAGGTAATTGGTTGGTATAAAAAGAAAAACAAGAAGATGATGATCTTTAAGGTGGACTTTGAGAAAACATATGATTCCGTAAGTTGGACGTATCTTGATTATATTTTACTACATTTTAGTATTAGTGAAAAATGGAGAGGATGGATTCAGGCATGTTTACATTCGGCCAGGACTTCTATTCTTGTAAATGGTAGTCTGACCAAAGAGTTCTCGATTAAGCGTGGTTTGAGACAAGGTGACCCGTTATCGCCGTTCTTATTTATCCTTGTTATGGAGGGCCTCCATGTAGCTATTAAAGAAGCTTACCAATCTCGGTTGATTAAAGGATTAAGCGTAGGAAACTCAAATTTCAAGATTTCTTATTTATTTTATGCCGGCGACGTGGTTATGGTCTCGGTTTGGAATACAAATGACATGGGTAATATTATTCGGGTCTTAAATGTTTTCTGACTAGCATTAGGCTTAAAATCAATATCAATAAATCTTGTGTGTACGGTGTCGGATTTCCCACTAAATCTATGGCTAGCTTGACGGGATGCTCTTCGGTTTCATTACTGTTTGGTTACTTATGTCATCTAATTGGCGCGAATATGAATAAGGTTTCGAGATGGAATACATTGGTTGATCGGTTTAGAGCTAAACTCTCATCATGGAAAGCTAATCTTTTATCGATTGGTGGTCGTCTAACGTTACTCAAAACGATGTTGGGTAGTTTCTGTATATATTACATGTTTATTTTTAACGTTCCGATAACATTTAATAAAATTTTAGAGAGTCTTAGAGCTACATTTTTCTGGGGTGGTGATAATGTAAAAAAAAAAAAGGCTTGGATAACATAGGACCTCGTATTGGCATCCAAGGCTCATGGTGGTTTAGGTGTGGGTAGTTTAAAGTCATTCAATTTAGCTTTACTCCAAAAGTGGCGTTGGAGATTCTTGACTCAACCAAATGCCTTATGGGTGTCTCTAATTAAAGCTATTCATGGAGAAGACAAGGGATTAAATGTAACAACCCACAAACCTCATTACTATCATTCCCATTACAAATACCTATAGTAGGTATTTCACAGGTAAATTTTTGATTTTTATCTGCATTTATTACTTGCATGACTCACTAGACCTGTTCACGTATCTACACAAGCCAAATAACTCAACACTCACATCCTATAAACCCCTGATATGTCAAGCATAAGATCACCACAACACTATAATAAGTAATCTACCAATCTAAAACATTAAATAGATCACAAAACCCTAATAAACCTTAATTATACCCTAATTAGGTATATATGCTTATTTAAACCTATATGCTTAACTTAACTAGTATGAAAATGTCCAAGGCTTAAGTATGAGTTACCTTAGGAATATTAGGATACCTTAGGACCATTAGGCATTAGTACAACCCTTTAGAACTTAGGTACAAGTCCCTTAAAGCACAAAACCATAACTAAGTCATAACTTCCTAGAATTAGGTATAGACTATCCCAAAACTTCCCCATAGATCACTACCACTTAGTATAAACCTCTTAGGACCTAGGATTAGTTATTAGACACTCATAGGACACTAATCTAGGCACAAAACCCAAGGATAAACCCTAATCTCCCACTAAACACAAATAGGTCATTTAGGTCACAAAACTAGGTCAAACCTTCCCAAATCTTTCCCATAAGTTACCATCACTTAGTATAAACCCTTTAGGACTTAGGATTAGTCACTAAACACTCTTAGGAACCTAACCTAGGCACTAAACCTTAGGAAAACCCTTAAACTCTCACTAAGTAAAAACTAGGTCTAAACTTAAACTTAAACTAGTAAAACCTAAACATAAGCAAGCAAGCACCCTACCACCACTCCCTAGCAGCTTACGCACCATATTGTCACTACCAAGCACCTTACCACACACCTCCATCACCTACTTGTCACCTACTTAACTAAACAACCACTAACCACCACTAATCCACCACTAAACCACCACTAATCCACCCCTAATCACCCTAAACAACCACTAAACCTCCTAAGTAGCTTACAAGCACCTCTAAGTTAGCAATCAAGGTGGTGCACCACCACCTTGTCAACTCCTTCACCCCGCGGTGCCATTACCACTACAAACACCCCTAAACCACCTTATAGCCTAACCACCTCACCACCATAGCTCATTGTTGGGAATTATACTAATAGTTACCATGGCTAGTGAAGATGTTACAACTGCAGAAGATTGTACTTGCAGTGGAAACTCATTACCACTGCAAGAACAAATATTACCACTGCTTACTTGATAACTGTTAGAGAAACGCGCTTAGATAAATATAGAATAGTTCTTGTGTATATCTTATTCTATTTGCATTATACTTATCTTGTAGAAGAGGACTCCTTGTTGTATAAAAGGAGATCCTAGGTTATAGTTAGATATATCTTTCTAATACGTTTTTCTTAGAGCTTCAAGGTGTAACCCTAGTGATATCATAGATCACTCGTATTATTATTATTAATAATATTGGAGCTATTTGTTTGTTACATACATTGTTCTCACATACATATAACTGTTTCATTCACAATCAATCTTCTAAGTATCATTAAGTAGATTCCGCATACTTAGTGGTATTACTCAAAGTATCATATTAACACAAGTTTAAGGTGTTCCACGATCCAACAAGTGGTATCAGAGAAAGGCTTTGATATTTTGATTTAGAAGACCCTATGGCAGACTCAAAAGAAACAATGGAGACAGAAACAAGCCAATCAAACATTGCTGCAAAGCTTCCTAAGCTTAAGATAAATGATTTTGAGATGTGGAGGCTTATGATAGAACAATTCTTTATGGTTCAAGACTACACATTATGGGAGATCATTATGTGTGGAAATTCATTCAAACCTGGTACAACTGTAGAGCAGGTTGGTGACAAGACAGTAACAAAAGTTAATACTGGTCCTGTCACTAATGATGAAAGAAGTCAACTGAAGAATGATTTGAAGGCTAGAGGTTTGCTATTGATGGCTCTACCCAGAGAACAGGTTCTGGCTTTTAGCAAATATAAGTCTGCAAAGACTCTTTTTGATGAGATCTGTGAAGTGTTTGGTGGTAATGATTCCACCAAGAAGACTCAAAAGACTTTACTGAAGCAGACTTATGAAAACTTTGGTTCAACAAGTAATGAATCTCTTGATAGCATATTCACAAGGCTACAAAAGATTGTTACTCAACTCACTGCTTTTGGAATTGAGGTGGAAAAGGAAGACCTCAATCTTAAATTCCTAAGAAGCCTACCTTCTGAGTTTGACACCAATGTTGCTGTTTGGGAAGATAAGCCAGATCTAGAGACCATGAAGCTTAATGATGTGTACAATAACTTCAAAGTTATTGAACAAAGATTAAAGAAAGCTGGCAAATTAAGAACAAGTTCTGCAAGTGTAGCACTCATATCATCATCAATTAATGATAGTTCAGATGAAGAAAGTGATAGTGATGATGACAGTGGTAACATGATTGTTTCCACTGGTAATGGAAGTGTTTCCACTAGGAGCTCAAAGAAACAGGTTGCAGGACTAAGTGATGCTACTTTCTATGCCTTTATATCAAGCCAAGTGGGTGGTTCAATTCTCAATCATGAGGATTTGGATCAAATTGATGAAGATGATATGGAGGAGATGGACATTAAATGGCAGGTGGCATTACTAAGCTTAAGAACAAAGAAGTTCTGGAAGAAGACAGGGAGAAAGATAAATATAAGTGGCAATGAGACTGTAGGTTTTGACAAAAAGAAGGTGGAGTGCTATAATTGTCATAAGATGGGGCACTTTGCAAGAGAATGTAGAAAACCAAGGAAATCTGACAACAGGTCAACTTGGTACAAAAAGGACAAGAACAAAGAACCTACAACTGAAGAGCCAAAGGTGCTACTGGCTATTGATGGAGTGAGCTTTGATTGGAGCTTTATGACTCAGGATGAAGAAGATGATTCAGAATCTGCAATGCTTGCTACTGAGCATGCTCTCATGGCTTTTTCAGACTCAGAGGTACATACTGATAATACTTGTTCTAAAAACTGTAAGGCCTTAAAAGAGTTAGAGACCTCAAAAACACAATATGATGCACTGATGCTAGATTTACATCATACTAATTATAACTTAGCAAATCATAAAAGAGGTCTAGGTGTTTTAGAAAAATAATTAGAGCATTATAGGGCAAATGAATCTAAGTTTAATGATGACATTGCTGTTTTAAAAAGAGACTTAGATTTTCATGTTGAAGTGAATAAAGCTCTTAGGGAAGAGATTGAAAAGGTTAAGAAGGCTAGTGAGAATATTCAGATAACTAATCAAACACTAGACCACCAATCTAAGAGCATTAGCAAAATTTGGGAAGCTCAAGTTGTGAGCAAAGCCAAATCAGGTCTTGGATACAAATCAGTTCCACCACCTCTAAGAGGTGTTCCAGCACCTCCTGGCATTGACCTAGCTCACACAGGTTTAGAAGAGTTTCAGGATCTACCTATGACCTATGGACCAAAATTTGTTAAACCAGTTGAAACTGAAAAGGTTCAGGTTGAGGTTGAGACTTTTGATAGTGCTAGTGACTCATCTCTTAAAGATGAATGTTTAAATGTTGAGTCTAAATCTAGTGTTCATGAAAATATTAGAGTAGAAGAAAGAAAAAGTATTCCTGAAGTAGTCAAAGAGAAGCCTAGGACACAGTCAAATTACACTAGGCCTACTACTAGGTATGCAGAGATGTACAGGGATAGGTCTAAATCTCCTAGAGGGAACATGAGAAGTTGGAATCATGTTAAAACTAGGCAGTTTGGTAGTGATTTTGTTTTTAACAATAAGGCCTGTCATATTTGTGGTAGCTTTGATCACCTTTCCTATACTTGTAACTACCACATGGGAAGAAGGGAAGTTTTTGGGAATACAATGGTGAATGGACATAATGTTAACAACTTAACTCACCCAAATTCACTAAGCAAGATGGTTCCCAGGTCTGTTTTGCTTACCACTGGCATTAAACCTATTTCCACTGCTAGACCAGCAGTTGCCACTGCTAGTAGTAAAAACAGAGTTTATCCTAAGTCCCCTGTCACTACTTTTGTTAAATCTTATCAAACAGGGAAAAAGACTCAATTTGAAAAGAATGTTCACAAGAAACACATGTGGAGACCCAAATTTACTAATCCAGCAGTTTCCACTGCTAGGCCTGCAGTTACCACTGTAAGACCAAATGTTTCCACTGGTGTCTATGTGAATAAGAAAAGGGTAAACATGGGTAATGCTGTTAAGGCCTCAGCTCGTTGGGAATGGAAACCAAAAGGAACATCAAACACAAACACTCCCAATGGTGTATCAATGACCTTTGATAGATACAATTATATTGATACACGAGGCAGATCCAAGTCATTTGTGGCTTGGGTCCCCAAAAGGAACTAATTCCTTTATGTTGTGTGCAGGGACATTCAAAGACAAAAGAGGATCAAGGTTATTCAGACAGTGGATGTTCTAGGCACATGACTGGCAACAAGGCCTATCTTTCAAATTTCAAATCATTTGATGGGCAAGCTGTCAGTTTTGGAGGAGGAATTGGTGGCAAGGTTTCTGGAAAAGGAACTATCAAGGCTGGAAACTTGGATTTTGAGAATGTATACTATGTACCAGAACTCAAGTACAACCTCTTCAGTGTGTCACAGATGTGTGACAAGAAAAACAGAGTTCTATTCTCAGAAGATGATTGCTATATCTTGTCTAAGGATTATAAGCTACCTGAAGAAAAAGACATTTTGCTCAAAATCCCTAGAAAAGGTAATCTATATAGCATTGACATGAAGAAGATAGTGGCTAAAGATGATGTTACTTGCTTACTTGCAAAAGCCACTTTGGATGAATCTATGCTTTGGCACAGAAGACTTGGTCATGTTAACTTCAAGACCATCAATAAGATTGTAAAAGATGGTCTAGTCATAGGTTTACCTGAGAAGAGATTTGAAAATGATCAAACATGTGTTGCTTGTCTTAAAGGTAAACAACACAGAGCTTCTTGCAAGACCAAGGCAGTGAATACTATTGATCATCCACTCCACATGCTGCATATGGACTTGTTTGGTCCTACTTCTGTTAGCATCATCAATTTGAAGAAGTATTGCCTAGTTGTGACTGATGATTTTAGCAGATTTACATGGGTTTTCTTCATAAATACCAAGGATGAAACTACAGGCATACTCAAGACTTTCATCATTGAAGTTGAAAATCAAGCTGAAAAGAAGATAAAGATCATCAGATGTGACAATGGGACAGAGTTCAAGAATAGAGTAATGGATGATTTCTGCAAAGACAAAGGCATTAAAAGAGAATTTAGTGTTGCAAGAACACCTCAGCAAAATGGTGTTGCTGAAAGAAGAAATAGAACACTAATTGAGGCTGCTAGAACCATGATAGCTGATTCAAAGCTTCCAGTGACTTTTTGGGCTGAAGCAGTTAACAATGCTTGCTATATTCAAAACAGGGTATTAGTGGTCAAGTCAAAGAACAAGACACCTTATGAGCTTTTCAGAGGAAGACCCCCACTTTTGAATTTCTTGAAGCCATTTGGATGTCATGTCACAATTCTCAATACCATTGATCATTTGGGAAAGTTTGAAGAAAAGGCAGATGAAGGTTTCTTTGTTGGTTATTCCATGGTTAGTAAGGCTTTTAGAGTCTACAACTTAAGAACAAGGAAGATAGAAGAGAATTTGCATGTTCAGTTTCTTGAAAATAAAGCTAACATAGCAGGTTTAGGACCTGAATGGCTATTTGATCTTGAGACTTTATCAAATACAATGAATTATGTTCCTATTACCTCAGATTCAAGTGATGTTGATCTTGAGGATTCAGAGGAGTTTATTGATGAAGATGAATCTTGCCAAGATGATGAGGATGATAAAGATCAATTTGTTATGCCAATTTGGGAATTTGATGTTAATGCAGACTCACAACCTTCAAAGAATACTGATCAGGAAGATGAATTTGTGAATTTTGATGTTCTGCATGATGATATTCCTGAAGGCAGTGGTAATCCTGTTACCACTGAAACACATGATGTTTCCACTGACGGTCCAGATGTGGAAAATTCAGCTCAGGAGACACCAAATGATGATGTGGAAATCACAAATATGCCATCATCTTATGATATTCCTACCACATCATATACTACAGTTAACAAATCTCACCCAATTGAGAATGTTATTGGTGAAATTAATTCAGGTGTGAAGACAAGAAGGCAAACAAGGATGACAGATGTTCATGGGTTCATAAGTAAAAGTCTATGAGTCCAAGTATCACATAACTAAGAATGAATGTTTATTCTTCTGCTTTCTATCACAAATGGAGCCTAAAAATGTTTCTATGGCTTTAGGAGAGTCAAGCTGGGTTGAAGCTATGCAGGATGAGTTGTTGCAGTTTAAGCTTCAAAAGGTTTGGGTTCTTTGTGATTTGCCTGATGGTATGAAAGTGATTGGTACTAAATGGGTGTTCAGGAATAAGAAAGATGAAAGAGGTATTGTCATCAGGAACAAAGCTAGATTGGTTGCTCAAGGATACACTCAAGAGGAGGGTATTGATTATGAAGAAGTTTTTGCTCCTGTTGCAAGGATTGAGGCTATTAGACTATTTCTAGCCTATGCATCATTTATGGGCTTTACTGTCTATCAAATGGATGTTAAGAGTGCCTTTCTGTATGGTACTATTGATGAGGAGGTATATGTTGCTCAACCCCCAGGCTTTGAAGATCCACAACACCCCAATAAAGTTTACAAAGTAGTCAAGGCTCTATATGGCCTACATCAGGCTCCAAGGAAGTGGTATGAAACCTTAGCTAATTATTTGATGAATAATGGGTTTCATAGAGGCAAGATTGATCAGACTTTGTTCATCAAGAAGGACAAGGGTGATATCCTACTTGTGCAAGTATATGTTGATGATATCATCTTTGGTTCTACTAAACAAGAGATGTGCAAATGGTTTGAAAAGCTTATGAAAGATGAATTTCAAATGAGTTCTATGGGAGAACTTACATTCTTTTTGCGGCTACAAGTACAACAAAGTAAAGAAGGCATCTTTATCAGTTAAGACAAGTATGTGACTGAGATTGTTAAGAAGTTCAAGTTCACTGATGCAAAATCTTCAAATACCCCTGCTGATAAGCAAACTCATTTATTATTGAAGAATGCTAGTGGTGTTAATGTTGATGTCCACACTTACAGATCAATGATTGGTTCTTTGATGTATCTTACTTCATCAAGGCCAGACATTATGTTTGCTGTATGTGCCTGTGCAAGATTTCAAGTAACTCCTAAGACATCACATATGACAGCAGTGGAAAAGATTTTCAGATACTTGAAGACTTATCCTAATCTAGGATTGTGGTATCCAAGGGAATCTCCTATGGAGTTGATTACTTACTCAGATAGTGACTATGCTGGTGCAAGCTTGGATAGAAGGTCAACCACAGGAGGATGTCAATTCCTTGGATGTAGATTGGTGTCATGGCAGTGCAAGAAACAGACAATGGTTGCTACTTCGACTACTGAAGCAGAATATGTTGCAGCTGCTAGTTGTTGTGCTCAGATCCTTTGGCTTCAGAATCAACTCTTGGATTATGGGTACAATTTCATGAACACCATCATATATATAGATAATAGTAGTACAATTTGCATTATTAAGAATCCTGTGCAACACACTAAAACTAAACATATTGAAATTAGACATCACTTTATTAGAGATTGTTTTGAGAAAAAGCTTATTAATGTTGTCAAAATTCACACTGATGACAATTATGCTGATTTATTAACAAAAGGGCTTGATGTGGGTAGATTTCAGTACTTGGTAACAGGTATTGGAATGCTTAATCCATAAACTTTTGATGTCTAATACTTTTTAGTGTTGCAGGATAGTTTTTAATGTACTATTATTGTTTGTATATGTTTGTATGGTTTTCCACTAACACTTATGAAGGAGAAACAAGCTCAGTGGAAACTATGCATCATACAGTGGAAAGATTTGCTCTCACAGTGGTAATAAGGAAACAGAGAAGATCATTTATTTATCACTTCAAAAGGTTGCAGAGTACATTCTTTCACTAAGACAAGTTCAAAACACATGCAAACTTAAACAAACAACCCACAACCTAACAACCTAAGATCTTCAGACACTACATAGGCTTTTTCCCTTTGCCCTCATAAGCATGCTTGCTCTTAGCTGGCTTGTTCCTCTTCTCATCATAGGAAAGCTACTTTCTTGGACAAGCAAGCCCAAGCACTTGTGGTGGAGGCTTCAGATCTTTTGCAGGCTTTGACGACTCTGGCCACTTCATGTTGTGTATGGCAGTCTTTAGGGCCGTTGTAAGTGCCTTTGGTAGTTCCTCAGAAAGGTTAAAGGTTGGATCATCTTCCTCTGTATCGACATCATGAGATGGAGTTGCTGCAGTATTTGATGGAAAAGCACTTGGTGGAAAGTATCCATTCCATCCAGAGGAAAGCTCCTCAGAATCTGAGCTATAGCTGATTTCTTCATCAGAAGAGTTGTCAGAGGAGATGTATACGATTGGGAACCAACTCATCTTTAAGTTTAGGGTTCGTTAAAGTGATGATTTGGTTGATGCTGATAAGTGTGTTTTGAGACCCCTATTTATATGCAAAGTCAAGGCCAATGGATAATTAATGAAGTATCTTTATTCCTATCTGTTTTGGTAGTTTGGAGGAGTAATTATGGAAGATATCGGGTTGACTTTGGAGCAATAAATGTATAAATAGTAACTTGGTTAAAAAGTTACTTGGGTTAACAAATATTGGTTAAGTTTGGTCCTTAAGATGTTTAAAGTGAATGGAGTTATAAGATGTGTAACTTAAGACACATAACAAATGGTTATTGATTCACCATGTCTAATTCATATAAGAATCAACTAGTCCTGAGCAAACGGCTACAGGTAAAGACACATCAAATCCGTTCATGGTTGATAGTTTACCAAAAACTAGGTTATCAACTCACTATACATCCTTGTGATCAAGAGTTGGCTAGTCCATAGCAAACGGCTCATGGTAAAGACATATCAAATCCGTTGATAGCTGATAGTTTGCTAAAAACTATGATAAGAGCAGCTAATTTTACATGTTTTACTTACCACTGCTCTTTGAAAATTCTGTTGATTCTTACCACTGCAGGTTCACAGTTACCACTGACAGTGTAAATTTTTTCCCTTAATATGTGTAGATGCAGGACATGGCAACATAATTCAAGAGCTCTACCATGGCAACACTTAATGTGTCTGATTCTAAGGGATTGGATACAGATAGTGAAATCCCTAGCCAAATTAAAACATATGGGTGGTTCAGAAGTACTATCTAGTTTAACTAGGTACGAAATTGAATCTTTGCCTAAAGATGCACCTCTCCCAGAAGGTAATACATCTGGAAGTGCTGAAGGCAGTATGTTACAAAAGGAATTGATGGAACTGTGTACCAAATTCTCATAAAAGGTGGATACAAAAGGAATTGATGGAAGTTCTTCTGAATTTTATCTGATTGTGCTGATTTTGGTGGAGATTCTCCCAAACAGGGGAGGAGAAAAATGATGATCAGATTCAGGGGAGGATTGCTCTCAGCATGTCAAAGTTAAAGATCAATATGAGGTTCACTTTCAGAAGACTATAAACTCATTTTGCAATGTTGAAATCAAAGTTGAGAGTTTATGCAGATAATGAAAAGATTAGAGCTTTGATTCAGAAGATTCAAGATCAATATGCAAGAGCTGATAAAGTGTTGAGAAGAACAAGATAAGTGTTTGGAAGAATTCCCATATCCTCAGGTTTATTGTATACTTGAAGAAACTTGTTGATTTACCTATAAATCATAAGTTTAGGGGAGGATTGTTGGGAATTATACTAACAGTTACCATGGCTAGTGAAGATGTTACAACTGCAGAAGATTGTACTTGCAGTGGAAACTCATTACCACTGCAAGAACAAATATTACCACTGCTTACTTGATAACTGTTAGAGAAACGCGCTTAGATAAATATAGAATAGATCTTGTGTATATCTTATTCTATTTGCATTATACTTATCTTGTAGAAGAGGACTCCTTGTTGTATAAAAGGAGATCCTAGGTTATAGTTAGATATATCTTTCTAATACGTTTTTCTTAGAGCATCAAGGTGTAACCCTAGTGATATCATAGATCACTCGTATTATTATTATTAATAATATTGGAGCTATTTGTTTGTTACATACATTGTTCTCACATACATATAACTGTTTCATTCACAATCAATCTTCTAAGTATCATTAAGTAGATTCCGCATACTTAGTGGTATTACTCAAAGTATCATATTAACACAAGTTTAAGGTGTTCCACGATCCAACACTCATCCTCGTCACCTTTAGACCCTCCACGACCACCCCGAGCTTAGCTTACTCACCCCATCCTCTCGACACCTAGACCCTCCTTGCTTGGTCACCAAGGTCAATGAGGGTATAAATACCCCTCGTACACCCTCACCTTCAAAACCACACCTTCCCTTCTTTCTCCACCTTAAATTTCTGGTCTTCGTAGTAGTACAAGAGCTCTAGGAAATTTAGAAGTCGAGTGGTATAGGTCTTGCATGCTTGTCGAGTCCCATTTCGCCCTAGAAAACCCTAAAACCCACATTACACCCCTTACGACCTAGGTAAGCTTTCATTTTAGTTTCTTTAGCTTTAGAATAGTCTTAGGATAGTATTAGGATGCCTTAGATCCCTTAGGAACCCTTGCATGAGCCTTGAACCATTTCATTTACTCGTTTACATTTTAAAACCCTAAAATGAGTTTAATACATGTTTATATGATATACACCCTTTACATGACCTATAATCTGAATTAGATAACTTAGATAGGCTAATACTAGTTAAACATAAGCTAGAAAACTTAGTTTTTACATAAAAATATAAGTTACATGCATTTAGGATTAGTTTTGCAAAACTTTACATGCATAAGGGTACATATCATAAATTCCTGAAATTATAAAGTCTAGGGACTGTTTTTGACATTTCCTAGAAGTTATAAGTGTAAGGACTAGTTTTGCAAAGTATTAAAACCTTAGGATAGATATTAAAACAAGTTATAAACTAAAAAGATTAGTTATGCAAATATTATAAAGTTAAAGGTCTAAATGGTAAATATAGAAAACTTATAAGTAAAAGGGTAAAATGTGTCATTTTCTAAAACTATAGAAGTCTTGGGACTAGTTGTGTCAAGTATAGATAGTTATAAGTATAAATAATATAAGTTTAGGGTAGAAAATGTAAATATATAAACTATAAGGGTATAAAGTAAAAATATCATATAAGTATAAAACCTAAATAAAGTTAGAAGCATAATGCAATAGTAGGGAGCTTCATGCGAGGAGTACTATGTGGATATTTTTTTTGACGAGTTTGTTGGGTTTACGAATTAAAGTGCCCTGACTCCTCGAACGATTATTGCATATACTTCTGAGATATGATGGCCCGAACGGTGTTATGATTATAACTTAACTTAATAACAATATAGCTCAATAGTAGGGAGCTTCATGTGAGGAGTATTAACTTCTGAATTATGATGGCCCGAACGGTATTATGTTGATAACATAATACAATAGTAGGGAGCTTCATGTGAGGAGTCATATACTTCTGGATTGTGATGTCCCGAACGGTGTTATATTATATCTAAAACATTAACACACCTAAAAACAATAATTTAAGAAACTTAAACAAGATGACTAAAGCTTGACATACGTCTAAACCTACAACACACTAGGATACGTGAGTAAGGCAATCTAGTTCCCGAGTCACTATTTGCATCACTTAGATTACCCTAAGCCCAGGTGAGTTCATAGCCTCATACTCTTTTAAAATGCTTTCACTCTAAATGCTTAATAAACCCTGCGAGGGGGATATATGCTACTTGCTTTACTTAAAACCGAATGCAAGTCTTTTTTTTGTTGTTGCACGAGTAAACTAACTGCCACCACTACATAACCAAAATTCATGAATCTAATCGTTTGAGATATTTTACCCACGCGAACGGGAATATAGTTGATAGATCTATTGGAGTTTGACAACTCCCTTTGGTATTAACACCTCACTGGGTGGTACCAATAAGTACTATATTTGAACCCACTGAAGGTTTAACTTTGGCAAGTTATCCTTCTCATTCCCTCATGGTTGGGTCTGTAGCCTACATGACCCGGGTTGTTAACGTGTGGTTCATGAGCTTAGTGCAACATACCCCACTCATGATAATTGTGCATGCATCACAATTATCACACACCTAACATTTTCCTAGATAGGTGTAACAACTGAACCCAGGGAACTTGTATTCACTAACCCTTAAACCTATGACTCTCACTCAACACCTAGTGTTGACTTTTTAAGCATGTATTCTAGGTATATCACTTCTATGGAGTCATGGCAGAAAGAGGCATTGAACTCGGAGGACTTTTCATGGTTATCATTCAAACATAACCTAACACTAGATTTTTGGGACCTCATAAAAAAAATAAAAGTATATATTTTACAATTGAAACTCTCATAATAATGAATGATAACTAAATTTCTAAAACATCTCTTTTCGAGTCGTTTTCTATTACCGTAACTGTGATTCTATGAAGTAATACCCCAAACACTTAATCCTCTGCGATCGGTGAAAAATAGGGGTGTTATAGATTGGCATCAGAGCTTCAGTTGTGGGGAACAAGGTCAAAACCTAAACTACAACTATTTTTCCTAAACCCGAGAAAAGTCCTCAGTACCTCTGCCATCCTCCGTAACTATACGTGCTAAAATTAGTATAATAATTGCCTGCTTAATTGCTAAATGATTTACAGTATTTTTACTATTATATATATAGTTATGTCTACTCCCTACTACCCTACCCCCGTCTCATCTAGCTTACATCCGGAGAATGATTTTCCTCTCCGAATGTACTAGATTATTCCCCTAAACCCTATATCCCCAATAACTTAGAAGACTCTAGGAATAGTTTAGATATACCTTCACCCTTAGGATATACCCCTTCCTTAGATAACCCTCATTTAAAACACATAAGAGATTTCTATGCTAAGACATCACCCCTACCTCCCTTAAACCCTGTTATACACCCACCTTTCCCCACATCTAGATTAGAACCCCATGGTTTCTTTCTCCCGAGAGAACCATATATACCTAAAAACCCTATCCCTACCTATACTTGATGAGACGAAAAGTGTACCGCTTTTAGGGGGTCATTTAAGCCCAAAGACGAGATTATTTGATCAAATATTGCCCTAAATCGTTCCTTTTGTCATTTTAGGTACTTTTGAGAGGAAATCTAGAAAAGGAAGCATTTTAGACGTTTTTGGAGCGAAAAAGTGAAGGAAACGACAAAGTCTCAAATTCATGCTGGAAATTGTACCTGACGGTGTCAGGAATTGCATGTGACGCCGTCACCCTTTGACAAAGAGGTGGATAAATCAAGTTACACGTGACGCGCCAGAGAGGTTTTTGACGGTGTCACCAAGGCCATCAAGAGTAATTTGCACGTGACGGCCAAGATGAAGTTTACACATGATGACGTCAGAAGTGGATCTAGGCAATACGATGATAATTATGGCGGCGAGTTGACGGCGTCAGAACCTACTCTTGACACCGTCAGACCTAGTAATCTATATATAGTTTTTGATTTTTCATTCATTATGTGCAACTTTGAGAGGAGAAAAACCCTAGATGAACTTTATTTTATTTTTTAGGCTTTCAAACCCTTGTTTCATCCATGCTTTAATTGAAGATAAGTTTTCCAATAATCATTCAATATGTCTATGTGTTGTTTGATTCTATCTTATGCTTGTCTTCTCTTTAACATGCTAGGCTAGGTTTTCTTTGTGTTTGCTTAGATGTAATGAAACTTAGATATTGATTATTGGTTGGTTGTTTGTTTCTAATTGTTGTGGATGAATGATTTCGATGTTAGGCTTAAGAAAAATGGCAGGCTTCCAATTGGTAACTTGCTTGAACGTCTTAAAAAACATGACTGGAGGTTTACTACGATAAATTGGTTATATTTAATGCGTAGGTAACTACTAATGAGGCCATGTTAGGAGCTAGTAGTCGGCTCGACATAGGAATAGGTAGAAGCTTATAGAGTTAGGGAAGATCGTACATGGCCCTACGAATGGTATTAAGGAATATAACCCGTCATCCATGCAATTGTAACAAACTAATCAACCGGTAAAAGATAGCTAGGGAGTAGTGAAATCTAAGTAAACACATTTTCTCTTATTATTGTTTTCACCACATTTACTTTAAGTTCATTTTATTTTATTTTGTTTGCATTTGTAGTTACTTGGGTTAGTTGACTAGCAACTAATTCCCCCTACTCCTTCAAAAACCGAGATTTTTACTTGCTTTCCATAAAATATAAAAATACAAAAAGAATCATCCCTCACCTCTAGACCTAGTTTAATTGATTTTTAACCCTAGCGAACACTATTCTTTGAGTTGAATGATCAATCCCCCGGTACTTATCATTATAATATACTACAACGGTCAGGTACACTGCCTGGTGGAGATTGAAAGGTTCTCAAGATCCCTTGAGAGGTAAAACCTTTTGCAAGGTTGCAAAACCACGCATCAAGTTTTTGGCGCCGTAGCCCGGGGAATAGTTATTGTCTAGGTTGAAATTTCTTTTTATTAGGTCTACTTACTAGATTCCTTTCTAGTAAGATTTTCATTTTTATTTTTATAGGTTTCTTTAGTTTATCTTTCTACTTTCTAGATTCCTTTCTAGTAAGATTTTCATTTTTATTTTTATAGGTTTCTTTAGTTTATCTTTTCTTTGTGTGTTTGTTCAAACAATCCTCATTGACTATTCCGTTGGCCACTATGGAAAACGCGAATCCACCCCTTTCACCTAGCGAAGTCGCTTTGTTGCATGAACAGATTGAGAATGAGATTAGGGAACTTAGAGAATTCAATAGATTGATTGATATTGATCTTGATTATGCGCTTAATGACCTAGCAATAGCCATGGACTTAGATAAAGAACTTGAACCCAATGACTTGGCAATTGTAGAAGAGGTTAAGAAAGAAGAAGATGAGGATTTAGATGATGATTATTTCAATTTATATCCCACTAAGGAGGAAATCGTCTATTATAACAATCTCATTGAAAATCCTCGGCCTCCTTTTGTTAAGATTGGCCCTAAGATTAAGAGAGGTGACCCTAAGAATGTGAAGATACCATGTATGATTGGGTATAAATGCATTGATCAAGCCTACATCGATTTTGAATCCCCAATCAACGTTATGTCTTCAAGTGTTTATAATGATATAGTAAAAACAAGACTCGAACCTAGGAAAGATCCCAAATACATCGGTGGAATTTGTAATTTTGTCGGGAGAGTTAAAGGTTTACATGTCTTTGTTGGGAACTTTACTTATATCGTTGACTTTATGGTTGTTGAAGACTTGGCTAATGTTATAGATTGTCGCTTATCCCATGTTGTATTAGGTAAGCCATTTATTGAGGAGTCCAAGTTAAAACACGATCAAATAGAAGAAATGGTCCAATTTTCTAATGGAATCGATAGGATCACCTATAGGATGCCTAATAAAATGAAGGAATTTCGTTATGTGCCTCAACTTGATATGGATAACATTAGTGCAATTGAGAACATTAACGAAGAAGATAAGAATAAAGGAATGAATTTTGTTTGGGAGAAGAGGAGCCTTTACTATAAGAATTGTTTAACCCTTGGGCCTAAGTATAAAGTTGACATAGAAGTAGTTCAAAGGTTAAGAGAATCGATTGAAATGTGGGAAAGGAAAACGTAGCCCATGACCTTGAGTCTAGCTAAAAGACTCGTAAATAAAGAAAAACGCTTCTTGGGAGGCAACCCAAGTTTTATTTGTTTGATTGTTTGTTTGATTTTATTTGTTTCCGTATGCATGCTTTATTTTTATTTTTTGTGGATCATGTTTCATAATAAATTGTGAAAATGCTTTACCTTGTTGTTTGTCTTAACTTCATAAAAAGGTATTTCGCAAAAGCTAGTGTAAGGGAAATCTAAATTTGTTTTCTAAGAACGGAATTGAACATGAACCACAACAATATTAAATGGACATGTATATTAGTAGTTGTTTGAGTCAAATGCTTGTATTGAGTCATAATGATGTTTTGCAGGAATTCCAGGAATTAAGGCATGAGTTTTTCCAGAAATTTTCCGAAAACTTAACATAAGATTTCTGTCAGAACACTCTGACGGCGTCAGGATCATAACCTGACGGCGTCAGGTGTAAAAATTCTGAAAAATTTTGCAAGTTTTGTTTTTCTACCGGAGTCATAAAGTTTTTGTTAATTCTTTAGTTTTATAAACTCCAGGAAATCTGCAACCATTCATTCCACAAGCATTATATCCTTATATATATAGATTGCCGCCGATTTTATGCGAGGTTTGCCATGATTGTTTTCTCAGGTTTAACAGGTTATATTGGACAAGAAGATGATTTATATTTCTGGATGGAAGCTTTTAATGTTCATTTTCTTGGAGGAGGATCTAACCATGTTATCCATTTATCCACACCGAACGAATCAGGGGAGTATTTGTTTCATTCTTTTAGCTTCATTACTTTTACATCCTTTTTATTGAACATTGGGGACAATGTTCAGCCTAAGTGTAACGGGAGGGTAAATGATGATACCTTAGAGAATACAATTGCACTCGAGTTTGTTTGTTCAATAGTAGGTGTGTAATAAAACTAAGAGAAATGCTTGTTAGGGCAATTTTAGCGCCAAATTTAAATTTTTTTACAACATTTAGGAGTGAAGCTTTAGCCTTAATGAGCGTCTCATGGATAGGAGTTGTATGACTAGCACGAAAAATCGTACCACTCAAAATTTTCCACCCCAAATATGTGAGGTTCACCCCTAGATTTGTTAGGAAAAGATGCTTATGAGTGTACCGGTAGTGCTTAGATTCTAGAACTTGCGTTAGTGATGTATCCCGAGACCGCTAGTGAGACTACATTCGTGTAGTAGGATTTACTACATGATAAGAGGCATTAGGATAACCCTTGTGTTAAACCCGTTTCATAATTACTTGACAAATGAAGTCATAATTACTTGACTAATAAAGTCAATAAATTTTTCCCACACTTTTGCGTTGTACTCATTTTTAGTGCACGATACCCCTAGTACACCCCTCCGAGCCTATCTTTTTCGTTTCTAACTTTAAGCATTTTACTTAAAGGAAGAATTTGTTTACAATCCACCCCAAATGTGCAACCAAATCGCCTTAGCCTTCCTTGTATGCACTCATCTTTAGTGCATTATTGTTATATGTTTAAACCCTTAGTTAATTGTCTAATTGATTACATGGTTGCTAAGTCGAGTCATATCTTGTACATGTTGTTTTGGGACGATTGGGACTCATGGGTAAAGTACTAGTGTTATGGAGTAATGGGGAAGAACATCATATATTACGCCCATATGTGCGTTAATATCTAAAAAGTACTCCAAATGTTTCGATTATCTTAATTCGAGTCATTAGAATAGTTGATTGTAAAGTATGTAAAAGTTCAAGTCTAAGAGGAATGCAAATTCCCTATGATGTATTATTTTGGATGGTAGGGCAAGAGTGTATGCAAAAAAATAAAAAAATAAAAAAATCGAAAAATCAAGAAAAATAAAAAAAATAGAAAAAAGAAAAAGAAAAACATACGGACTACCATCCCGTTTCATTTTATGTTTATTTTATGTTTTTGATTAGTTTTTGATTAGCTTAAGTCGAGTCGAGTCTTGGCTTAGCAACTCCACATTGTACATGTAATTGACCAAGGTGATTAACTCGCCACCATTAAATATTGCCTTTATCCAACAAAACCGTGTTTACCATATCCCTACACCTCACGTTATAACCCTTTAAAAGACCTCTTTGATAGTTTATCCTAGGTGCTTACGCCAAGTGGTGTAGGTTTGATCCTTTCCTAAGCCTATGGTAATCTATGTGCTATGACAGGTAATGAGAGATATTTTCCATTTTCATATTGTGATATATACTTTTATTAAACCCGAGAGATGTGAGTATCTAAACACTATTTGTGAGGTGCTAGTTTATAATTTCCGTGCTTGTTTAGGTTTAAGTGGAACAATTATTTGTTGTAATTACTTTTATATTAGTGTTAAATGACCCATAGCTTGTATTTTGATTAGAATAAAAGCGCATTTGCTTGAGGACAAGCAAATCTCAAGTGTAAGGGTATTTGATGAGACGAAAAGTGTACCGCTTTTAGGGGGTCATTTAAGCCCAAAGTCAAAATTATTTGATCAAATATTGCCCTAAATTGTTCCTTTTGTCATTTTAGGTACTTATGAGAGGAAATCTGGAAAAGGAAGCATTTTGGACGTTTTTGGAGCGAAAAAGTGAAGAAAACGACAAAGTCTCAAATTCATGCTGGAAATTGTACCTGACGGCGTCAATAATTGCATGTGACGCCGTCACCCTTTGAGAAAGAGGTGGATAAATCAAGTTACAAGTGACGTGCAAGAGAGGTTTTGGATGAATTATACATGACGGCGTCACCAAGGCCATCAAGAGTAATTTGCACGTGACGGCCAAGATGAAGTTTCCACATGACGACGTCAGAAGTGGATCTAGGCAGTACGATGATAATTATGGCGGCGAGTTGACAGCGTCAGAACCTACTCTTAACGCCGTCAGACCTAGTAATCTATATATAGTTTTTGATTTTTCATTCATTGTGTGCAACTTTGAGAGGAGAAAAACCCTAGACGAATTTTACTGTATTTTTTAGGAAGTCAAACCCTTGTTTCATCCATGCTTAATTGAAGATAAGTTTTCCAATAATCATTCAATATGTCTATGTGTTGTTTGATTCTATCTTAGGCTTTTCTTCTTTTTAACATGCTTGGCTAGGTTTTCTTTGTGTTTGCTTAGATGTAATGAAACTTAGATATTGATTATTGGTTGGTTGTTTGTTTATAATTGTTGTGGATGAATGATTTCGATGTTAGGCTTAAGAAAAATGGCAGACTTCCAATTGGTAACTTGCTTAAACGTCTTAAGAAACATGATCGGAGGTGTACTACGATAAATTGGTTACATTTAATGCGTAGGTAACTACTAATGAGGCCATGTAAGGATCTAGTAGTCAGCTCGACATAGGAAGAGGTAGAAGCTTATAGAGTTAGGGAAGATCGTACACGGCCCTACGTATGGTATTAAGGAATATAACCCGTCATCCATGTAATTGTAACAAACTAATCAACCGGTAAAAGATAGCTAGGGAGTAGTGAAATCTAAGTAAACACATTTTCTCTTATTATTGTATTCGCCACATTTACTTTAAGTTCATTTTAATATTTTTTGTTTGCATTTGTAGTTACTTGGGTTAGTTGACTAGCAAATAATTCCGCCACTCCTTCAAACACCGAGATTTTTACTTGCTTTCCATAAAATATAAAAATACAAAAAGAATCATCCCTCACCTCTAGACCTAGTTTAATTAAGTTTTAACCCTAGCGAACACTGTTCTTTGAGTTGAACGATTAATCCCCCGGTACTTATCACAATACTATACTACAACGGTCAGGTACACTGCCTGGTGGAGATCGCAAGCTTCTCAAGATCCCTTGAGAAGTAAAACCTTTTGCAAGGTTGCAAAACCACGCATCAATACCCCTAGATATGACCTTAGGCAACCCTACACCTTTGGACCTACCCCTTACTTATTAAACTCTCCCATTTCATCTTGGAAAGATGAATTTAGAGAAAACCCCTCTAGGACAACTTTAGAAAATGAGGAAAATCAATTAGAGGAAATTTTAAATAACTTAGATGAGATTTTCCTTGACCTTCTTGAGAAGATAGAAAAAGGTCATAATAGTAATAACTTAGATAATCAACCTGACTATAGTAATTTAAGAAACACTTTACAAGAAAACCGTTTTAAAGTAGCTAAAATACAGAAAAACCAAATGAAACACCACCATAAAATAGCCTTTGCCCGCTTTAGGATTTGCACTTTAGAAAAGATAATAGATAATGATGAGAAAAATTATCAATCAAACCTAGAAAACACAAACTCTTGGAATTAGGAAAATAGGAAAACCTTAGAAACCCCTAGGTAATATGCCTTATATACCCTAGAATAATTAGTGCCTATAGGATATGTAAAATAGGAATCAATAAAATAAGTTAGGTTTTAGAAACTACCTAGTACCCCTCAATTAGGATATTTAGATAAACCCCTTAGGAAAATACCTCTCCCACACTACCTTAGGTCACCCCTAACCCAATAGTAACCCTTTAGGAAAATTAGGTATAACCCATAAAACTTAACAAGTTAGGTACTTGTTATAACCTACCCTTAACCATTACCCTTAGGAATTTAGAAAAACTACCCCGATGTCTTAGATACATAGAATCTCTAAACTGTTTTAAACTCCCCTCATACTTCCTCTTTCCCTAAAAACCCAATCACTCCCAAACACTCTCCCTAAATCAATGGTGAGAATACTTATTCTACACCATAGAGATCTGAATTCTTTCTCCTCTGATCTCTAAACCCTCACTACTTCCTTAGCTTTCCTAAGCTATTTCCTTCCTAGTTAGAGATTCTACCCCTAACTATCTCATATGCAAAGATATGATAATTCATATACAAGCATATTCCTATCCTTTTTCCTCTTCATTTCCTTAGACTACTACGATCTTTCCAAATTAGTTTTCCCCATCCCCTTAGTAAAAACCATATTTAGGATTCCCATACTTGAGGTTAGAAATAACATTAGGATATCCCTAGAAAACATAGTCTTAAGTATAAAATACCTTAGGTCATTAAGATAGGCTATTTAAGAAACCCTTAAGGAATTAGAACATTAGGATTAGGAATCTTTAAGGTTTCATAGGTTAGAAACCAAAATCCCTACCCCAATAGAAAATTTTAGGAAGACATCCCTATAAGACAGGACTTAGCTTAGAAAATTCCTTAGGATTAGAACCTAGAAATATTAGGAAAAACATAGGATTAAATAGTAAGACCTCTACCACAAACTATTAAACCTCTAGTTTAGGATAGACACCTAGCAAGCTTCTACCATATAGGAATAAGTAGTTTTAGGATAAAAATTTCCCTACCTAGTCTCTTAGGATACCTACATATATATTTGAGGATTTTATATTACCCCTTAGGATTTGACATCTCCTAGAATATACATTAGGAAATTTCACTTAGGAGATACTATGAATACTACTCTAGCTGGTTTCAAATTCCTAGGAATAGTAATACTCATAATAATAGTAATAATGGTAATAATAGACAACTTAAAACAATAGAGAAAACCCGAAACTACGCCTAAGAATAAGGATACACCTAGTAAACCCTTAGGAAAGAAAACCTCTAAACCTACACCTTCTTTAGAACCCTCTACTTCAATTGAACCAAACACCTCACCTTTAGAAATTAGGTTTAGTTAGGAAAGACTAGAAGAACCTTAGGGGGAAAATAAGCTTTGGAAAAGCATCTAGTTAATCTAAAACTCCATTAGGATACTATCTTTCAGGTATCCTATACTCTTACTCTTCCGTTTAATCTTATCCTTCCGTTTTCTCTTCTTCTACCGTTTAAATCCCGTTTAAATCTCTTTCTCCCACCTTTTTCCCTACTTTTCCATTCAAAATCCCATTTTCCTGTCTTTTTCTACAACAACCCACAAACACCCGTTACTATCATTCCCATTACAAATACCTATAGTAGGTATTCCACCACTAAACCTCCACTAAACCACCACTAATCTACCCCTAATCACCCTAAACCATCACTAAACACCCTAACCAGCTTACAAGCACCTCTAATCTAGCACACAAGTAGGTGCATCACCTACTTGTCACTACCTTTCCCCTAACCGCCTCTCTCGGCTCTCCACCACCACAACCGTCCTAGCTCCGCCCCTAGCTACCTCCTAGCTTATCCTCGTCACCACTAGACTTGCCACAACCCCCCTCTAGCCTTACTTGCTCACCCTTCCCCTTGCTCGACACCTCTACCCCGTTTCTACCTCAAACCACCTTAACGAGGGTATAAATACCCCCTCCTCCCCTCCATTCTACTTCACACCTCTCCTTCTCTTCTCTACTTCACATTTCTGTAGTTTAATACCCTTAGAAGCCCTAGGAAATGAGTAGCTAAGCTTTGATTGTGTTGTGTTGTGGTTTGAAGCCGAGCGAGTCCCTAGAAAACCCTAAACCCGTGTAAACCCTCCCCTAGCCAAGTAAGTCTTACATTTTAGTCTATTTAGCTTTAGTTTAGTCTTAGGATAGATTTAGGATGCCTTAGATACCCTAGGAACCCTTGCATGAGCCTTGAACCATTTCATTTACTAGTTTACATTTTAGAACCCTAGATTGAGGCGTATACTTGCATGCATGCTATAAGTCACTTCTTTTAGTCATAAACTAGTTATAAATAACCTAGATAAGTTAAAATAAGTAAAACATAAGCTAGAAAACTTAGTTGCTAGATAAAATATAAGTTACATGCATATTAGGACTAGTTTTGCAAAAGTTTACATGCACAAGGGTGTATATCATAAATTCCTGAAATTATGAAGTCTAGGGACTGTTTTTGACATTTCCTAGAAGTTATAAGTGTAAGGACTAGTTTTGCATAATATTAAAACCCTATGATAGATATTAAAATAAGTATAAACTAAAAAGGACTAAAAATGTAAATATTATAAAGTTAAAGGTCAAAATGGTAAATATAGAAAACTTAAGAGTCTTAGGTTAGTTACTTAAAATATAGAAGTCTAGGGACTAGTTGTGTCAAGTATAGATAGTTACTAGTATAAGTAATATAAATTTAGGGTAGAAAACGTAAATATAAATACTATAAGGGAAAAAGTGAAAATATCATATAAGTATAAAACCTAAATAAAGTCAGAAGCATAACACAATACTAGGGAGCTTCATGCGAGGAGTACTATGTGGATATTTCGTTTTTGATGAGTTTGTTGGGTTTACGAATTAAAGTGCCCTGACTCCTCGAACGATTATTGCATATACTTTTGAGATATGATGGCCTGAACGGTGGTATGATTATAACTAAACCCTAATAACAACATAGCTCAATAATATAGAGCTTTGTGTGAGGAGTATTAACTTCTGAATTATGATGGACCGAACGGTATTATGTTGATAACATAATACAATAGTAGGGAGCTTCATGTGAGGAGTCATATACTTCTGAATTACAATGGCCAGAACAGTGTTATGTTATATATAAAATATTAACGAACCTAAAAACAATAACTTGAGAAACATAAAACATGATAACTAAAGCTTGACATACATACAAAACTAACAACACACTAGGATACGTGAGTAAGGCGGTCTAGTTTCTGAGTCACTATTTGCATCACTTAAAACCCAGGTGAGTTTCGTAGCCTCACATCTTTTTAAATACCGTGAGTTTCGTAGCCTCACATCTTTTTAAATACCATGAGTTCATAGCCTCATACTTTTTAAAATGCTTTCACTCTAAATGCTTTATAAACCCTGTGAGGGGGATACATGCTAAATGCTTTACTTAAAACCAAATACAAGTCTTTTTCTTTCGTTGTTGCACGAGTAAACTAACTGCCACCACTACATAACCAAAATTTGTCAATCTAATCATTTGGGATATTTTACCCACGCGAACGCGAATATAGTTGATAGATCTATTTGAGTTTGACAACTCCCGTTGGTATTAACACCCCACTAGGTGGTACCAATAAGTACTATATTTGAATCCACTCAAGGAATAACTTTGGCAAGTTATCCTTCTATCCCTTCATGTTGGGTCTGCAGCCTACATGACCCGGATCGTTAAGGTGAGATTCATGAGCTTAGTGCAACATACTACGCTCCCGATAATTGTGCATGCATAACAATTGTCACAAAACCTACATTTTCCCAGATGGGTGGAACAACTGAACCCAGGGAACTTGTATTAACTAACCCCTAAACCTATGATTCTCACTCAAGACCTAGTGTTGACTTTTTAAGCATGTAATTTAGGTATATTACTTCCATGGATCCATGGCAGAAGGAGGTACTGAACTCGGAGGACTTTTCATGGTTATCATTCAAACACAACCTAACTCTTATATTTTTGGGACCTCATCAAAAATAAAAGTATATCTTTTATAATTAAAACTCTGATAATTATGAATGATAACTAAATTTCCAAAACGTCTCTTTTCGAGTCGTTTTCTATTACTGTATCTGTGATTCTATGAAGTAATACCCAAAACACTTTATCCGCTGCGATCAGTGAAAAATGGGGGTGTTACATTTTCCCCACACCCATATTAAAATCCTACTCTTCTGTTTTCTCCACTCTTCCGTTTTCTCCATTCTACCGTTTAATCTTATACCCCTATACTTTTCCAATTCACTTAAACCTACCCTTCCATCCTTTCACTATCTTCCATCCTTTCATACCCTCCTATTTCTTCCCTTTCCTTCTTTCATCTTCCTCACTCTTTTCCACTAAAATCCCTCATTCCATTTCCTTCCTTTTTACTCTTCCGTCATTTTACACTCTATTTTCTTCTCTCTATACTCTCTCTCTACCTCATCCTAAAACGTTCTAGAAAGTAGAACTTGTATTTCTCGTCATATCGCAAGATTCTATTAGTTAGAACTTGTAATAATAGCTACATCGAACTGTAATCCTCATTATGTTCGACTATGATATTAAATCTCACTTTGCAAAAGTTGCAAAAAGAGATCTTAAATACCCGTCATTCTAGTCATAACATGGGTATGTACCATGTGGCAAGTTACTGAACAGAAAGACTGTAGAACTTGTCTCTATCATGACTAGAACTTGTCTCTATCAGGACTAGAACTTGTCTCTATCTCTATCATGACTAGAACATGTCTCTATCGTGATGATGAGGCGAAAAATGAACCGTTTTTAGGGGGTTATTTTAGCCCGAATTCGAATTTATTTGATCAAATATTGCCCTAAATAGTTCCTTTTGTCATTTTAGGTACTTTTGGAGTGAATTCTGGAAAAGGAAGTATTTTGGACGTTTTTGGAGCATAAAAGTGAAGCAAACGGCAAAGTATTAATTATCCTTGCTGGGAACAGTACCAAACGGCGTCAAGAATTTCCAAGTGACGGCGTCAAGAGTATACAAGAGGTGGAAGTGGATAAAGTCCGTGACGGTCCAGAGAGTTTTGTACTATGGACATGACGACTTCACCAAAGGCCGTCATGGTCCAAATGTGAGTGATGGCCTAGAGTAATATTACATATGACGGATTCAAAAGTGGATCTAGGCAATCCGATTTCATTATGGGCGGCGAGTTGACGGCATCAGAATTTTCTTCTTGACGCCGTCACCTTGTAAAATCTATATATAGTTTTGCAATTTTTATTCATTAGTGTGTAACTTTTAGGGTGTAACTTTGGAGATAACCCCTAGTCCGATTTTCACAGCTTTTTCAAGTGTTTTTACCCTTTGAAACCTTTCATGTTCAATTGAGATAAGTACTCTTTCAATTCAATCAATATGTTTATGTGTTGCTTGAATATATCTTACACTTGTCTTCAATTTAACATGCTTGGCTAGATCTCTTGTGTGTTTGCTTAGATGTAGTGAAACCTAGATGTTAATTATGGGTTGATTGTTTGTTTATTGTTGTTACGGATGATTGTATTCGATGTTAGGCTTAAGAAAACTGGCAGACTTCCATTGGTAACATGCTTGAACGTCTTAAGAAACATGAACAGAGGTGTACTATGATTTTTGGTTGTATTTAATGCGTAGGAGAATTCTAATGATCCCATATTAGGAGCTTCTAACGGCTTGACATAGGAGTGAAGTAGGATCCTATAGAGTTAGGGAATATTGTACACGGCCCTACGACTAGTATTAAGGAATACGACCCGTCATCCATGCAATTGTAACAAATTATAAACCTGTAAAAGATATCTAGGGAGTAATGAAACTTAAGTAAACAAAACTTTCCCCATTATTGTTTACACCACTAGTTTAATTAGATTTCATTTCATTTTTGTTATTTTATTTTGATTGCATCTTAGTTAATTTGGGTTAGTTGATTAGCAACTAATTCCGCCCACTCTTAGAAAACCGAGATTTTACTTGCTTTTATAAAAATATAAAAATAAAAAAAGAATCATCCCTCACCTCTAGACCTAGTTTTTAGGCTTTTGATGCGTGGGAATCGCACCTTGCTTTACCTCTCGAGGGATCTCGCGAGGCTTACAACCCCCACCAGGCAGTGTACCTGATCGTTGTAGTATAGTATAGTGACAAGTACCGGGGGATTGATCGTTCAGCTTAGGAATAGTGTCGCTAGGATTAGAAAACCTAATTAAAAGTTCTAGAGATGAAAGATGATTATTTTTGTATTTTTATATTTTTATGAAAGCAATTAAAATCTCGAGTTTTGAAAGAGTGGGCGGAATTAGTTGTTATTCAACTAACCCAAAAACTACTTTGTAACTAATTAAACTAATGAAAATAAAATTAAACTAATATTAAACTAAGGTTGTGAGCAGTAATTGGAGAAATTGTGTTTACTTAGACTTCATTACTCCCTAGATATCTTTTACATGTTAATTACTTGTTACACTTGTATGAATGACGGGTTGTATTCCTTAATACCATTCGTGGAGTGGCATACATAACTCCCCAACTCTATGAGCTCTTATCTCCTCCTACACCATGACCCAGCACAACTATAGGGATTGTAAACAGTGGCTCATGCATTAAATACAACCAATAAAGACCTAGTACGCCTCGGTTCATGTTTCTTAAGACGTTCAAGCATGTTACCATTTGGAGATCTGCCAGTTTTCTTAAGCCTAACATATAAAATCATTCATTCAAAACAAGAATAGACAAGTAATCAACACATAATCAACATCTAGGTTTCATTAGATCTAAGCAAACACAAGAGAGATCTAGCCTAGCATAGTAGAATTAAGATAAGAACAAAAGATAAACAACCAACACATAGACATATTGATTGAATTAAGAGTATACTTATCTCAATTACAATGCAAGGTCTCAAGGGTTTGGAACCCTTGAAAAACCTGTAAAAGAGGCACCAAAATCGTCTTTAGGGTTTCACCAAAACTTCTCATCTTTTAATGAAAAAACTAGAAAACTATATATAGGAAAATCGTCCTGACGGCGTCAAGAGTAAAATCTGACGCCGTCAACTCGCCGCCATACACTTCCTCGGACGCCCTAGATCCAATCGTGACGGTCTATGTGACGCCGTCACCACCTTCGGCAAATTAATCTTGGCCACTTTGACGCCGTCATAACTCCATCTGACGCCGTCACCAGCTACGATAAATTATTCTTCATGTCTGACGCCGTCAAGAACAAACCCTTGACGCCGTCACCTTGTATTTCCAGCTTGGATTTTTGGTACTTTGTCATTTTCTTCACTTTATGCTCCAAAAACATCCAAAATAGCCTCTTTTCCAGAATTCACTCTCCAAACACCTAAAATCACAAAAGGAACGATTTAGGGCAATATTTGATCAAATAAATTCGGATTCGGGCTTAAATGACCCCCTAAAAACGGATCATTTTTCGCCTCATCATATACCCTTACACTTGAGATTTGCTTGTCCTCAAGCAAATGAGCTTTTATTCTACTCAAAAGACAAGTTAGGGGTCATTTAACACTAATATAAAAGTAATTACAACAAATAATCGTTCCACTAAAGACCAATAGACAAGCACGGAGGTCATACACAAGCACCTCACAAATAGTGTTTAGATACTCACATCTCTCGGGTGTAATAAAGTAATATAACATTATGGAAATGGAAGATATCTCTCACTACCTGTCATAGCAAAATAGATTACCATAGGCTTGGGAAAGGATCAAACCTCCACCACATGGCGTAAGCACCTAGGATAAACTATCAAAGAGGTCTTTTTAAAGGGTTATATCGTTAGGTGTAGGGATATGAATTACACGGTTTTGTTGGATAAAGGGAATTTTACTGGTGGCGAGTTAACAATCTTAGTAAATTACATGTACAAGATGGCGTTGCTAAGCCGAGACTAGACTCGACTTAAGCTAATAAATGAAAAATAACAAAAACATAAAATAAACATAGAATAAAAACGGGATGGTAGTCCGTATGTTTTTTCTCTTTTTTTTTTCTTTTCTATTTTTTTTTTCTTTTCTTGATTTTTTTTCGAATTTTTTTTTTTTTTTTTTTTTTTTTTTTTTTTTTTTTTTTTTTTTTTTGCATACACTCTTACCCTACCATCCAAAATAATACATCATAGGGGATGAGAATTCCCCTTACACTTGAATCTTTACATACTCTACATTTAACTATTCTAATGACTCGAATTAAGAAAATCAAAACACTTGGAGCACTTTTAAAATTAACGTACATATGGGGGTAATAATATTATGTTCTTCCCCATTACTCCATAAAATAAGTACTTACCCATGAGTCCCAATCGTCCCAAAACAATATGTACAAGGATATGACTCGACTTAGCAACCATGTAATCAATTAGAAAGTTAACTTAGGGTTTAACAAATAACAATAATGCACTAAAAATGAGCGCATACACGGAAGGCTAAGGCGATTTGGGTGTACATTTAAGTGGGGTGTAACAAATTCTTCCTTTAAGTAAAATGCTTAAAGTTAGAAACGAAAAGATAGGCTCGGAGGGGTGTACTAGGGGTATCGTGTACTAAAAATGAGTACAACGCTAAGGGTGTGGGAAAAATTAGTTGACTTAACTAGCCAAGTAATATGACTTAAATGGTCAAGTAATTATAATACGGGTTTAACACAAGGGTGATCCTAATGCCTCTTATCATGTAGTAAATCCTACCACACGAATGTAGTCTCACTAGCGGTCTCGGGATGCATCACTAACGCAAGTTCTAGAATCTAAATGCTACCAGTACACTCATAAGCACTAATAATGAATGCTTTTCCTATCAAATCTAGAGGCGAACCTCACATTTTTTGGTGGAAAATTTTTCTGAATATACGGTTATGTGCTAGTCATACAATCTCCTATCCATGAGACGCTTGCTATGGCTAAAGTTTCACTCCTAAATGTTGTAAAAAATTTTAAATTTGGCGCTAAAATTACACTAACAAGTATTTCTCATAGTTTTATTACACATCTACTATCAAACAAAACAAACTCAAGCGAAAGTGCATATGTAAGGTATCATCTTTTTACCCTCCCCTTACACTTAAGATGAACATTGTCCCCAATGTTCAAGTAAAGAATGTAAAAGTTAAAAAATAAAGAGAATGAAATCAAATACTCCCCTGATTCGCTCGGTATGGATTTTAGGTTGGCCAGGTTAAATCTTCTTCCAAGAAAACGAACAATCAAAGCTTCCCTTCCAGAATATAAATCATCTTCTTGTCACAAATAACCTGTAAATCCTGACAAAAGTAGACAAGACAACCTCGCGTAAAATCGGCGGCATCCTATATAAGTTACTAAATCCTAGAAAACAAAATAAGATATAATGCTTGTGGAATGAAGTTTGCAGATTTCCTGGAGATTATAGAACTTAATAATTCACAAAAACTATAAGACTCCGTTAGAAAAACAAAACTGGTAAAATTTCCAGATTTTTTAACTCCTGACGCCGTCAAGAGCAATGCCCTGACGCCGTCAGAATGGACCTGCAGAAATCTTTATGTTAAGTTTCCGGAAAATTTCTGGAAAAACTTTGTCCTACTTCCTGGAAAATCCTGCAAAACTTCATTATGACTCAATACAAGCATTTGACTCTAACAAATACGAATATACATGTTCATTAAGTATTGTGGATAATCATGATCAGTTTGTTTCTTAAAAACATATTTGGGGTTTCCCCTTACACTTATCTTTTGCAAAAATACCTTTAGGTTGAAGTTAAGACTAGGCTAAACAACATAATGAAGTATTTCACATTTTAATTGAGAAACATGATCAACCAACAATAAAAATAAAACATGCATACGGAAGCAAATAACAATCAAACAAATAAAAATCACACAAAACATGGGTTGCCTCCCAAGAAGCGCTTTTCTTTATTTACGAGTCTTGTAGCTAGACTCAAAGTCGTGGGTTACTACGTGATTTCATCATTGGTTTCATTCTCCGATTGTAAATATTCCTTGTAGAAACCAATCACCTTTTTCTCTATCGCCCCCATCATTGCTCGGGCAAACTCTTCATCAACTTTATACCTTGGTCCAAGGGCCAAGCAATTTTTGTAGTAAAGACTCCTTTTTTCCCATACATAGTCCATGCCCTTTTTCTTATCCTCCTTATCAATATCCTCAAAAGCACCAACATTATCCTGATCAAAACGAGATATAAAGCGGAATTCTTTCATCTTATTGGGCATCCTATAAGTGATACTATCGGTGTTGCTTGCAAATCGAATCGTGCCCTCTACCTCATCATATTCTAACTTAGACTCCTCAACAAATGGTTTGCTAAACACAACATTGGATAATCGACAATCAATAACATTAGCAAGATCCTCCACAATCATAAAGTCGGTGACAAAAGTGAAATTACCAACAAAGACACATAAACCTTTGACTCTCCCGACAAAGTTACAAACTCCACCGGGGTACTTGGGATCCCTTCTAGGTTCAAGTCTTATGTTCACTATATCATTATAAACCGTTGAGGACATAATGTTGATTGGAGATTTAAAGTCAATGTAAGCATTGCTAATGTGCTTATATCCAATCATACATGGTATCTTAGCGCTCTTAGGATCGCCTCTCTTGATCTTAGGTTCAATTATGGTGAAGGGAGATCGCGGGTCATCAATAAGGTTATTATAGTATGCAATCTCCTCCTTAGTGGGGTATAGGTTAAAGTGGTCGTTAAGTCTCGGATCCATTTCCTCTTCTGGTCTCTTAATGACACTCACAAAGTCATCAGGCCCTAGGTCCTTATTTGAATACAAGACGGTTGCTAGGTCGCTAAACGTATGTTCGAGTTCAATCTTGATCAACCTATTAAGCTCTCTAAGCTCCCTAATCTCACTCTCAATTTGTTCACGTAACACAGCTACTTCACTAGGGGAAAGGGGTGGATTCGCGTTTTCCATAATGGTCAACGGAATAGTCAATGAGTTTAATTTACTAACAAAGGCACAAAGAAATAAGATAGGCTAAAGAAGACCTAAAAATAAAAATAAAAATCTTACTAGAAAGGAATCTAGCAAGTAGACCTAATAAAAAGAAATTCTAACCTAGACAATAACTATTCCCCGGGCTGCGGCGCCAAAAACTTGATGCGTGGGAATCGCACCTTGCTTTACCTCTCGAGGGATCTCGCGAGGCTTACAACCCCCACCAGGCAGTGTACCTGATCGTTGTAGTATAGTATAGTGACAAGTACCGGAGGATTGATCGTTCAGCTTAGGAATAGTGTCGCTAGGATTAGAAAACCTAATTAAAAGTTCTAGAGATGAAAGATGATTATTTTTGTATTTTTATATTTTTATGAAAGCAATTAAAATCTCGAGTTTTGAAAGAGTGGGCGGAATTAGTTGTTATTCAACTAACCCAAAAACTACTTTGTAACTAATTAAACTAATGAAAATAAAATTAAACTAATATTAAACTAAGGTTGTGAGCAGTAATTGGAGAAATTGTGTTTACTTAGACTTCATTACTCCCTAGATATCTTTTACATGTTAATTACTTGTTACACTTGTATGAATGATGGGTTGTATTCCTTAATACCATTCGTGGAGTGGCATACATAACTCCCCAACTCTATGAGCTCTTATCTCCTCCTACACCATGACCCAGCACAACTATAAGGATTGTAAACAGTGGCTCATGCATTAAATACAACCAATAAAGACCTAGTACGCCTCGGTTCATGTTTCTTAAGACGTTCAAGCATGTTACCATTTGGAGATCTGCCAGTTTTCTTAAGCCTAACATATAAAATCATTCATTCAAAACAAGAATAGACAAGTAATCAACACATAATCAACATCTAGGTTTCATTAGATCTAAGCAAACACAAGAGAGATCTAGCCTAGCATAGTAGAATTAAGATAAGAACAAAAGATAAACAACCAACACATAGACATATTGATTGAATTAAGAGTATACTTATCTCAATTACAATGCAAGGTCTCAAGGGTTTGGAACCCTTGAAAAACCTGTAAAAGAGGCACCAAAATCGTCTTTAGGGTTTCACCAAAACTTCTCCTCTTTTAATGAAAAAACTAGAAAACTATATATAGGAAAATCGTCCTGACGGCGTCAAGAGTAAAATCTGACGCCGTCAACTCGCCGCCATACACTTCCTCGGACGCCCTAGATCCAATCGTGACGGCCTATGTGACGCCGTCACCACCTTCGGCAAATTAATCTTGGCCACTTTGACGCCGTCATAACTCCATCTGACGCCGTCACCAGCTACGGTAAATTATTCTTCATGTCTGACGCCGTCAAGAACAAACCCTTGACGCCGTCACCTTGTATTTCCAGCTTGGATTTTTGGTACTTTGTCGTTTTCTTCACTTTATGCTCCAAAAACATCCAAAATAGCCTCTTTTCCAGAATTCACTCTCCAAACACCTAAAATCACAAAAGGAACGATTTAGGGCAATATTTGATCAAATAAATTCGGATTCGGGCTTAAATGACCCCCTAAAAACGGATCATTTTTCGCCTCATCAGCTTTCTAATCCTAGCGACACTATTCCTGAGTTGAACGATCAATCCCCCGGTACTTGTCACTATACTATACTACAACGATCAGGTACACTGCCTGGTGGGGGTTGATTGGTCCCAAAGTAGTCAGATATTATTGACCAAGGTCAATAAGTAAAAGACAACCTCGTTCCAATACTCCGGTGATAGTATAGTGTTTTCCCGGGTCGTTAAAGTCCCAGCGAGATTGAAATGGTGTCGTTTGAAATCGTTTATGAGAAAGTGGCACTGAGGACAGTAGCCAGATGATGTGGGATTGATATTGCTGCTGTTATATTGGTATTTGTACACATATATAATATTCACAAAAATCAGATAACAGATATATGCACGTATTCACAATTCAGATTTATGTAATCGGACTGAAAAAGTGGGATTTTGGTATTTATCAAACTACAGGGGGTGCTTTTGACACTTTTTAAAACTTAAAATTAAAAATGAAAATGAAATTATGAAAATGATTAAAATACTATTTAAATATAATTTAATTAATAAAACTATTTAAAAGCTAAATTAAAATCTAATTTAAATAAACTAATAATTATAACTATTACAAATTAAACTAAAAAGTTGCAAAAACAATTTTCTAAACTTAAATTAGAACTTTAAGAAAGTATAAAAAATAAAAATAAATATTTTTGTCTTTTTATGGGTTTTTTATAAATTGAAAACTATTTAACTTAATTAAACTAATTAAACTACTTTTAATTAATATTAATACTAAATTAACTTAGAAAATTAAGATAAAATTTATAAAATTACTTAACCATCACAGGAATCCTACAAAATTATAAAAACTCTAAAAATTAAGTTTTAAGATTAATCCACTAATTATTTACCTTTTAATTACTTTAATTATAATTTAAACTATTAAAATAACAAAAATGGAAAATGAACAGTAGAATTCAAAAATATATTTTCTAAAAGTCTATTATACTATATTAGAGCTAGGAAAAATATAAAAACTAAGTTTTACTTTATAAAAACTAAATATGAGATTTATTACTTAATATTACTTAATAATTAAGAAAACTAAAATTAAATCTAATTAATACTAAATGACAAAATAAAAATCTGAAAAAATTACTAAAATTACTTTACTATATGAGGTAATTAATAAAAATATAAAAAGACTAATTACTTAATTAAAATCTAAAAATGAAAATGAAAATTAAGTTGAATTAAAGAGAAACTATCACTTATTTCAAATTGGTTTTTTCTTGGATTTTCTTTTACACACTTATTTTACCACTGAAAATAGCAAACTTTTGTAAAACCACTTTTGAAAATTGCTTATAAATAAGCAGTAGCACCCCCTTGGCTTATACAGTTTTACTTTGGTTGACTGTGTGGTCAAATGAGGTCAAATGAGTGAAGGGTGGGTCCACAAGGATGGAAATGGGTACAAACAAGCTTAACAAACTCAAATAAGCTAAAAACAACAAGACTTAAGCACAAATAAGCTGATTGTAATCAAATAAGCACTTGCAATGAAAATCTGAACACAGGTTTGGGGACAAACTTGATGGGGCTAACCAGGTGGGGTCCACTGAGTCTTAGGTCAAACCAAGGGTCAATGTGTGTACCCTGGTAGGAGGAGGGTGCAAATGGACCAAGTTTGGCAAGTGGGGTCCACTGAGGTGGGCTGCAGCCACCACTTAAGGTGGTGGTGTGGGTGAGGTCTGTGTGCACAGGGCAAGGGTTTTGCCCTGCAGCTCACTTCCAAGGCTTGTGCAAGCTTGTAGAAAATTTGCAAAAATTAAACCAATGTAGGACTAAAAAGTTGAGGTGGTAATGTATCACTACAACAAGTTTCAGCTTCTCAATCAAAGCACATAAATCACAAATAATCTTGGAGTTTTTGCAAAAATCTGAGAATGGGTAATTTTGACTTTTTGATTAAACTAGAACTTTGACTTATTTGGATTTCCAAAGGCTTTTACTGATTACAAACTAAATTATAAGCTATGTTTGAACTAGTTACCACTATATTAACAACTATTTTAACCAATGAGATTGATTTGGAAACACAAAACCTTCACAGTTAACTGTGAAGGGAAAAATGGTGAGGTTTTGACTTTTCTATGAAACAAATCTGGTTTTAATGGTCTTTATTACCAATTCATGCCTAAGGAAAGTTGTTTGAGATATGAAAACCTTCTGAGAATAACAATAACACAACCAATTAGGCTGATCCAAACACCCCTATTGTTGAACTGTTTTGAGCTTTTCAAGGCAGATGATCACTAGGGTTTGTGAACTTGATTTCAAACAACAAATTATGACTATGTAGGCTAATTTAAGCACTTAGAAACAAATTGTCACAACCACAACACAGGTGTACCACTTATACTACTTTATGACAGTTGAAGCTAGGATTATGAGTAACTAATAATTCTAACAAACTAGAAATGATTATCAAACTGAAAACTACTTAAACAATGCTCAAACAACACAAACAAGCACAGATTAACAGATAATAGCAAACAGATAATTAGAAGCTAAACAAGGTATTTAGTGGAAAATTTAAATGAGCAAAAGCTTACAAACAAACCCCTAGCTTGAACAAGGGGCTTCTCCACAGAAGCCTATCTTTAGATAGGCCAAACCAACTCCAAGCTTGATCACCAATCCTTCTCAGTACCTGAAAAACTCAAACCAAGCAAAACAGTTGACCATAGTTGACTTTTTTGTATTTTTTAGTTTTCTTCTAATATATCTGGATTTTAGAGTCTCTAAAGCTTTGATAAGCTTGTTGGAACCTATGTGACCCTAACTCAGTCCATGAAACTGCTTCTTCTTCACAACTCAGTATACAAGAATCTCACAATTATTTGAAAATGGCAAAAACTGAAACACTGAATAGAACTTGAAATTGATTTATTAAAAACTTGAGATTACATGAAAATAGACTACTACAATGCTTAAAAGCTTAAGATACCAACAGAAATTCAAATTACACTAAATGCGACCTAAATTACTATTAATTAACTAACTAATGGCTTCCTTGCATTCCTCTTCTATTTATAGCCCTTGATTAGGGTTTCTTGGACTTCTCTGATCACTTCCCACCTCTTTCTGATTTCTTTGGTCCACTCAAATGCTTCCACGTGTTTTTGGCGGGAAAGGAGTTTTTGCAAATTGCTCTCTGATTGAGGCAACTGGGGGGGGGGGGGGGGGAGGGGAGCATTAATTGTGGTGGTGTAGGTAGGTGTAGGGATGTGGGTTAGTGGTGATGGGATGGACAAGTTGGGATGGTGGAGCAATACCAGGGGTGTGGTGGTTTTGTGGCTTGGCTGAGGGAGAAGGAGGTTTGGGCGGTTTTGGTGGTTTGACTGGTATTTGACCAGGTCAAAGTTTGACCCGGCTTAATATTAAGGGTGCAATGGGTTTGTGGTGTAGGCTGGTATAATCTTGGGCCCAAGATAAAAATAGGGAATGGGTGGGCTAGCTATGGCATGGATTGGACTAGTGGAGTAGTATTATTTGTGTTTTGGATCCGGTTTTGGTTTTTAATTTTCACAAGGACCTTTTTTGTAATTTTTGCAAAGTTTGAGGGTAAGATTTGGCATATTTTTAATTTGTTTCCAAGGGTATAATATGCCATATCATGAATAGTGCAAGGTCCTTTGATGATTTTTCAGATTTATTTTCACCAGGGACTGAAACCGTCAAACTTTCAAACTTCAGGGACCATTTGTGTAATTTTCACCAAACTTTCCACCAAGGACCAATCCTATCATAAAAGGTTAGTGCAAGGACAAAATTTGTTTTTCTCAAAGTTTTTCATATCCCAGGGACCATTTTTGACAATTTTCAAAGTTCAGGGACTAAATTTGACATTTTGTGAAACTTTTCACCAAAGGACTTTTTATGTAACTTTTTGATTTATAAGGACCTTTGGTGACTTTTTCAAGTTTTTAGAATGACCAGGGACTAGATTTGACAACTTTTGAAAGTTGGGGGACTGAAACTGCCAATTATGCAAACTTTGTGCGTTTTTCATTTGTTTTTGGTATTTTTGCATTTGAAACATGTAAAACACTTTCCTGGGATATTTTCACTATTTTGATTCATTATTGAGTGTTTTTTGGATGTTTTGGCAGCTCAAAAATGGTAAAAATGATGAGTATTTACACACTCATCAATATCCCACACTAAAACATTGCTAGTCCCTAGCAATCTTTTGAGAAAAACTTGATGGATTTGAAATTCTCTTTACCAAAAGCCATCACTTCTGGATTAGCCAGGTGTAAGAACTGTGGCACACCTGATAACCGTGTGATTTTGAGCAAACCACCAGCTGTCAACGGATTTGATTTGTCTTTACCAAAAGCCGTTTTCTTCTGGACTAGCCAGCATCTTGATGGACTAAGTCAACATCTTAGTGAGCTGATTACTAATTATGGATTTTCCACGGCCTTTACCACAAGCAATAATCTTGTGGGCTAGTCAACTCATTTGCTTATGAGGATGCGGGGGAGCTAAGGAACCATACAATTTTTGGCAAATTGCCAGCCATCAACGGGTTTGAGATGTCTTTACCAAGAGCCGTTTGCTCCTGGACTAGCCAATCCATTTGTCATTTAGACTTTGGCGGACTGATTACCACAAAAATTTTGAAATAAAGTGAAAATGTTTTTGAAAAATTTAGGCCTAAAAATGGGGGTACTTAGAAAGTTTTGTGATAAAATTCGTAAGAATTCCCCCCCCCCCCCCACACTAGAACTGAATATTGTCCTCAATATTCAAAGTCCCGGCTATTATGCCAAATCTCTGAACGGAAAAAGCTAACATTCGATGCTAACTGTGGAAATATGGGTTTTATTTTTCACTTTATTTATCTGTACATACAATTTTTTTTTTTTTTTTTTTTTTTTTTTTTTTTTTTTTTTTTTTTGAATAAACTTATATATATATATTTACTTTGCAAATGGTGGGGGACGGCCACTCCCTCATACTAGGGTGGTAGAAAGTAGAAAGAAGTCAGAAATACGGGTGAAAACCCATATGTGTTGCTAATTTTTGTTCACCGAGTCACTAGCTTGACTCGATCCCCGAATTCATTGGTCCATGGGGAAAGTTTGGAGATTCGGGACAACCATGGGTGTTATGTCCTCTCCAAAATAATGTTTCAATCTATGACCATTCACTTTAAAGTTGGGACCTTCGGGTTGAGATAACTCAACAGTCCCGTATGGATATACTTTAGCAATAGTGAATGGTCCAGTCCAACGGGTTTTTAATTTCCCCGAGAAGATCTTTAATCTTGAGTTGAAAAGAAGGATCCTGTCACCGACGTTGAAAACGCGGTTCTTAATCTTAGAGTCGTGAATCTTCTTTGTCTTTTCTTTGTAGATCAAAGAGTTCTCGTAGGCTTGATCACGAAGTTCGTTTAATTCATTGAGTTGAACCTTACGATGATCACCCGCTTTATGAAGGTCGTAGTTAGCATGTTTCAAGGCCCAGTAGGCTTTGTGCTCGAGCTCGATCGGTAAATGACACGCCTTCCTGTATACAAGCTTGTATGGAGTACACCCAATGGGTGTTTTGTAAGCTGTACGGAAGGCCCAGAGTGCATCATCTAGTTTATCCGACCAGGAAGCACGGTTTTCACCTACTGTCCGTTCAAGAATCCTTTTAATACCACGGTTGGAAACCTCCACCTGCCCACTTGTTTGGGGGTGATATGCGGTAGAAAGACGATGAGTAACACCGTACTTAAGCATGACTTTTGTAAATTGATCATTGCAAAAGTGAGTACCGCGATCACTAATGATGGCACGTGGAGTTCCAAAACGAGCAAAGAGGGATTTCAAGAATTTCACAACAACTCGGGCATCATTGGTGGGTAAGGCTTTAGCCTCAACCCATTTTGACAAGTAGTCAACAGCCACGAGTATGTATTTGTTTCCACGAGAAGATGGGAATGGCCCCATAAAATCAATGCCCCAGACGTCAAAGATTTCACAAACTTGAATAGCATTTTGTGGCATTTCGTTCTTTTGTGAAATATTCCCGTGACGCTGACAAGCATCACAGGTTTTGACTAAGTCGTGGGCATCCTTATAGATCGTGGGCCAATAGAAACCGGAATCAAACACCTTTTTGGCGGTGTAGTTAGGACTATGGTGGGCCCCGGTGGGTCCAGCATGGCAAGCCTTGAGAATATCAGCGGCTTCCTGTCCGTATACACATCGCCTGATGACTTGATCGGCATAGATTTTGAAGAGGAAGGGGTCGTCCCAGAAGTAATGATTAACGTCTTTGAAGAATTTTTTCTTCTGTTGGGACGTCATCCCCTTCACGATGAAGTTACCCGCATGGTAATTTGCAAAGTCGGCAAACCATGGGGTAGTAGAGTCACCACGAAAAGTAACCGCATTGAGTGTCTCGAGAGAAAATGTTTCATTTATTTCCTTTTTCTCGGACACATCCTGATGAGGGTTTTCTAATCGTGAGAGATGATCAGCAGCAAGGTTCTCAGCTCCTTTTTTATCATGGATAATGATATCAAATTCCTGAAGGCGGAGAACCCAACGGAGAAGCCTCAGCTTTGCATCTTGCTTTGCAAATAGGTACTTCAAAGCCGAGTGATCCATATACACCACGCATTTGGTCACGATCAAGTATGATCGGAATTTCTCAAAGGCATACACCACAGCTAGGAGTTCTTTTTCAGTGGTGGTGTAATGTCCTTGAGCCTCGGTCATAGTCTTACTTGTGTAGTGTATAGGCTGAAAGTATTTTGCTTTACGTTGCCCCAAGACCGCACCTATGGCAAAATCACTAGCATCGCACATAAGCTCAAAAGGTAGGTCCCAATCGGGGGCAACAAGAATCGGTGCCTCGGTAAGCTTTTTCTTTAATGTTTCAAAAGCTTTGATGCACTCAGGAGAGAAGATAAAAGGATCATCCTTCTCGAGGAGATGGGTCATAGGCCGGGCAATCTTAGAAAAATCTTGGATAAACCTACGGTAGAAGCCGGCATGACCCAAAAAGCTCCTAACACCTTTTACGGTGGTGGGATGAGGTAATTTAGCAATGACATCGATTTTGGCTTTGTCAACCTCAATCCCGTTCTTCGAAATTTTATGGCCGAGGACTATGCCCTCTTTAACCATAAAGTGACTCTTCTCCCAGTTGAGACTTAAATTCGTTTCTTTACAACGTTTAAGCATTTGTTCCAAGTGGGAGAGACAGGTCAGGAATGAATCCCCGATGACTGAAAAGTCATCCATGAATACCTCCATAGTTTTCCCGATCATGTCGGAAAAAATAGACATCATGCACCTCTGGAACGTGCCTGGTGCATTACATAAGCCGAAAGGCATACGTCTGTAAGCAAAAGTTCCGTAGGGGCATGTGAAGGTAGTCTTCTCTTGATCCTGGGGATCAATGGGGATTTGGAAGTAACCCGAAAAACCATCGAGGAAGCAGTAGTATTCATTCCCCGCAAGTCTTTCAAGCATCTGGTCCATAAAAGGGAGAGGAAAATGGTCTTTACGGGTGGCTTCATTCAACTTTCGATAGTCAATACAAACTCGCCAACCCGTGACCAAACGAGTTGGAATCAACTCGTTATCCTCGTTGGCAACAACGGTAATGCCACCCTTTTTAGGGACACAATGAATTGGGCTAACCTAAGGACTGTCAGATATAGGGTAAATCAATCCCGCATCAAGAAGTTTTAGAACCTCTTGTTTGATAACTTCATGGATTTTTGGATTTACCCTTCTCTGTTGTTGCACTGCTGGCTTAAAGTCATCCTCCATTAAGATTTTATGAGTACAAAAGTTTGGGCTTATGCCCTTAATGTCGGAGAGTTTCCAAGCAATTGCTTGCTTGTTTGACTTAAGAACCTTTAGGAGTGCTGCCTATTCCTCATCTTTCAAGTCTTTAGCAATAATGACGGGTAATTTATTATCACCCTCCAGAAATGCATATTCTAGATGAGGAGGCAAGTCCTTGAGCTCAACCTCGGGAAAGTCTTCAGTTATTTCAACATTTTTGACTTCCGCTTTATGAAGTATTTGTGGAGACGGAGAGGGTGAAGGATCGTCATTTAACAATCTTTCAAGGAGAAGAATGTCCCCCTCCGGGTCAAGATAGTTTTCATCAACCCCATCGGGGATTGAGTTATCCTGAGCAGGAAAAGCCTCGAGCTCTTCCAGAAGGAAGTCACCTCCCTCAAACGGAGTGAGGGAAGGGGAAGAGTCGGAAATGATAGGGTCAGTAGAAAGACTGCCACTGGATGAGAAACCAAGGACCTCTTGAGAATACTCCTCAGACGCAACATCGATGATGTCAATTCGGTTAACCGTTTCAGCGTCATAGTTGGAGGAGTATCTTGAAGTCTGATCAAGATTGAATGTGATGGCCTCGCCACCAACACGTAGAGTGATTTCTTCTTCGAATACATCGATTAAGGCCCGACCCGTTCTTAAGAATCCCCTCCCGAGAATGAGAGGGACTCGAGGGTCAGCATCGAAATCAACAATCACGAAATCTGCCGGAAAATGGAACTTTCCTACTTTCACGAAGATATCTTCGGCAATGCCGAGAGGACGGGATATAGTACGGTCTGCAAGCTCGAGTGTCATGCAGGTCGGAGTGAGAGCAGGAAGTGAGAGTCTTTTCCAGACTGTGTACGGCATCAGGTTAATGCTTGCGCCAAGATCGGCCTAGGCAAAGCATTCAACCATCCCCGGGAAAATACAAGGAATGAGAAATTTCCCGGGATCTCCAAGCTTTTCGGGAAGCTTTTTCAAGAGCACTGTTGAGCAATGCTCATTAAGAGGAGTTTTTGCCATCTCACAAAGTTTTTCTTTGTTGCTTATCAGATTTTTGATTGTCGAAGCAAACTTAGGCATGAGAAGAAGAGCGTCCGCGAAGCTAATATCAAAGTGTAATTCTTGGAAAATTTGATAAAATTTTTCCATCTAATGGTTAGCTTTTTCGCGGTTCTTTTGATCATTCAAACGTGAAGGATATGGAATTGATGGCTTAGGATCATTCTTTGGGATTTCATCAGAACTCACAGGGGGATCAAATACAACTTTCGGCTTACGAGCCGGGACCGGGACAACTTGAGGGTGGACGTTGTTGATACCTCCGTTATTAGTAGGAAGTACCTTGTCCGTAGTAACCTCAGGTTCACGTTCCGCTACCTTAGGAGGAGAAGAAGAGGTAGAGGGAATCGAGGGTCCATTGTATGATACCCCACTTCAGGTGGTGATTGCTTTGACATCGCCCCTCGGGTTGGCGATCGTGTTGCTCGGTAATGTACCTGGGCCCGAGGGTCGATCATTTAAAGACTTCTGAAGTTCAGAGATCGTCTTGATCAATAACTAATTCGTTTCCTCTTGTGCTTTCATGAATTGTTTAAATTCAGCATTGGAGGAAGACGAGGGTAGAACAACGTTTTGATTTTGAACAGGAGGATTTTGAACACAGTTGTTTTGAAAATTCCCTTGATTTTGATTGTTGTTACCCTGAAAATTGTTTCTCTGATTGAAATTACCCTGATTGTAATTTCCTTGATTCTTGTTTCTTTGAAAATTTCCTTGAAAACCTTGATTTTGATTGCCATTTTGAAAATTGTTTTGATTAAACTGGCCTTGATTTTGATTCGGGTTTTGGAAATTTGAGTTTTGACCTTGGTTAAAATTCTGATTCAAGTTACGGTTTTGATTTTGATTAAAACCTGGAGGTCCGAGAAAATTGTTGGAACGATAGCTTAAGAGATTACGGTCCCCTTGCGGTTGGTAAGAATTACCCCCCGTATTGTAGGAACCGTGAGCAGCATATACGTTCTCTGGAGGAAAAACAGCAGTAGCTGGACACTCAGAATACAGATGAGGGCCCCCACTCACAACTTCGGGCCACGACTTTCACTTGTTGATTTTGAGCCTGATTTTGCATCGTTTGGCTTATTCTTAACACAGCCGTAGAAATATCATCCATCTTTTTGGTAAGAGCGATTATTTTAGGAGATGATGATGAGGGAGTAACTGAATGACATGACTCATCCCTCTCCGCAGAGGAATCCCAAAAGTTATGGTGGGCAGTCATGTTCTCGATTAAGTCATAGCATTCCTCGGGACGCCTTTTCATAAAGGTCCCACCAGCAGCAGCATTGAGAATGTCTCGGTGCCTCAATGTCAGACCATTATAGAAGGTGTCTATGATGGTAACTTGCAACATATTGTGGTTAGGGCACCGATCAATAGCTAGCTTATAACGTTCCCAAGCCTCAAAAAGAGACTCATCGGGACGTTGCCGGAAGTTGCTGATATCGTTTCGTAACTTGGTAACCATGGAGGGTGGAAAATATTTTGCTAGAAACTTGGTTACCATTTCATCAAAGGTACGAATAGAATTTCTTGGAAGTCGGTCAAACCATGCAGTGGCATGATGAGTGAGAGAATAGGGGAAGAGGTACAGCCGAAGGGCATCATCCGTGACACCATGCTGTTTCATGCTTTGGGTGACCGTGAGATATTTGTCAAGATGCTTATTGGCATCGTCACCCGGTAATCCGTGAAATTGACACGAATTCTGGACTTGTTGGATCATGTGGTGCTTGAGGCCAAAGTCCGTAGTCTCAATAGTGAGTGGTGGAATAGGCCCACCCCGCCCTTGCATGGTAGGCTGGCACAGCTCCTCCATCGTTCGGAGATCGGGAGCTGGCTCATCCCTGGGAGGGTCAGGGGGTGGTAAAGGTGGTGGTGGCCCAGCGGCCATTTCGGTCTTTGGTTCTTGTGTGTCAGAACGTAGCTCGTGTACGTTTTTCTGATGTTTACGTTTTGTTTGTGACCGAGTGCGCATGCACTAAAAACAATTTTTCAAAACAAGATCGAGGCAAAACCACAGTGAACTTAAACCAGAAATCACAAGTGAATGGCTTCTTTGAAAAAGGTACACCACTCACAGGGATATAAAGGCAAGTTTTAATCTTAAGTTTGGGAACTTATTATGGGTTTATTAATTAATTTGAAAAACTGCTTTAGGCTTATGGGTGTGTGTGCAGAAAACTTGGAAATAATTTTGGAACTGATTCGTTAACCGAAATCGTCCCTTTAAGATTACTCGCAGGCTGGCGGGAGGAAAGAATGGATTCCTCTTCAGTTCGCAATTTAATGTCAGAACTTACCTTAAACCAACTGTTTCAGGTTGTAATCTTAAAGAACACGAAGTAATTTAACTTCACAGTTTGTTTTTGATTGTTTTTAATTTTTTTGGTGTTTCTCAACACTTCAGGAGAAGTGTTAATGAACGTTTTTTGATATGATTATATTTTTACAAAAACTTTTTACAAATTTGTGTGAAATTTGTACAGGGAGGGTTTTAAAAACCACTAAACTTAAAACGATTTTATAAAACACGCAACAACCTCCCCGGCAGCGGCGCCAAATTTTGATTGGTCCCAAAGCAGTCAGATATTATTGACCAAGGTCAATAAGTAAAAGACAACCTCGTTCCAATACTCCGGTGATAGTATAGTGTTTTCCCGGGTCGTTAAAGTCCTAGCGAGATTGAAATGGTGTCGTTTGAAATCGTTTATGAGAAAGTGGCACTGAGGACAGTAGCCAGATGTTGTGGGATTGATATTGCTACTGTTATATTGGTATTTGTACATAGATATAATATTCACAAAAATCAGATAACAGATATATGCACGTATTCACAATTCAGATTTACGCAATCAGACTAAAAAAGTGGGATTTTGGTATTTATCAAACTACAGGGGGTGCTTTTGACACTTTTTAAAACTTAAAATTAAAAATGAAAATGAAATTATGAAAATGATTAAAATACTATTTAAATATAATTTAATTAATAAAACTATTTAAAAGTTAAATTAAAATCTAATTTAAATTAACTAATAATTATAACTATTACAAATTAAACTAAAAAGTTGCAAAAACAATTTTCTAAACTTAAATTAGAACTTGAAGAAAGTATAAAAAATAAAAATAAATATTTTTGCCTTTTTATGGGTTTTTTATAAATTGAAAACTATTTAACTTAATTAAACTAATTAAACTACTTTTAATTAATATTAATACTAAATTAACTTAGAAAATTAAGATAAAATTTATAAAATTACTTAACCATCACAGGAATCCTACAAAATTATAAAAACTCTAAAAATTAAGTTTTAAGATTAATCCACTAATTATTTACCTTTTAATTACTTTAATTATAATTTAAACAATTAAAATAACAAAAATGGAAAATGAATAGTATAATTCAAAAATATATTTTCTAAAAGTCTATTATACTATATTAGAGCTAGGAAAAATATAAAAACTAAGTTTTACTTTATAAAAACTAAATATGAGATTTATTACTTAATATTAATTAATAATTAAGAAAACTAAAATTAAATCTAATTAATACTAAATGACAAAATAAAAATCTGAAAAAATTACTAAAATTACTTTACTATATGTGGTAATTAATAAAAATATAAAAACACTAAGTACTTAATTAAAATCTAAAAATGAAAATGAAAATTAAGTTGAATTAAAGAGAAACTATCACTTATTTCAAATTGGTTTTTTCTTGGATTTTCTTTTACACACTTATTTTACCACTGAAAATAGCAAATTTTTGTAAAACCACTTTTGAAAATTGCTTATAAATAAGCAGTAGCACCCCCTTGGCTTATACAGTTTGACTTTGGTTGACTGTGTGGTCAAATGAGTGAAGGGTGGGTCCACAAGGATGGAAATGGGTACAAACAAGCTTAACAAACTCAAATAAGCTAAAAACAACAAGACTTAAGCACAAATAAGCTGATTGCAATCAAATAAGCACTTGCAATGAAAATCTGAACACAGGTTTGGGGACAAACTTGATGGGGCTAACCAGGTGGGGTCCACTGAGTCTTAGGTCAAACCAAGGGTCAATGTGTGTACCCTGGTAGGAGGAGGGTGCAAATGGACCAAGTTTGGCAAGTGGGGTCCACTGAGGTGGGCTGCAGCCACCACTTAAGGTGGTGGTGTGGGTGAGGTCTGTGTGCACAGGGCAAGGGTTTTGCCCTGCAGCTCACTTCCAAGGCTTGTGCAAGCTTGTAGAAAATTTGCAAAAATCAAACCAATGTAGGACTAAAAAGTTGAGGTGGTAATGTATCACTACAACAAGTTTCAGCTTCTCAATCAAAGCACATAAATCACAAATAATCTTGGAGTTTTTGCAAAAATCTGAGAATGGGTAATTTTGACTTTTTGATTAAACTAGAACTTTGACTTATTTGGATTTCCAAAGGCTTTTACTGATTACAAACTAAATTATAAGCTATGTTTGAACTAGTTACCACTATATTAACAACTATTTTAACCAATGAGATTGATTTGGAAACACAAAACCTTCACAGTTAACTGTGAAGGGAAAAATGGTGAGGTTTTGACTTTTCTATGAAACAAATCTGGTTTTAATGGTCTTTATTACCAATTCATGCCTAAGGAAAGTTGTTTGAGATATGAAAACCTTCTGAGAATAACAATAACACAACCAATTAGGCTGATCCAAACACCCCTATTGTTGAACTGTTTTGAGCATTTCAAGGCAGATGATCACTAGGGTTTGTGAACTTGATTTCAAACAACAAATTATGACTATGTAGGCTAATTTAAGCACTTAGAAACAAATTGTCACAACCACAACACATGTGTACCACTTATACTACTTTATGACAGTTGAAGCTAGGATTATGAGTAACTAATAATTCTAACAAACTAGAAATGATTATCAAACTGAAAACTACTTAAACAATGCTCAAACAACACAAACAAGCACAGATTAACAGATAATAGCAAACAGATAATTAGAAGCTAAACTAGGTATTTAGTGGAAAATTTAAATGAGCAAAAGCTTACAAACAAACCCCTAGCTTGAACAAGGGGCTTCTCCACAGAAGCCTATCTTTAGATAGGCCAAACCAACTCCAAGCTTGATCACCAATCCTTCTCAGTACCTGAAAAACTCAAACCAAGCAAAACAGTTGACCATAGTTGACTTTTTTGTATTTTTTTGTTTTCTTCTAATATATCTGGATTTTAGAGTCTCTAAAGCTTTGATAAGCTTGTTGGAACCTATGTGACCCTAACTCAGTCCATGAAACTGCTTCTTCTTCACAACTCAGTATACAAGAATCTCACAATTATTTGAAAATGGCAAAAACTGAAACACTGAATAGAACTTGAAATTGATTTATTAAAAACTTGAAATTACATGAAAATAGACTACTACAATGCTTAAAAGCTTAAGATACCAACAGAAATTCAAATTACACTAAATGCGACCTAAATTACTATTAATTAACTAACTAATGGCTTCCTTGCATTCCTCTTCTATTTATAGCCCTTGATTAGGGTTTCTTGGACTTCTCTGATCACTTCCCACCTCTTTCTGATTTCTTTGGTCCACTCAAATGCTTCAACGTGTTTTTGGCGGGAAAGGAGTTTTTGCAAATTGCTCTCTGATTGAGGCAACTGGGGGGGGGGGAGCATTAATTGTGGTGGTGTAGGTAGGTGTAGGGATGTGGGTTAGTGGTGATGGGATGGACAAGTTGGGATGGTGGAGCAATACCAGGGGTGTGGTGGTTTTGTGGCTTGGCTGAGGGAGAAGGAGGTTTGGGCGGTTTTGGTGGTTTGACTGGTATTTGACCAGGTCAAAGTTTGACCCGGCTTAATATTAAGGGTGCAATGGGTTTGTGGTGTGGGCTGGTATAATCTTGGGCCCAAGATAAAAATAGGGAATGGGTGGGCTAGCTATGGCATGGATTGGACTAGTGGAGTAGTATTATTTGTGTTTTGGATCTGGTTTTGGTTTTTAATTTTCACAAGGACCTTTTTTTAATTTTTGCAAAGTTTGAGGGTAAGATTTGGCATGTTTTTAATTTGTTTCCAAGGGTATAATATGCCATATCATGAATAGTGCAAGGTCCTTTGATGATTTTTCAGATTTATTTTCACCAGGGACTGAAACTGTCAAACTTTCAAACTTCAGGGACCATTTTTGTAATTTTCACCAAACTTTCCACCAAGGACCAATCCTGTCATAAAAGGTTAGTGCAAGGACAAAATTTGTTTTTCTCAAAGTTTTTCATATCCTAGGGACCATTTTTGACAATTTTCAAAGTTCAGGGACTAAACTTGACATTTTGTGAAACTTTTCACCAAAGAACTTTTTATGTAACTTTTTGATTTATAAGGACCTTTGGTGACTTTTTCAAGTTTTTAGAATGACCAGGGACTAGATTTGACAACTTTTGAAAGTTGGGGGACTGAAACTACCAATTATGCAAACTTTGTGCGTTTTTCATCTGTTTTTGGTATTTTTGCATTTGAAACATGTAAAACACTTTCCTGGGATATTTTCACTATTTTGATTCATTATTGAGTGTTTTTTGGATGTTTTGGCAGCTCAGAAATGGTAAAAATGATGAGTATTTACACACTCATTAGGGGTTATAAGCTTCTCGAGATCCCTCGAGAGGTAAAGCCTGGTGCGATTCCCACGTATCAAGTTTTTGGCGCCGCAGCCCGGGGAATAGTTATTGTCTAGGTTAGGATCTCTTTTTATTATGTCTACTCATTAGATTCCTATCTAGTGAGATTTTATTTTTCTTTTTATTAGCTTTCTCGTAGTCTATCTTTTCTTTGTGTCTTTGTTTGTAAAAACCTTTCCATTGACTCTTCCATTCACCATTATGGAGAACGTGAATCCACCAAGTCCGACACTAGAGTTTTACCAGAAAAAATATAATTACACCTGTTTGGATATACCAAGATGGAGGAATGAAATGAGAAGGACATGATCTTATATTGATTTTATTGAGTACCTTGAGAAAAGAGGCCAAGTGCATAAGACTTTTAAACAATTCACCTTAGGAGCTCCATCAACCCCTCAAAATGCCTCACTTAGTGAAATCTATGCACCATATGAGCCTTCACCTAGGATAGTTTCGTATGAGCCACCTAGTTGCATGTCATGGTTAGGCACTACCATAATACAGGATGAACACATAGGTGACCTTGATGTGATGGCGGATGTAGCCGAACATGATCACATTGATCAAAAAGACCTAGGTTTTATGATCGATGATGATGAATCTCAAGAAACACATGATGAATCTTTTGGGTAATTTGAATATAGCAATCATAATATTGAGGATGATCCTTATGATTCAGATATAGAAGTTGAGATGCCTAGAGAAGCACTTGAGATACTTGGGAAAATGTTAGGGTTAGATTATAATAAAACACATGTTGAGGATATAGGTGATCTTGATACAAGGAATGATGAAGTAAATAACATAAGCTCACAAAGTACCCCACAAGTCCTACCATCATTTGAGGCACACACACCGCACGTGACTTACCCGGAAGAAGTAGAAGAGACTATAGGAACCCCAATAGAGGTAGAGCCTTTGGACCAAACACAACTAGAAGAAATAGGTTTGAATACTTGTAATCATAACCTTTCTTTTAGTTATATGGAAGTTCCTAGTTTTGATGAGCCGGAGCCTCAACCCAAACCGTTGCCTAATCTTCCATCCTTGGATGAAAATTTAGGAATTGAAATAGGTCCCGATCCACCCATCAAACCATATAGTACGGGTAGTTTTACGATGAAGGTAGTAGACTCTAAACCATGTGGAATGGAAGCCAATATAGGAGTAAACCATGACCTTACATACTTACATCACCCATTCATGATTGATCATAAGAAATATTATGGGTTTGAACCAGGTTTATTAGGTCAAGATGGATTACCAACTAGGAGTCTCTCAAAGTTGATAGAAGATGATCCCTTTTTAGGAGAAAACTTTAACTCACCCATTGACCAAAGTGAACTAGGTAAGGTTATGATGATAGGAGCACACCCCTTTGAGCATATAATTCATCCACCACTCTTTTCTCACATGACATACTTCCACCCTAAGGGTGTGTATCGCTACTTCCACCCGCACTTAATCCTAAGTGTATGGAAAACCTCCCTTATTTCCGTAAAATAAGGGTAGAGTCAGGCTCGTGACTCAAACAAAAAACAAGCGCTTCTTGGGAGGCAACCCAAGCTTTATTTATTTGTTTGTTTTTTTTCTGATCGTTATTTGTTTCCGTATGCATGCTTTATATTTATTGTTGGTAGATCATGTTTCAAACTAAAATTGTGAAAATGCTTTATTTTGTGTTTAACTTCGTCTTAACTTCATATAAAGGTATTTTGTAAAAGTTAAGTGTAAGGAGAAACCCCAAATTTGTTTTTAGGAACGAAATTGATCTTGATTCTCCACAATATTAAATGAACATGTATATTAGTATTTGTTAGAGTCAAATGCTTGTATCGAGTCATAATGATGTTTTGCAACATATTCCAGGAAGTATGACATAAGTTTTTCCAGAAATTTTCTGGAAACTTAACGTAAAGATTTCTGCAGGTCACCTCTGACGGCATCAGGAATTAACACCTGACGGCGTCATGTGTAAAATTCTGGAAATTTTGTGAGTTTTGTTTTTCTAACAGAGTCTTAAACTTTTTGTTAATTCTTTAGTTTTAAAAACTCTAGGAAATCTGTAAACATTCATTCCACAAGCATTATATCTTAATTTGTTTTCTAGGACTTGTTAGTATATATAGATTGCTGCCAATTTTACGCGAGGTTGCCTTGTTTGTTTTCTCAGGTTTAACAGGTTATGTATGACAAGAAGATGATTTATTTTTCTGGAACGGAAGCTTTGAATGTTCATTTTCTTGGTGGAAGATCTAACCTTGTTATCACACTATCCACACCGAACGAATCAGGGGAGTATTTGCTTTCATTCTTTTACCTATTTCACTTTTACATTCTTTAATTGAACATTGGGGACAATGTTCATGCTAAGTGTAAGGGGAGGGTAAATGATGATACCTTATAGGATACTATTGCACTTGAGTTTGTTTGTTTGATGGTAGGTGTGTAATAAAACTAGGAGAAATACTTGTTAGTGTAATTTTAGCGCCAAATTTAAAATTTTTTACAACATTTAGGAGTGAAACTTTAGCCTTAGCAAGCGACTCATGGACAGGAGTCGTATGACTAGCACAAAACCGTATCATTCAGAAAAAATTTCCACCCAAATATGTGAGGTTTGCCTTAAGATTTGATAGGAAAAGCATTCAGTATTAGTGCTTATGAGTGTACCGGTAGCATTTAGATTATAGAACTTGCGTTAGTGATGCATCCTGAGACCGCTAGTGAGACTACATTCGCGTAGTAGGATTTACTATATGATAAGAGGCATTAGGATCACCCTTGTGTTAAACCCGTATCATAATTACTTGACCATTTAAGTCATATTACTTGACTAGTAAAGTCAATTAATTTTTCCCACACCTTAGCGTTGTACTCATTTTTAGTACACGAAACCCCTAGTACACCCTTCCGAGCCTATTTTTTCGTTTCTAACTTTAAGCATCTTACTTAAAGGAAGAATTTGTTACAACCCACTTAAATGTACACCCAAATCGCCTTAGCCTTCCGTGTATGCACTCATCTTTAGTGCATTATTGTTACATGTTTAAACCCTTAGTTAATTATCTAATTGATTACATGGTTGCTAAGTCGAGTCATATCTTGTACATAATGTTTTGGAACGATTGGGACTCATGGGTAAAGTACTAATGTTATGGAGTAATGGGGAAGAACATCATATATTACCCCCATATGTGCGTTAATCTTAAAAGTACTCCAAGTGTTTTGATTATCTTGATTCAAGTCATTAGATTAGTTTATTGTAAAGTATGTAAAAATTCAAGTGTAAGGGGAATGTTCATTCCCTATGATGTATTATTTCGGATGGTAGGGTAAGAGTGTATGCAAAAATAATAATAAATAAATAAATAAATAAATAAATAAAAATAGAAAAAATTAAGAAAAAGAAAAAAAAATAGAAAAAAGAGAAAAGAGAAAAAAACAAACAGACTACCATCCCGTTTCATTTTATGTTTGTTTTATGTTTTTGTTATTTTTTGATTTATTAGCTAAAGTCGAGTCTAGTCTTGGCTTAGCAACGCCATATTGTACATGTAATTAACCAAGATGATTAACTCGCCACCAGTAAATATTGCCTTTATCCAACAAAACCGTGTATTCCATATCTCTACACCTAACGTTATAACCCTTTAAAAGACCTCTTTGATAGTTTATCCTAGGTGCTTACGCCAAGTGGTGGAGGTTTGATCCTTTCCCAAGCCTATGGTAATCTATTTTGCTTTGAAAGGTAGTGAGAGATGTTTTCCATTTCCATATTGTGATATATACTTTATTACACCCGAGAGATGTGAGTATCTAAACACTATTTGTGAGGTGCTAGTGTATGACCTCCGTGCTTGTCTTTGGTCTTTAGTGGAACGATTATTTGTTGTAATTACTTTTATATTAGTGTTAAATGACCTCTAACTTGTATTTTGATTAGAATAAAAGCGCATTTGCTTGAGGACAAGCAAATCTCAAGTGTAAGGGTATTTGATGAGGCGAAAAATGAACCGTTTTTAGGGGGTCATTTTAGCCCGGATTCGAATTTATTTGATCAAATATTGCGTTAAATCGTTCCTTTTGTCATTTTAGGTACTTTTGGAGTGAATTCTAGAAAAGGAAGCATTTTGGACGTTTTTGAAGCTTAAAAGTGAAGAAAATGGCAAAGTCTTAATTTTCCTTGCTGGGAACAGTACCTGACGGCGTCAAGAATTTCAAGTGACGGTGTCAAGAGTAATACAAGAGGTGGAAGTGGATAAAGTCCGTGACGGTCCAAAGAGTTTTGTACTATGGACATGACGGCATCACCATAGGCCGTCATGATTCAAATGTGAGTGACGGCCCAGAGTAATATTACACATGACGGCGTCAAAAGTGGATCTAGGCAATCCGATTTCATTATGGGCGGCGAGTTGACGGCGTCAGAATTTTCTTCTTGACGCCGTCACCCTGTAAAATCTATATATACTTTTGCAATTTTCATTCATTAGTGTGTAACTTTTAGGGTGTAACTTTGGAGATAAACCCTAGTCCGATTTTCACAGCTTTTTCAAGGGTTTTTACCCTTTGAAACCTTTCATGTTCAATTGAGATAAGTACTCTTTCAATTCAATCAATATATCTATGTGTTGCTTGAATATATCTTACACTTGTCTTCAATTTAATTATAGTTGTTAATTATGGGTTGATTGTTTGTTTATAGTTGTTACGGATGATTGTATTCGATGTTAGGCTTAAGAAAACTGGCAGACTTCCATTGGTAACATGCTTGAATGTTTAAAGAAACATGATCAGAGGTTTACTATGATTTTTGGTTGTATTTAATGCGTAGGATAATTCTAATGATCCCATGTTAGGATCTTCTAACGGCTTGACATAGGAGTGAAGTAGGATCCTATAGAGTTAGGAATATTGTACACGGCCCTACGACTAGTATTAAGTAATACGACCCGTCATCCATGCAATTGTAACAAATTATCAACCTGTAAAAGATATCTAGGGAGTAATGAAACCTAAGTAAACACAACTTTCCCCATTATTGTTTACACCACTAGCTTAATTAGATTTCATTTCATTTTTGTTATTTTATTTTGATTGCATCTTAGTTAATTTGGGTTAGTTTATTAGCAACTAATTCCGCCCACTCTTCTAAAACCGAGATTTTACTTGCTTTTATAAAAATATAAAAATACAAAAAGAATCATACCTCACCTCTAGACCTAGTTTTTAGGCTTTCTAATCCTAGCGACACTATTCCTGAGTTGAACGATCAATCCCCCGGTACTTGTCACTATACTATACTACAACGATCAGGTACACTGCCTAGTAGGGGTTGTAAGCTTCTCGAGATCCTTCGAGAGGTAAATCCTGGTGCGAAACCCACATATCATGTGACTAGAATTTATCTCTACCGTAGTTAGAACTTGTCTTCATCATGACTAGAACTAGTCTTCATCCTGGTTGGAACTTGTCTCTAAAATATTCCCGTACCGCATTTCCTTAAGTGTCGTAAACACTCTTCATTTTCCGCCGATACTATTTAAGGATGATTTATAATGACTATCCTATTAAAATGAATTAGGTCGCTCCTTCATTTTAAAGAGAAAGTTATAAATCAAATGGGTTATAAATTTATACGCTCTTGTTTACAAATATTGGGATGCCTGTATTTGTAATTAATGAGATATAAATGAATAAGCCCAAGTATCTATCAACTGTACAAGCATTTCCTACTCCGCTTATGCAAACATTCCTTTCTTTTTATACCATTCTTCTTCGGTATCAGAATAATCCTTCTTCATAATTCTCTTCTTCCCTTTATCTTTCTCGACTTATTCTTTCCCCTACTCCTACGATTATCTAAATCTCGGGACGAGATTTCTTCTAAGGGGGTAAGACTGTAACAACCCACAAAACCTCATTACTATCATTCCCATTACAAATACCTATAGTAGGTATTTCACAGGTAAATTTTTGCTTTTTATGTGCATTTATTACTTGCATGACTTACTAGACCTGCTCACGTATCTACACAAGCCAAATAACTCAACACTCACATCCTATAAACCCCTGGTATGCCAAGCATAAGATCACCACAACACCATATTAAGTAATCTACCAATCTAAAACACTAAATATATCACAAAACCCTAATAAACCTTAATTAAACCTTAATTACATCTATATGCTTATTTGAACCTATATGCTTGACTTAACTAGTATCAAAGTGTCTAAGGCTTAAGTATGAGTTACCTTAGGAATATTAGGATACCTTAGGACCATTAGGAATTAGTACAATTCTTTAGAACTTAGGTACAAGTCCCTTAAAGCACAAAACCATAACTAAGTCATAACTTCCTAGAATTAGGTATAGACTATCCCAAAACTTCCCCATAGATCACCACCACTTAGTATAAACCTCTTAGGACCTTTTATTAGTTATTAGACACTCATAGGACACTAATCTAGGCACAAAATCCTAGGATAAACCCTAATCTCCCACTAATCACAAATAGGTCATTTAGGTCACAAAACTAGGTCAAACCTTCCCAAATCTTTCCCATAATTTGCCATCACTTAGTATAAACCCTTTAGGACTTAGGATTAGTCACTAAACACTCTTAGGAACCTAACCTAGGCACTAAACCTTAGGAAAAACCTTAAACTCTCACTAAGTAAAAACTATGTCTAAACTTAAACTTAAACTAGTAAAACCTAAACATATGCAAGCAAGCACCCTACCACCACTCCCTAGCAGCTTACACACCATCTTGTCACTACCAAGCACCTTACCACACACCTCCATCACCTACTTGTCACCTACTTAACTAAACCACCACTAATCACCACTAACCACCATTAATCCACCACTAAAACACCACTAGTCCACCCCTAATCACCCTAAACCACCACTAAACCTCCTAAGTAGCTTACAAGCACCTCTAAGCTAGCAAGCAAGGTGGTGCATCACCACCTTGTCACCTCCTTCACCCCGCGGTGCCATTACCACCACATATACCCCTAAACTGCCTTATAGCCTCACCACCTCACCACCATAGCTCATCCTCGTCACCTTTAGACCCTCCACGACCACCCCTTGCTTAGCTTATTCAACCCCTCCTCTCGACACCTAGACCCTCCTTGCTTGGTCACGAAGGCCAAAGAGGGTATAAATACCCCTCGTACACCCTCACTTTCAAAACCACACCTTCCCTTCTTTCTCCACCTTAAATTTCTCATCTTGGTAGTAGTACAAGAGCTCTAATAAACTTTTAAGTCAAGTGGTATAGGTCTTGTATGCTTGTCGAGTCCCATTTTGCCCTAGAAAACCCTAAAACCCACGTTACACCCCTTACGACCTAGGTAAGCTTTCAATTTAGTTTCTTTAGCTTTAGAATAGTCTTAGAATAGTATTAGGATGCCTTAGATCCCTTAGGAACCCTTGCATGAGCCTTGAACCATTTCATTTACTCGTTTACATTTTAAAACCCTAAAATGAGTTTAATACATGTTTACATGCTATACACCCTTTACATGACCTATAATCTGAATTAGATAACTTGGATAGGCTAATATTAGTTAAACATAAGCTAGAAAACTTAGTTGTTACATAAAAATATAAGTTACATGCATTTAGGACTAGTTTTGCAAAACTTTACATTCATAAGGGTATATATCATAAATTCCTAAGATTATAAAGTCTAGGGACTGTTTTTGACATTTCCTAGAAGTAATAAGTGTAAGGACTAGTTTTGCAAAGTATTAAAACCTTAGGATAGATATTAAAATAAGTTATAAACTAAAAAGGACTAGTTATGCAAATATTATAAAGTTAAAGGTCTAAATGGTAAATATAGAAAAATTATAATTTAAAGGCTAAAATGTGTCATTTTCTAAAACTATAGAAGTCTAGGGACTAGTTTTGTCAAGTATAGATAGTTATAAGTATAAATAATATAAGTTTAGGGTAGAAAATGTAAATATATAAACTATAAGGGTATAAAGTAAAAATATCATATAAGTATAAAACCTAAATAAACTTAGAAGCATAATGCAATAGTAGGGAGCTTCATGCGAGGAGTACTATGTGGATATTTTGTTTTGACGAGTTTGTTGGGTTTACGAATTAAAGTGCCCTGACTCCTCGAACGATTATTGCATATACTTCTGAGATATGATGGCCCGAACGGTGTTATGATTATAACTTAAATTAATAACAATATAGATTAATAGTAGGGAGCTTAATGTGAGGAGTACTAACTTCTGAATTACGATGGCCCGAACGGTATTATGTTGATGACATAATACAATAGTAGGTAGCTTCTTGTGAGGAGTCATATACTTCTGGATTGTGATGGCCCGAACGGTGTTATATTATATCTAAAACATTAAATTGAGCTATACTGTTATTAAGTTAAGTTACAATCATAACACCGTTCAGGCCATCATATCTCAGAAGTATATGCAATAATCGTTCGAGGAGTCAGGGCACTTTAATTCGTAAACCCAACAAACTCGTCAAAACGAAATATCTACATAGTACTCCTCGCATGAAGCTCCCTACTATCGCATTATGCTTGTTTTATACTTATATGAATTTTTAACTTTATATCCTTATAGTTTATATATTTACATTTTCTACCCTAAACTTATATTATTTATACTTATAACTATCTATACTTGACACAACTAGTCCCTAGACTTCTATAGTTTTAGAAAATGACACATTTTACCCTTTAACTTATAAGTTTTCTATATTTAGCATTTAGACCTTTAAATTTATAATATTTGGATAACTAGTCCTTTTTAGTTTATAACTTGTTTTAATATCTATCCTAGGGTTTTAATACTTTGTAAAACTAGTCCTTACACTTATAACTTCTAGGGTGACCCGTTATCGCCATTCTTATTTATCCTTGTTATGGAGGGCCTCCATGTAGCTATTAAAGAAGCTTCCCAATCTCGGTTGATTAAAGGATTAAGCGTAGGAAACTCAAATTTCAAGATTTCTCTGTGGAAAACTAGAAGGGGGGGGGGGTTGAATAGTTTTACGTCTTTTAAAATTTATAGACACAAGTTTGTTTAAAAAATATCGATTCTAGTTTATGTGAACTCAATACTTGCATTATATGAACAATTGTATGGTAACTAACTAACAAAGCTAATAAGGTAAAGGTAAATAAATAAGTAATGAGAAGAGTTGGAAAGATCAAACCACAACACAAGGATTTATAGTGGTTCGGCTACAAGGACACCTTCCTTGTTCCTACTCCACTCCCCGAGTCACCTACTCGAGAGTTTTCTTCACTATGTCAACAAACTCCCTTTTGGCGGAGAAAACCTTACACACCAATTTACACACCACAACAACTTCACAACTTGATCACTACTTCTACACAACTTCTTCACACCAATATACTACACACCAATCTTCTTCACACCAATCTTCTACACACCAATCTTCTACTTCACACCAATCTTCACAACTAGCCTACTTCACTACTAATCAACTTCTACTTCCTACACAACTTCTATATCTTCTAAACAATATATAACAAGCACAACACAATATTCACAAATGAATGTATATATACACTATGCACAACTACTCTTCAACACTTCTTGAACTTGGTTGTGGAAAGAGTGTTCTTCTTTTGCACTTTGGATGAGAATGGATGATGAGGGATTGAATCACTTGAAACAAGGATTAATATACAAATGATCAAAGGGTTTTAGAGGATGTTTAGAGAGTTATAGATCTGAAAATTTCGTGCAAAAGGTGAGGAAAAAATCCAGGTTTAAGGTGGTATTTATAGGCAAAAGATTCTGACAGAGGAGCGTGGCTGGTCCCTTTAAATCAAGGCCGCCCCCCTTAAAATTAAGGGGACCGCCCCTTATAATTAAGGGGGCCGCCCAGCTGAAATGGCCAGAATCTTTGTCTTTTAGTGGGGAAAGTTTATTTGGTGAAAAACTAAATGATTTTGGTTAAACATTTGAATTCATATATTTAGTATGAATAAAACATTTTTCATTATTACCAAAAGTGTTTTTCAAAAATATATAATATGTTTATATAATTAAATAAACTTTGTGTTAGTTAATTAAATACCCCTTTGATCATGAGATGTATTAAGCACTTGTTTATCCATATCTTAAGTGATTAAGTTGGATATAGTGATATAAACTAGCTTAATACTTGTTTACGTAGTAATTATACGATTGACGATTTTACATTTTGTGATCGTCAAAATATAGAGACATCGAAAGATATAAATAACGTTTTCACACATTATTTATGTCAACAATCTCCCCCTTTTTGATGATTACAAAAATGTAAACTCATTAATCGAAAATTAATATATATTCAAGTATTATTGTGAGTTTATATCACTTCTCCCCCTTTTTGTTAGCATCAAAAAGGTTATCCCATGTTAATGGAAGCTCCCCCTTGAAGTATACTCCCCCTCGTTTTGAGGCCAAAAGGAATCGAGATATGGATATCTTGCAAAAATATTTAGTGGCAAGCAACATATATATGTATATAGCATGCAAAATTGTAAAATAATCATAACCATATCATTAATCAAGTGAAATAAATTCATCAAGCATTACATCAACCAATGAAATAAGTAATGCAACTAACAAAAGCCTTTAAAGGCTTACAATCATCATAGAAATAATAAACCAAAGCTCAAATATGAAAGTCCTCTCTAGAGCTTGCCATCCAAAATGGTTTAATATAATTTTATTTGTGAGACACCAAGCATGTTTAATTGGGAGGAATGGATGGTGAACATGGAGATGGTGATGGAGGAGGAGTGTTTGTTGATGGTGGTGGAGGAGTTGAGTTTGTTGTTGGTGGTGGATGCAACAAGTTTTCAATGTGAGAAAACATGTATTGCATTTCATCTTTTAGTCCGAACACAATTGTTCGGTTGTGGATGCAACAAAGGCAAGTGTCACCATGATCTTCAAGTAAGCTCCATGGGACGGGGTTATAGGTTGGTGGATTGATAGGGGATGATGAGAAGTGTGCATCAAGAGGTGTTAATGGTGATAGTGAGAGAGTTAATGCAAGGGTTGTGTTTTCATTGGTAGGTTGTGATGGTTGAACTATTGGTGGAGGAGATAAGTGGGTGTTAATGTAGTCATTAATGGATGAAGTGGATGGTATGGAGAGATTTGAACGTTTTTGGATTTTATTTTTCGGCTTGTGGTGGCACGTTCCACACCAAGGATTTGACGAATTTCGTCGGGATGAGGAATTTCGTCGAAATAGGGACCAAAGGTTGGTCGATAGCGATTAAGAGATTCGAGGTCCCACTCGTTTGTGAAAACGGCTTGACCTCTAAATGGAATTTGGAGGATATGACCAAATTGTTCGAGAGTTAGGGTGATAAATTCATTTTGAATCATGAAAGATATGGTGATGAAACCAAGATCATTGGCTTGGACGGTGACTTGGCTATAGAAATCCATTATGAAGAGAGGAATGATAGGTTCGTTTATTTTATAAAGACAATTGAAGTTGATGCTTGTAAACACGCGATTTATGTAGTCGGATTGAGCAAAAGCAAGATCTACTACACGTCCTTTATGAAGATTTCTATCTTCAATTTGACGATATATAAGTCCAATGGAAGGAGATGTGGTAGGGAGTTGGGAAACTTTAGGAATGTAGTTTTTAGTGTGAGAAAGCTCTTCGGTAGTCGCTTTTGGCATTTTCACCTAAACACATCAACAATACAAAAAGACCAAAATAAATATAAAGAAAGATAAAAGTATATGTGTATTGTTAAGGCTTATGTTGGAACGTAAACATACTTCGTTACTAATCCTAAGAAGTAGATTACCATGTTCCTTAATATTGTTTTTAACTCGTTCTAGATATACTTTACGATGTTTAATAAGTAGTTATGGACAAATCCAAACGCCCTTTTAAACATCTTAATATATCATGAAATTTACTAGATTTACATTAGATTGTAAAACTAGCTATTTCTTGCGAGTTTCTTATGCATGTGATTTGTTTTTGAAAAAGATGGTTTGTATTTTTACTTAAAAATGTCATTTTTAGTAATAAACCAAACGCTTCCTTAACTATTGACTTATACCACTAGTATGTCAATATATGTATGAATTATATATCTTGACAAGTCCGATTAGCAATTTTTAGGTTTATAATTATAACAAAGTTTTATAAAAATTATAATGTCTAGGTTTCGATATTATTTGGACATAATCCAAACACCCCTATATCGTGAACCAATATAATTTTTCTTGGTCGAAAAATGTAATTTCAAGTTTTACAAGTTACAAAAGTATAATGTGATTAGTTTTAACACGTTTTCAAATCATTATTCAACAATGAGTTCACTAAAAATTTTGAAAAGGAGTGTATGAAGTTTTTCAAAAATTTTCGACATGATAGTTTATAATTATTAGTTTCTAGTGTTGATTAATCATTCTAATCCTAGGAGAAGCATTTGGTTATGGAGTTTTAAGACTTAATTCGAAAAAGATTGTGAAATTGAAGAATTTTATAAAACATGCATAATCATGAATATGACCAACTAAGATGAAATTAGATGAAATGTGTTATGAAAAACTTACAATACGTAATGGTGATTGTGTTAGATGAATTTGCCCTTTGCGAATTAACCCGAATTATGTGATTTGGAAGTGATTTGAGATGTTTTTGGGTTTTGGTTTTCGTCACAGCAGAAGCAAGGGAAGGGAAGTATGAAAAAGTGGAGTGTTTGGCAAAAGGAACAAAGGGACAAACGGGTTTGAGCTATCAGATGGCCGGTCCCCTTAAACATTAAGGGGGCCGCTCTCCAAATTTTGATTTTTGTGATTTTGGTTTCTGGAAAGAACAAGAAAATATTCATATGTATGTATTAGATTTATATTTAATCAAAAATACGTTGGAGGGTATTCGCACGAAAGGAATTACTTGACACTTTTACTTGACATTTTGCCAATTAAATTTTCTTGATCATTTCGGATGAAATTTATCAAGTTGTCAAGTACACGAGAAAGTTGTGGGAGGTTCATAAGCATATGTGTGTGTGTGTATATATATATATATATATATATATATATGTAAGTAGTATGGGCTTATAAGACGAGAATAAAGGAGGGAGACGTATGCAACGGAAGTCGGGAGTTTGTTTCATCCATAGATTTTTCGACTCATCTCTCTTCATCAGCATGAGTGTTGTCGAATATTAAAGTTCAATAAGGCAAATGGGGAAAAGAAAAGGTTCGTAAACGAACAATTTCTAGTTCTAGAAAATCAACAAATGAATTTTCTAGGTTATAAGATCCTAGATATAGCTAAGTGTATATATATATATATATATATATATATATATATATATATATATATATATATATATATATATATATATATATATATATATATATATATATATATAGTATAAGTAAATAAGTATATATATGTATAGAAATAAAAACTAGAGGGAATAATGAAAAAATCAAAATTACATAAAAACTAGATACTAACCTAAGCATGCATTTGTTGACAAGGAAATAAAAGTGTTAATACAAATATCGCCTAAAAACGTTATTTATATTTTACGATCTTCGCTAAGTTTTGTTAACGACAAAATGTAAACTTTAGTTTTTAAGCAAAACTTAATCTTAGTTTTTAAGACTTGCATAAACTAGACTTTTGCTACATTTTACATTTCATAAAACACAACACAAGTTTATTTCTTAAATTAGAAATAGTCACATCACATTTATGGCAAGTTTTGTCATTATGCATTTATGGAAAGAAATGTGTTTGACTAACTTTGTTGTTGCTTGCAAGCTTTGTATTTGACTTGATTTAAGTGATGTGACATTGTTTGGTTGCTAGGAGTTATGAGACAAGACCTTGTTTGGTTTGAAGAGTTATTGCAAAAACCTACTGCAGACCCGGCGGTACCCTGGGGGTACACAGGCGGAACCCATCTGAGGGTTCCGCCTGATCCGCCGAGCATGCAGAATGATGTGCTATAAATACCAAGCCATAACTTGATTTTTGGCTAACCTCTTGAGATCATATTTTACACACACACTCATCTTTTCTTCTAACCTCTTAACATTGTAAATGTGAAGTTTCCTTTTGTAGCAAAGAAGCTCACAAGGTCAACAAAAGTTACAAGTTTCCAACACAACGTTGCAAGACTTGTTAGCTTTGTATTGTGTAAACTCTTATTGTTTACACGTCATTTGTTTGTGTATATTCTGAAGTGAGTGGTTAGTATTTTAGTCCTCAAAATACAAAGAGTGTTGGGAGTTGTTGTACCCTAGTAAAAGAACTAACGGGAGTGGTTGTGCCCTTGTAAAAGAACTTGACATTTAGCTTTGTGTCGGTAAAAGTATAAGCGACGTGTAAGGTTTTCTCCGCCGGTGAAAGGAGCTTGTTGACTAGTGAAAGAAACTCTCGAGTTGGATACTCGGGGCATGGACGTAGGGCAAGGAAAAAGAGTCCTTGTAGCCGAACAACGATAAATACTCGTGTTGTGGTTTGATCGTTTCTTTCATTTACTTGCATGTTATATATTGTGTTTGTGCATATATCTTTGATCAAACGGAAAGTTTCAAAGCTAACTTAACAAGTAAAAAAGATTTTAATCGGTAAACTATTCAACCCCCCTTCTAGTTTTCTACAATTGGCATCAAGAGCTACGTTACTCAAGCTTTTAAAATATATTGTGTTTTAAAACTTGAAACGATCCATGGATTTTGAAAATTACAAAGAAGGGCAATCTATGCAAAGACCACCACTCTTTGAAGCAAATGGTTTTATATATTGGAAAAACCGTTTTGAAACTTACGTGAAATCTAAAGATATAGATTTGTGGTATATAATTATTGATGGTGATAACGTAGTTACTAACATCAAAGATGATGATCAAAAGAAATTAATAGGTAAAAATAATGAAGCTAAAATGATGCTTTATAATGCTTTGCCTAAGAAAGAATATGAAAGAGTCTTTTTGTGTAAAACCGCCAAAGATATTTGGCAATCTTTAATTGTCACTCATCAAGGAAACTCACAAGTTAAAGATAACAAAATTGATCTTCTTGTTCAACAATATGAACAATTTGTTATTTCCGAAGATGAAATTATTGATAATGCCTTTGCTAGGTTTAACACTATTATTACTTCACTTAAAGCACTTGATGAATCTTTTTGTAGTAAGAACTTTGTCAGGAAATTTCTTAGAGCACTCCATCCGAAGTGGAGAGCAAAAGTGACGACAATTGAAGAATCCAAAGATCTTTCAAGCATGTCACTTGATGAGCTTATTGGAAACCTCAAAGTTCTTGAAATGGTAATGGAAAAAGATTCGGAACTAGTTAGAGGCAAGAAAGAAAAAGTTAAGTCCATTGCCTTGAAAGCTAGAGTCCAATCAAGTGATGATGAAGAATCTACTTCAGATAGTGATGATGAGGAATATGCTATGGCCGTGAGAGACTTCAAGAAGTTCTTTCGTAGGCGAGGAAAGTTTGTAAGGCAAACTAAAGATGACAAGAAAACCTTCCGGAAAGATCATGATGATCGAAAAGGAAAAGTTGAAAGAAAATGTTATAGGTGTGGAGACACAAGTCATCTTGTAGGAGAATGTCCAAAACCACCCAAGAGCAAACCTCAACAAGCTTTTGTGGGTGGTGCTTGGAGTGACTATGAAGGAGATGATGATGAGCCAAAGAATGATGATATCGCTCTCATGGCTCACAACTCAAATGAGGTACTCTCCGACTCATCTTACTCCTCTATAGATGATGATACTTTACAAAATGAATATAACAAACTTTGTGAGTTAAGCTTAAAAATCATAAACAAAAATAAATTTTTGAAAACTAAAAAGGAGTTTTTAGAAAATGAAGTCTATGAGTTAAAAGAAAAAGCTAAGAGATTAGAAAAGGGTAAAGGTATTGACACCTCATGCAAATCATGTGAAGAACTTAAACTTGAACTTGAGAAACTTAAAATTACTCAAAATGATCTAATCAAACAAACCACAAAGTTCAAAAAGTTCGATAAGAGCATTTCATGTGCGGATGAAATTATGAAACTTCAAAAGTCACCTTTTGATAAAACAGGTCTAGGTTTCAGGAAAGTAGAAATCATTAAGGGTCAAATGAAACAAGAAAAGAACGCACATGAAACAAACAAAATTGCTACAGCAGCCCGCGGACCAGACGGAACCCAAATTAGGGTTCCGCCCGTTGGCCCCGAGGGTTCCGCCAGGTCTGCTGCAGCAGTAACTCCATCCACATCGGATCGTTTAAAATTTGTTAAAGTTACACATAAAAATGGAACAAAACCTGCCTTTAGAACTGGAGTAGGACTTAGTAAAAATGAATTTAGAGCTAAGACTACTCAACCAAGACCTAAGACTCCAATTCCCAAACGCCCCTTTCCAAAGAGCAACTTCAACGCTCGACCAAACTACCAACAAGTTTGGAATCAAAACACTCCTGGACATTACCAAAATTCAAACTACATGCCATGGAACCCTTATGCTCTATTTTCTTATTTGGAACAAATTAATGGTATGCTTAACCAAAATGGACCCATGAGAAATTGGGGACCAAATGTTTGAGTGTTTTTCATAAAATAGGTGTGCCTCAAAGTTTGTTTGGATCCGGATGAATGGATTAAAGATAGCGGTTGTTCAAGGAATATGACGGGTAATAAAAGCCTCTTCTCAACATATCACAAATGTGATGGAGGTAATGTTACATTTGGTAGTAATGCTAAGAGCAAAATCATCGGAAAAGGTACAATCTCTCATGACTCCCTTTCTATAGATGATGTTGCTCATGTTGATAACTTTGGATTTAATCTTCTTAGTATTAGTCAACTTTGTCGTAATAAGTATAATGTCCTTTTTAGTGAAACGGTAGTAAAATACTTAAAGATGGTATAACCGTAGCCAAAGGTGTCCTTAAGAACAACGTATACGTCATGAAGTTGGATTCAACATCTAGAGACAAACTTTGTCTTACCTCATTAGATGAATCTTCAACTTTATGGCATAGACGTTTAGGACACGCTAACATGAGACTAATCCAAAACCTCTCCTCCAAAGACTTAGTTCGAAACCTACCCAAGTTGAAATATGACCAACACTTTTGTGATGCTTGCAAAGTCGGTAAACAAGTCCATAGTAGCCATAAGGCTAAAAACATGGTGTCTACATCTAGGTGTCTAGAACTTTTGCATATGGATTTATTTGGTCCATCCGCTATACAAAGTTATGGAGGTAACTTCTATACTTTGGTCATAGTAGATGATTACTCACATTATACTTGGACAAAGTTTTTGAAAAGTAAAAATGAAGCTTTTGATAAATTTGAGATTCTAAGTAAGAAAATTCAAAATCAAGTAGGGTCTAATATAGTGTCTATTAGAACGGATCACGGTCGTGAATTTGATAATGAATTTCAATTTGGAAACTTTTGTGATAAAAATGGAATTACTCATAACTTTTCGGCTCCACGTACTCCTCAATCTAATGGTGTAGTAGAACGTAAAAACCGGACATTACAAGAGATGAGTAGAACAATGCTTAATGAACAAACTATTCCACAAAAGTTTTGGTGTAATGTCGTTGACACATCAACGTACATTCTTAATCGAGTCCTAATTAGATGATTTTTGAATAAAACTCCTTATGAACTTTATAGAGGTAAAAAGCCTACATTAGGATACTTTAGAGTGTTTGGGAGTAAATGCTTCATTCTTAACACCAAGGATTATCTCACCAAATTTGACCCAAAGTCTTATGAAGGTGTATTTCTTGGATATTCACAAAATAGTAAAGCTTACATTGTTTTGAACAAAGAAACCTTAAGAGTCGAGGAATCGTTAAACGTAACATTTGACGAAAGTCCACCTCCCTCTAAGACATCACCTTTGGTAGATGATGACTTAGTTGAAAGCCAAGCAATTGAATGTCAAGAAATCTTAGGTAATGACAAGGAAGATGAACTATTAAACAAAGAACTTGTCAATGTCAAAGAATCTAAAAGTCATCCATTAGACGGTGTCATAGGCAACATTAACGAAAGAACACTTAGATCAAAAGTTCAAAATGAAAGCAACTACTTTTGTTTCGTGTCAACCATTGAACCGAAAAACATTAATGAAGCCATTAAAGATGAATCTTGGGTAATTGCAATGCAAGAAGAATTAAACCAATTTATTAGGAATGATGTATGGACATTAGTTCCTCAACCAAAGAGTCAAACAATAATTGGAACAAAATGGGTCTTTCGTAATAAAATGGATGAAAATGGAATTGTGTCTAGAAACAAAGCTAGGCTAGTAGCACAAGGATATAATCAACAAGAAGGCATTGATTACGATGAAACTTTTGCTCCGATAGCTAGGCTCGAGTCAATTAGAATATTACTTGCTTATGCGTGTGCACATAATTTTAAACTCTTTCAAATGGACGTCAAAAGTGCATTTCTAAACGGAGTCATTAATGAAGAAGTGTATGTGGCTCAACCACCGGGCTTCATCGATTTTGAAAAACCTAATTATGTTTACAAACTTAAAAAGGCTCTTTACGGACTTAAGCAAGCTCCAAAAGCATGGTATGATCGACTTAAAACATTCCTAGTTGACCATAAGTATACCATGGGCTTAGTTGATAATACTCTCTTCACTAAGAAGAAAGATTCACATATTATCATAGTCCAAATCTATGTTGATGACATTATATTCGGATCAACTTGTCAAGAATTATGTGTGGATTTCTCAAAAATCATGCATGACGAGTTTGAAATGAGTATGATGGGAGAACTCAACTTTTTCTTAGGACTCCAAATCAAACAACTAGAAGATGCTATCTTCTTTAACCAATCTAAATATATTAAGGACATGCTTAAGAAATTTGGACTAGAAGATTCGAAACCTATCAAAATTCCCATGTCCACGAAAACTAAACTCACCAAGGATGAGGAAAGTGAATCCGTAGATAGCACTAAATATAGAGGTATGATTGGTAGTCTACTTTACCTAACGGCTAGTAGACCCGACATTATGTTTAGTGTTTGTCTATGTGCTCGTTTTCAAGAAGATCCTAAAACTACCCATCTCGAAGCCGTAAAAAGGATTTTTAGGTATATTAAGGGCACTACACATTTAGGTTTATGGTATCCCAAAGGAACGGGAATAGACACCGTAGTGTACGCCGACTCGGATCATGCCAGTGACTATGTCGATAGAAAAAGCACAAGTGGTATTTGTACTTTTGTTGGACATTGTCTCACCTCATGGTTCTCTAAGAAGCAAACGGCTCTTGCTATCTCAACAACGGAAGACGAGTACGTTTTGGCCGGAAAGGCATGTCAACAAGCTCTTTGGATGAAGCAAGCTCTTGTCGACTACGGAATTCAACTCAACGACATCACAATTCTTTGTGACAACAAAGGTGCCATTGATCTTAGCAAAAACCCGGTTCAACATGCTCGTACCAAACATATTGAAATCCGTCATCATTTCCTTCGTGACAACGTCCAAAAAGGAAATATCTCAATTGAGAAAGTTTCTTCCGAAGATAACATAGCCGACATTCTCACAAAACCTCTAAAACGTGAACCTTTTAATCTTCTTAGGCTAGGCTTAGGACTCATGGAACCTACATTGTAGTTCTGGACATTAGACAAAAATCACAAAAATCGAAACAAATCCAAAACCATTTTTCTCAGCAGGGTCGACGGAACCCTCAGCCATAACGGACGGAACCCAACCCAGGGTTCCGCCGTGTCCGTCGACCTGCAGAATCATTTTCTTTGTTTATATTAAACCAAACACCCATTATCTCATACCACCACTTCAAGGCTGCTACTATTCACTTCACCACTCATCCACACCTACGAATTCTTGGTCCTTCACTCATTTACATTGCAAATCAATCATCATTGTAAGTATCCTTAACATGATTACAATCCTGATCTGAGTCTAGGAATTCTATTTCTTGCACAAAAAACAAAAACTTGGGGTTATGCATTAACTTAAGAAATTCATGCATGAGATTAGGTAATTAATAAAACTAATCATGTTTCCCATAGTTAGGAATTGCATCTTTAATTAGTATAAACATGTTTGCTAAAACACCCCATGTCAAATATTTCCAAAAATTTCTCACAAGTAGGACAAATATTTTTTCGTCTCACATTGAGAATACAAAATCAAAACGTTATTTTTAAAAAATCACTTGCATAATGTCTCTTGAATGCTAAAGGGAATACATAACCAATATGTATTTTCGGGTACATTCAAACGAAGCTACATTGAACTAGGAGCGTTTGGGTTATCTTTTGTTTTATAACAAAACTTGCATAAAACGATTTTGAAGCATCAAAATGAGTCAAGATAACCGCATCTCCACATTGTTTTCATATAGGCACACACTAGAACTTCCACATTATAATAGTGGTTTACCTAAACTAAAATGTAAAATTTTGTTGTTCTAGGAATCATCATGCCTCCTCTAACCCACTACGACCACAAGGACACCATTAAGTACCTACCAAAACACCACAAAACCAAAGGCCTTACCGCAAATCAAGTAAACGTTTTCAAAGCCCTAGAAAAACACTATGTCCATGAGGGAAGAACCATAGACCCATCCTTCCTAGAAGGCACAAACCTTTACGCCGATTTTGCCACAATCAAATTTGAGTGTCTTTTGAATATCGACGAGCCTATTTGTCCTAGGTTCATTCTAGAGTTCTATGCATCATGCGTCCTCTCAACGGATAATTATGGTCATATGTCTATCCACTTTAGGGTTAGCGGCCACCAATACTCCTTCACTCTTGAGGAGTTTGCTCAAATCTTAGGTGTTCCAAACCGTGGTACTTGCCTCTATTCCGACTTACACTCCCTCTCAACTCTTGACAACCTTCAAGACCGGATCCACCCTTATGACACACCTCTTGTCTCAAAAGACGTACTTCGTAACCACCTCTTTGTTAGGACAACCAACACTAGGAGAACCCGTGGGGGGAATGAGGTCGAGAAGGATCCATATGGAATGGAACTTAATGAACTCTTGCCCCAATTCAAGAAATGGGAGGAAGTCCTTAGAGCCAATGTCATTAGCACAACAGGGAACCGTGACCATATCAACCTTTGCCTTTGCTACATGCTCTACTTCTTGTCCGTTAGGCAACCCTTCAATCTTGCCTACTACATAGCAAAGAGAATGGCTGACATTCCCGTGCATGGCACAACGGCTATGCCATATGGAATGCTCTTGACCCATCTCTTTAGGTTCATCTCACCCATTCCACCAACTTTAAATGGTCTTCGTCTTGACTACACTCTCATTCCACACACCTTTGTTCCACTTAGTGATAAGAGAGTTTACAAAGCCCAAGGAAAACGCCCACATCCTCCTACCTCATCTTCATCTTCCTCAATGAGTGAAGATGACAATTTGCCAAACTCTAGGCTCCCACCTCTAGAATACCTTTCCCAACTTCCGGATATTCCAAATGAGTCGGAGGAGTTCAAGCAAACAAAGGGGATGTTCAAAAACATCGGGAGATTCCTCGGGAAGATGAAGAAGAAGATGGACCGTCAATGAGTGCGGGTGTGTTAGGAGTGTTTGGCACAAGGTGCTATTGGAACAATTTGGTAGTTTAAACAATATTTGTGATGTGTTTGTGTGTTACTACAATGTTTGATACACTTTGAAACATGTTTCAACTAACAATGTTGCAGGAAGAAAACTTTTGGCAAGTTGTCAAATTTTCATGGTTATGATATTTTCACTAAGTGTGGTGAAATTCTCGACCTCAAGGTCAAACTCCTATGATATGTGTGTTTAGGTGTCTAATTTTTGCATTGCCTAACCAGAAATGAAGTATCTCTTTGATTTTAGGAGTTTTCGAAAATTTTGAAAATCGTTTCGCGGGTCAAAAACGCGGACTGTGAACTTTTTCAGCCCTGGCGGATCGGGCGGATCCCAAATTTGGGTTCCGCCAGTACAAATTCTGGGTAACCCAGAATTTGCCCAACGGACCAGACGGCACCCTAATTTGGGTTCCGCCTGTGTCTTCTGAAGGTGCCGCCAGTAGCCTGCAGAATTTTGGTTTTCGTTTTCAACATTTCAACATCCAAACACCAAAATGCAATTCTTTTAGCTAGATATCCATTACCTGCAATGTGTTTAGCTTACTAAGGTACTTAGCATTCCTTATAACTCACCCAAAACCATTTCCCGCCAAAATTCAAATTTAACCATAACAACCACAAGGACCCCTCAAACATAAAGGAAGGAACCCTTTTAAGGGATCCTTGAAATCCCTGAGATTTATACTACCACAAATCCACCAAAACCACTATGCATTTAGTGCAAAACTTGTCTTCTCACTTCACCATTTTCATTGGATTGACTTCCATGATTTGACAACCCACAATTAGTTTTCCAAATCATTAGAAACCTCCATTTTTGTATGGACTAACATCAAATCCAAACACTCCTTTCCATAATCCATCAACACTATAAATTAAGCCATCCTAAACACCATCAAATCACACCTTCCTCAACACAATTTCTGAAACTTTAAACCATTTTAACCATGACCAAGTCAACAAACACCTCTCAACCATCACGACCCATCCGAAGAACCGCCCGGATAAGTGTGAAACCACTATGGTCAAACCAATCCATCAACCTTAGCTCCTCATCATCGGAGGAATTCACATCACCCATCAAAAATGAACATTTTTTGAACCTTGCATCTCCATCTCCATCACCCAAACAACCAAATGAGCACACTCCACCACCTACTAAATCACAGATTAACCCAACTCCACCAAGTGCTCCAACCCAACCATCAAAGACTCCATCACCATCACCATTACCAAAAATTGAACCTATGGAGCTTTTCGGGTCTCCTCCAACATCACCACACCCGTATGTCCAAGATTTAAATGATCTTCCACCAAGACATACCCAACCACCACCTTTTGCAAATCAATCACCAAGGTCAATTCTTGACCTTGATGAAGATCTTGAACTTACCCAACCACCACAACAAGTATACCAACCACCCAAACCGTTGTTATTTCACCCAATCTACCGTGAAATCCATGGTCCTCTTTATGGAGAACCAAATTTTGAACACCATGATCACCCAACTCCACCACCTTTTCAACCCCAAACCTTTGAGTCTTTCTTTCCCTCTTATGAGGAAATACAAAGCATGGTTGACAACCACCTTCATCAAGCAATGGAATTTCAAACCACTTTGCTTGACTCAATACCAAATCCATCCTTCACCCAAGAAACAAAACCAAACCAATCCCTAAGCCAAGAAACCAAAACCAACCCATTTTCACCCACCCATCCACATGTTTGCTCAAATTGTGAGCAAATGGGTGAAAGCATCAAAACCTTGCTTCACCAATTCCAAAATGAAACCCGGTTTGCATTCCAACATGTCATTGAACGTTTGGATGCACTTTCCCATCCCAACAAATCCTAGACAACCTATGGAGGCCGTTTGCCCCAATCTAGGAATGTAGGATTTTATTTTGTTTTCTTGGTTCTTTTTTTTTAGTTTTTGCGTACAAGTAGAAGAATAAGTCCACATTTCTTGTCTTTTGACTTTTATAAGTCAAAATTTTACTTGGAATGATATTTCTTTCTACTTACTTTTGTGCATTGTTGGTTGATCAATCTTTGGTTTGTCAATGTGGTTGCAATGTGTGTGGTAACTACAAGCTTGACTATATATATCACCAACTAACCATTTTTTGTAGGTCTCAAAATCCATGTTTCCCATCTTGGCACTCCATTTAGGGGGAGTATCGACCAAGGGGGAGCATGGCCATTATTCCGCTTCGCTACTCTACTTTTTGTTTCGACAAAAAGGGGGAGAAATATATTAAACCTTCAATACTTGATATGCTTTTCATCTCTTAAGTAAAACAAGGTTAATATAATTTTTTTTAAGTCTTGAAAACCAAGATTTTGCGTGTTACTTAAAAACAAAGTTTATGTTTTGTCATCAACAAAAAGGGGGAGATTGTTAATACAAATATCGCCTAAAAATGTTATTTATATTTTACGATCTTCGCTAAGTTTTGTTAACGACAAAATGTAAACTTTAGTTTTTAAGCAAAACATAATCTTAGTTTTTAAGACTTGCATAAACTAGACTTTTGCTACATTTTACATTTCATAAAACACAACACAAGTTTATTTCTTAAATTAGAAATAGTCACATCACATTTATGGCAAGTTTTGTCATTATGCATTTATGGAAAGAAATGTGTTTGACTAACTTTGTTGTTGCTTGCAAGCTTTGTATTTGACTTGATTTAAGTGATGTGACATTGTTTGGTTGCTAGGAGTTATGAGACAAGACCTTGTTTGGTTTGAAGAGTTATTGCAAAAACCTACTGCAGACCCGGCGGTACCCTGGGGGTACACGGGCGGAACCCATCTGAGGGTTCCGCCTGATCCGCCGAGCATGCAGAATGATGTGCTATAAATACCAAGCCATAACTTGATTTTTGGCTAACCTCTTGAGATCATATTTTACACACACACTCATCTTTTCTTCTAACCTCTTAACATTGTAAATGTGAAGTTTCCTTTTGTAGCAAAGAAGCTCACAAGGTCATCAAAAGTTACAAGTTTCCAACACAACGTTGCAAGACTTGTTAGCTTTGTATTGTGTAAACTCTTATTGTTTACACGTCATTTGTTTGTGTATATTCTGAAGTGAGTGGTTAGTATTTTAGTCCTCAAAATACAAAGAGTGTTGGGAGTTGTTGTACCCTAGTAAAAGAACTAACGGGAGTGGTTGTGCCCTTGTAAAAGAACTCGACATTTAGCTTTGTGTCGGTAAAAGTATAAGCGACGTGTAAGGTTTTCTCCGCCAGTGAAAGGAGCTTGTTGACTAGTGAAAGAAACTCTCGAGTTGGATACTCGGGGCGTGGACGTAGGGCAAGGAAAAAGAGTCCTTGTAGCCGAACCACGATAAATACTCGTGTTGTGGTTTGATCGTTTCTTTCATTTACTTGCATGTTATATATTGTGTTTGTGCATATATCTTTGATCAAACGGAAAGTTTCAAAGCTAACTTAACAAGTAAAAAAAATTTTAATCGGTAAACTATTCAACCCCCCTTCTAGTTTTCCACAAAAAGGAAATGTGTGCCTTTCGTCTTCAATGCGTTTAACTTCAAAATCTTCAAGGGAAAGTCCGAACAAGGGGTGACATCAAAGATTTCCATGTTTGAATGGCGAAAATTTTTACGTTGGTCCCTATTGTCTCATTTGACCAAAGTTATTTGTCCCGAACATGTTTTGTATTTGACTTGGGTGCATATATGGTGGAAACATTCCCCATGGATTGAAGTTCCACATTTGTTCATTATTGTTAAAGTTTCGTCTATTTTGGTTTACTCTTGGTTGAGGTGTTTTAGGTCTAGGGTAAGAATTATTCGGTTTCCTAGGTGGTGGAGTTTTAGATCTTGTTTTAGTTTTGGGCGATCCTGCTTTGGTTTTTAAAGATGATTTATAAAACGGTTTTATTTCTTCATTACTAGCTAGAGGTATTTTCTTATCATTTATGAGTATATACTTAGGATTAGATTTTGAAGGTTTTTGTTCCTTAAGTTCGCTTTCAAATTCAACATTTTTAACTTCACTTGTTGAGGCTTCGGTTGAGTTAAAACCTAGATCGGTTTTATCTCCGGATATTCTTTGAATACTTATAATTTTACTAAGTGAGTTACTACTATTTTCAAATTTATCAAGTTTACAAATTTCTTCCTTAAGTTTGTTGTTTTCACTTCTAAGCTCTTGACATGATTTACATTCTTCAAAAGTTTCTTTACCCTTTTCAAGTTGATGTATTTTAATTTTTAGTTCAAGTACTTCATTTTCTAATTGGTTGTTTATATATTTTAGTGATTTGTTTTTAGCCATAACTTGTTGTCCTAGTTTGCATAATCTATTGTTTTCACAATCTAAATCTTTTTCATCTAATGATAGATTTTCATCACTAAAATATTTGGTTTCGGAACGTACCTCACTTGATGTTTTAGCCATGAGACACTTTTCTTCCTTTGTTGTTTCTTTCTCATCTTCATCGCTATCACTCCAAGCACCTCCAACAAACGCTCTTTGATTTTGATCTCTTGTCATCATTGGACATTTTCCAATAAGGTGATTCGGATCACCACACTTGAAACATTTTCTCTCATTCTTGCTATACTTGTCATCATTATTCTTTTGAGATGTTCTTCTTTCATCGTGTGGTTGTCTAACGAATCTTCCTCGCCTTTTGAAGAATTTCTTGAAATCTCTTACGGCCATGGCATATTCTTCGTCTTCGCTTTCGGAAGATGAGCTATCTTCGTTGTTGGATTCCTTTCTAGCTTTCAAGGCGATTGACTTGCTTTGCTCTCGTTTCCCTTTAACCATTTCGGAGTCCTTCTTTATTATTGCTTCGTAGACTTTTAAATTACCAATTAATTCATCAAGTTGTAGCGTTGACAAATTCTTTGATTCTTCAATAGCCGTCACTTTAGCTCGCCATTTTGGGTGAAGAGCTCTAAGAAACTTCCTAACAAAATTCTTACTAGAGAAATTCTCATCAAGTGCTTTTAAACTTGTGATTATAGTGTTAAATCTAGCAAAAGCATTATCAATTGATTCCTCTTCCGGAATCGTGAATTGCTCATATTGTTGAACAAGTAAATCTATTTTGTTATCTTTGACTTGATTATTACCTTGGTGGGTTATTAATAAAGAGTTCCAAATTTCTTTTGCGGTTTCACACATAAAGATCCTTTCGTACTCTTTACGTGGTAGGGCATTGTAAATAACCATTTTTGCTTCATTATTTTTAGCAAGTTTTCTTTTTAAATTATCATTTTGTTTTTCAAAAGGTACGATTTCATCTTTCTTAGTTTCGGGGTTATTTTGAATAGGTAAAAAATCACCATTGGTAATAACATGCCAAAGATCTAGATCTTTTGATTTCACATAAGTTTCGAATCAATTTTTCCAATATAAAAATCCATCACTTTCAAATAGTGGTGGTCTTTGCATAGATTGCCCTTCTAAATATTTTTCAGATTCCATAGATCGTTACAAGTTTTAAAATACAATATATTTTAAAAATCTTGCTAGACGTGGCTCCTGATACCAATTGTGGAAAACTAGAAGGGGGGGGGGGTTGAATAGTTTTACGTCTTTTAAAATTTATAGACACAAGTTTGTTTAAAAAATATCGATTCTAGTTTATGTGAACTCAATACTTGCACTATATGAACAATTGTATGGTAACTAACTAACAAAGCTAATAATGTAAAGGTAAATAAATAAGTAATGAGAAGAGTTAGAAAGATCAAACCACAACACAAGGATTTATAGTGGTTCGGCTACAAGGACACCTTCCTTGTTCCTACTCCACTCCCCGAGTCACCTACTCGAGAGTTTTCTTCACTATGTCAACAAACTCCCTTTTGGCGGAGAAAACCTTACACACCAATTTACACACCACAACAACTTCACAACTTGATCACTACTTCTACACAACTTCTTCACACCAATATACTACACACCAATCTTCTTCACACCAATCTTCTACACACCAATCTTCTACTTCACACCAATCTTCACAACTAACCTACTTCACTACTAATCAACTTCTACTTCCTACACAACTTCTATATCTTCTAAACAATATATAACAAGTACAACACAATATTCACAAATGAATGTATATATACACTATGCACAACTACTCTTCAACACTTCTTGAACTTGGTTGTGGAAAGAGTGTTCTTCTTTTGCACTTTGGATGAGAATGGATGATGAGGGATTGAATCACTTGAAACAAGGATTAATATACAAATGATCAAAGGGTTTTAGAGGATGTTTAGAGAGTTATAGATCTGAAAATTTCGTGCTAAAGGTGAGGAAAAAATTCAGGTTTAAGGTGGTATTTATAGGCAAAAGATTCTGACAGAGGAGCGTGGCCGGTCCCCTTAAATCAAGGCCGGCCCCCTTAAAATTAAGGGGACCGCCCCTTATAATTAAGGGGGCCGCCCAGCTGAAACGGCCAGAATCTTTGTCTTTTAGTGGGGAAAGTTTATTTGGTGAAAAACTAACTGATTTTGGTTAAACATTTGAATTCATATATTTAGTATGAATAAAAAAATTTTCATTATTACCAAAAGTGTTTTTCAAAAATATATAATATGTTTATATAATTAAATAAACTTTGTGTTAGTTAATTAAATACCCCTTTGATCATGAGATGTATTAAGCACTTGTTTATCCATACCTTAAGTGATTAAGTTGGATATAGTGATATAAACTAGCTTAATACTTGTTTACGTAGTAATTATACGATTGACGATTTTACATTTTGTGATCGTCAAAATATAGAGATATCGAAAGATATAAATAACGTTTTCCCACATTATTTATGTCAACATTCTCATTTATTCTATGCCGGCGACGTGGTTATGATCTCGGTTTAGAATACAAATGACATGGGTAATATTATTCGGGTCTTAAATGTTTTCTATCTAGCATTAGGCATAAAATCAATATCAATAAGTCTTGTGTCTACGGTGTCGGATTTTCCACTGAATCTATGGCTAGCTTGACGGGATGCTCTTCAGGTTCATTACCGTTTGGTTACTTAGGTCATCCAATTAGCGCGAATATGAATAAGGTTTCGAGATGGAATACATTGGTTGATCAGTTTAGAGCTAAACTCACATCATGGAAAGCTAATCTTTTATCGATTGGTGGGCGTCTAACGTTACTAAAAATGATGTTGGGTAGTTTCTGTATATATTACATGTTCATTTTTAAAGTTCCGATAAAATTTAATAAAATTTTAGAGAGTCTTAGAGCTACATTTTTCTAGGGTGGTGATAATGTAAAAAAAAAGTCTTGGATAACATAGGACCTCGTATTGGCATCCAAGGCTCATGGTGGTTTAGGTGTGGGTAGTTTAAAGTCATTCAATTTTGCTTTACTCCAAAAGTGGCGTTAGAGATTCTTGACTCAACCAAATACCTTATGGGTGTCTCTAATTAAAGCTATTCATGGAGAAGACGGGGGATTAAATGTAACAACCCAAAAAACCTCATTACTATCATTCCTATTACAAATACCTATAGTAAGTAGCTCACAGGTAATTTTTTTCTTTTTATATGCATTTACTACTTGCATGACTCACTAGACCTGCTCACGTATCTACACAAGCCAAATAACTCAACACTCACATCCTATAAACCCCTGGTATGTCAAGCATAAGATCACCACAACACCATAATAAGTAATCTACTAATCTAAAACACTAAATATATCACAAAACCCTAATAAACCTTAATTAAACCCTAATTAGGTCTATATGCTTATTTGAACTTATATGCTTGACTAAACTAGTATGAAAGTGACCAAGGGTTAAGTATGAGTTACCTTAGGAATATTAGGATACCTTAGGACCATTAGGCATTAGTACAACCCTTTAGAACATAGGTACAAGTCCCTTAAAGCACAAAACCATAACTAAGTCATAACTTTCTAGAATTAGGGATAGACTATCCCAAAACTTCCCCATAGATCACCACCACTTAGTATAAACCTCTTAGGAGCTAGGATTAGTTATTAGACACTCATAGGACACTAATCTAGGCACAAAACACTTGGATAAACCCTAATCTCCCACTAAAGACAAATAGGTCATTTAGGTCACAAAACTAGGTTAAACCTTCCCAAATCTTTCCCATAAGTTACCACCACTTAGTATAAACCCTTTAGGACATAGGATTAGTCACTAAACACTCTTAGAAACCTAACCCAGGCTATAAACCTTAGGAAAAATCTTAAACTCTCACAAAGTAAAAACTAGGTCTAAACTTAAACTTAAACTAGTAAAACCTAAACATAAGCAAGCAAGCACCCTACCACCACTCCCTAGCAGCTTACACACCATCTTGTCACTACCAAGAACCTTACCACACACCTCCATCACCTACTTGTCACCTAATTAACTAAACCACCACTAATCACCACTAATCACCAATAACCACCACTAATCCACCCCTAATCACCCTAAACCACCACTAAACCTCCTAAGCAGCTTACAAGGACCTCTAAGCTAGCAATCAAGGTGGTGCATCACCACTTTTTCACCTCCTTCACCCTGCGGTGCCATTACCACCACATACACCCATAAACCACCTTATAGCATCACCACCTCACCACTATAGCTCATCCTCATCACCATTAGAACCTCCACGACCATCCCTAGCTTAGCTTACTCACCCCTCCTCTCAACACCTAGACCCTCCTTGCTTGGTCACCAAGGCCAACGAGGGTATAAGTACCCCTCGTACACCCTCACTTTCAAAACCACACCTTCCCTTCTTTCTCCACCATAAATTTCTCATCTTGGTAGTAGTACAAGAGCTCTAGGAAACTTAGAAGTCGAGTGGTATAGGTCTTGCATGCTTGTCGAGTCCCATTTTGCCCTAGAAAACCCTAAAACCCACGTTACACCCCTTACAACCTAGGTAAGCTTTCATTTTAGTTTCTTTAGCTTTAGAATAGTCTTAGGATAGTATTAGGATGTGTTAGATCCCTTAGGAACCCTTGCATGAGCCTTGAACCATTTCATTTACTAGTTTACATTTTAAAACCCTAAAATGAGTTTAATACATGTTTACCTACTATACACCCTTTACATGACCTATAATCTGAATTAGATAACTTAGATAGGCTAATATTAGTTCAACATAAGCTAGAAAACTTAGTTGTTACATAAAAATATAAGTTACATGCATTTAGGACTAGTTTTGCAAAACTTTACATGCATAAGGGTATATATCATAAATTCCTGAAATTATAAAGTCTAGGGACTGTTTTGACATTTCCTAGAAGTTATAAGTGTAAGAACTAGTTTTGCAAAGTATTAAAACCTTAGGATAGATATTAAAACAAGTTATAAACTAAAAAGGACTAGTTATGCAAATATTATATAGTTAAAGGTCTAAATGGTAAATATTGAAAACTTATAAGTTAAAGGGTAAAATGTGTCATTTTCTAAAACTATAGAAGTCTAGGGACTAGCTGTGTCAAGTATATATAGTTATAAGTATAAATAATATAAGTTTAGGGTAGAAAATGTAAATATATAAACTATAAGGGTATAAAGTGAAAATATCATATAAGTATAAAACCTAAATAAAGTTAGAATCATAATGCAATAGTAGGGAGCTTCATGCGAGGAGTACTATGTGGATATTTTGTTTTAACGAGTTTGTTGGGTTTACGAAGTAAAGTGCCCTTACTCCTCGAATGATTATCACATATACTTCTGAGATATGATGGCCCGAACGGTATTATGTTGATAAAATAATACAATACGTGAGTAAGGCGGTCTAGTTCCCAAATCACTATTTGCATCACTTAGATTACCCTAAGCCCAGGTGAGTTCATAGCCTCATACTCTTTTAAAATGCTTTCACTCTAAATGCTTTATAAACCCTGTGAGGGGGATACATGCTACTTGCTTTACTTAAAACCGAATACAAGTCTTTTTCTTTGGTTGTTGCACGAGTAAACTAACTGCCACCACTACATAACCAAAATTCATGAATCTAATCGTTTGGGATATTTTACCCACGCGAACGCAAATATAGTTGATAGATATATTGGAGTTTGACAACTCCCGTTCGTATTAACACCTCACTGGGTGGTACCAATAAGTACTATATTTGAACCCACTGAAGGTTTAACTTTGGCAAGTTATCCTTCCCATCCCTCATGGTTGGGTCTGCAGCCCCTATGACCTGGATTGTTAACGTGTGGTTCATGAGCTTAGTGCAACATATCCCACTCATGATAATTGTGCATGCATCACAATTATCACACACCTTACATTTTCCTAGATGGGTGTAATAACTGAACCCAGGGAACTTGTATTCACTAACCCTTAAACCTATGACTCTCACTCAACACCTAGTGTTGACTTTTTAAGCATGTATTCTAGGTATATCACTTCTATGGATTCATGGCAGAAGGAAGCACAGAACTCGGAGGACTTTTCATGGTTATCATTCAAACATAACCTAACACCAAGATTTTTGGGACCTCATCAAAAAAAATAAAAGTATATCTTTTTACAATTAAAACTCTGATAATAATGAATGATAACTAAATTTCTAAAATGTCTCTTTTCGAGTCGTTTTCTATTATTGTAACTATGATTCTGTAGGACCTTAGATATATCAACTTTATCACAAATATAAGCACTAGAAGAAGGAAAGATGGTGACTTGGTAAGATGTATGTGTGGCGTTAATCTTTAATAAGAATAAGAGATGAAATAGAAAGCTTTTATTAAGAGAAACACACACACTTTCACACACAAGCACACCTTACAAATGAGAGGTAAGGTGCCTTTTATAGTTCCATACATAGGATTTCTATGGGCTTGGGCTTGGGCTTGGACTTGGTTACATGATTAGATAACAAGGCTTATGAAACATAGCACATGACATATTAGCTTGCCAAGTCCAAGGCCCAATGACTAAACTATTACTAATCTTAACAAATGACACAAAGTTATAATATGAGAATGACCATCACTTCTATATATATATATTTAATGCTAACAATTTCCCCCTAAGGGGTGGTCATTCGAATGATGCTCCACGTGATTAGGTCTTCCGTGTTCTTTGTCTTTAACTTTGTGTGTCATTGCAGAATAGTATTTAGTCTTTGTTCCTTCATGCTTTCTGATCTTTGATGATTGACTTTTCATCACTCTTTGTTCTTTTGTGATGTGGAGTTATCTGCCCTTCGTCACTTCTACGTCTGTGGTGGTTGTTTTCCATTCCAACATGCTCATCCATCTTCAGTCTTTGTGATACATGCATTTTTAGTTCTCGTTCTTTTACACAGATACTTCTGTAGATACATTCACATTGGGTAGAATCTTTCTTTGAACCTTGCTTTGCTTTGATCTTTGTGAGAACTTTCCTTTGACTTTGTGATGCATGTATGAGCATGTGGAATCCTTCGCCATGGAGATGATGTATAGCTGCATGAAAACAGTTAGCAATAAATCAACCGGTACTTACAGATAAGGAATTAGAGATTGTCAACAGCATAGTGTGAAGACTCCTTCTAATCCTTACCATGGCCTTTCCCATGTCAGATACTCTCGAGAGAGCTTACAAGACCTACTTAGTAGCTCAATGACTGGGTGAGTCGCTGGGGATCACTCCACGACTGTAGACCGTTTGAAACCACCGCGAACACTAAGCGTAACCCATAAAGAATTACCGAAGTGACCTGCTGTCAGGGCTGCTTGATGTTGACCCTGGCAGGAATTTCCATTCAATCATTGAGAATCACAAAAGTGAATCCTCTCATAAATGTTCTGGCAGATTGCTAAGATCTGCATAGGACTCTAAAGTTTACATCTGGCGTCCTTAATGATGAACAACTAGTGTAGAAATATCATGTGTTCCTATGAGATCTTTTGATGAATCTCGGGGCTCTAGACTCGATAAGTGCACATTTGGTTTCCTATGCGGAGATTAGGGAGAGGTCTCCTGCTTCAATATCAACCATCTCTAAGAGACAGGTCGATAGATTACACCGGTTCCCCGTGAGAATGAAACAAGCTCTTTTAAGAGAACTTGAGTGGGTAAGAAGGTTTAGTGCAGTGCGTCACTGGGTCCATGACGTCTTAGTCTTCAATACCCGTGTCACCTTAGTAACAACCAGTAGCATACGAATTGTACCCGGTGTCTGCCCTAAGGTTGAACATTTGGAGGGCTATTTCTTTTCACCCTTTTTCATAACTTTTCTTTTTAATTCTTCAACCCCTTCTTTCTCCTTTCTCATTTTCTCCTTTTTTCAATCATACCTAAGGACTTCTAATTATAATCTATTGGATTTGTCCTTGGGTAGATCCCTCCGGCTCTGGCGGATCATAGGACGGTTTTCCCTAACCTTAGTCACCTTATAACTCCATGACTATCCTATCATTGCCATGAAACCATTTATTGAAAATCTCTCAAAGTGTTTATGATAATAAAACACATTGTTGTTACCTCGAGAGTTTTGCATTTCTTTTGAAGGACTCCCCCTTCACATGTGCTCATGAATTATTTAAGAAATTTGCACATGCGTGAGGAGTTTGCACTTTTTGAATTGATCCACTTTCAGTGAACATGACCGATTCGAGACACGCTTACATCACTAGTTAGACTAGCTTGAAATTATTACCCGTCCTGGTCAAGTCCAAAGAAAGTCTCTCGATATGGTACATTCTACTCAGACAAGTCCTATTCGAGACACGCTTACATCACTAGTTAGACTAGCTTGAAATTATTACCCGTCTAGGACAAGTCTTTTTGATTACTAACATTTTAAGCTTCGTCAATTCATTGGTACTTACTGAGTCGAGCTCTTCTGAGATTCAGTCACAAACTTTAAACATCTTTGATCACATTTTAATCATGTCTTCTCCCCTTCAAAAATAGCATATTGTGATATTTTTGATATCAACAGATTAAGAAAAGGCTTTTTGGAGAGAAAGAAAGATTCATTTTGCATGAATTTGGAACAATTTTATTTTTGTACTCCCCCTTAATGATAGCATATTTTAAAATCAATTAAGGGTTTAGAGGGAGTTATCTTGAGCACTCATTTTGAGATTTTGAGAAATCTTTTGAACAATCTTGAAAAAGTGCTCAAGAATTCTGTTTGAAAACGAGTTTATGCTTGAAATCTTTTTCGTTTGTTTAGACTCGAACTTATTGAAAAAGATTTCATCATTGAACGTACGATTCCTTGATTTGAAAATAATCAGAAGTCATCATTTTAAGTCCGGGTTTCGTACTGAAGTATACGAAAGCCATTGTGAAGAAACTTTTGAGAAACGACATGTTTTAGAAAAACATTTAAAAGAACTCCCGTTCAAGCATCTGTACATGTCTGTATCATTGTTGAATGACATTTCTAGAAACGTACAGAATATTGACATGTCGTGAGAAGAATATTTTTGGATTTTTTTGATTTTATATTGTTTTTGTATTTTTTAAAAATTTTATATTTTTGTATTTTGTTTTTGTTGGTTTTTCAAATTTTGTATGTTGTTTTTTTCAAAAATAGTTACAGCAAAGCAATTTTGAAAACCTTTTCAAGAAGATCAGAGAAGACGTTCTAGCTCCTCAGGAGTTAGGCTTCGCATGCCAATTCGTCGAACTAAATAGTCAAACCGTTCTTTTGGTAGGGCTTTAGTAAATAGATCGGCGAGTTGGTAATCAGTCTTAACGAAAAATAATTCAACAGTACCCTCTTGTACATGTTCTTTGATGAAATGGTAGCGGACTTTGATATGCTTCGTCTTAGAGTGTTGTACGGGATTGCACGAGATGGCTATGGCACTTTTTGAGTCACAATACATAGGTATTCTGTCAAAAGTAAAGCCATAATCTGTGAGCTATGTCCGCATCCAAAGAACTTGGGCACAACACGCAGATAGAGACACATACTCGGCTTCGGCGGTTGATAGCGCAGTACAATCCTGTTTCTTTGACGACCAGCTTACTAGCTTTTCACCAAAAAATTGTGCTCCACCTGATGTACTCTTTGCTGTAAGTTGATCACCGGCATGGTCGGCATCTGAAAAAGCTGTTAGATTAAACCCCGAATCCTTCGGATACCAAAGTCCCATGTTAATGGTGCTTCGTAGGTACTGAAAGATCCGTTTAACCTTTTTGAGGTGAAGTTCGGTAGGCTTTGCCTGAAACCGTGCTAACAAACAAACAGCAAATTGAATATCGGGTCGGCTAGCAGTTAAGTACATGAGAGAACCGATCATGCTCCGATATTTTTTTGGATCGATGGGTTTTCCAAACAAATCAGCACCTATTTTTGGTGAAGTGACCATTGGTGTACCAACAGAATCATAATTTTCCATTCCATGTTTTTTCAAAATCTCTATTGTATATTTAGCTTGATTGATGAAAATACCACGAGGGGATTGATGTATTTGTAACCCAAGAAAGAATTTTAGTTCCCCCATCATGGACATTTCAAATTTGCTTTTCATGAGATTTTCAAAATGTTTTGAATGGTTAGGATTGGTTGATCCAAAAATTATGTCGTCCACATAAATTTGTACGATCAAAATGTCATCTTTGAATTTTTTGATAAACAAGGTGTCATCAACTGTTCCTTTTGTGAAATTGTTTTTGAGCAAGAAAGATGATAGTTCGTCATACCACGCTCTTGGAGCTTGTTTTAAACCACAAATTGCTTTCTTAAGCTTGTAGACGTAGTCTGGATGATCTTTGTCGATGAATCCCTCTGGCTTACTCACATACACTTCTTCTTTCAGAGTTCCATTCAAGAAAGCAGTCTTAATATCCATCTGATAGACTGTGATGTTTTTGTGAGTGGCATAGGCTAAGAAAATCCGGACTGCTTCAAGTCTAGCTACAGGCGCGAATGATTCCTCGAAATCTATCCCTTCTTCTAGTGGATAACCTTTAGCCACGAGACGAGCTTTGTTGCGAATAACAGTCATTTCCTCATCCAGTTTGTTCTTCCACAACCACTTGAGATCAAGAACACGTATATCAAGTGGTCGTTCAACAAGTTCCCAACTATCATGTAAATCGTATTGAAGAATTTCATCCTGCATCGCTTCTATCCAAGGGTATTCTGCCATTGCTTCCCGAATGTTTTTTGGTTCTTTGAGGCTGATTGAGCAAATATAAATGCACAATTCGAGATCAGTGGCAAGTTGTCTCCTTGTCTGAACTGGCTTTGAAGGTTCACCAATAACATGTTCTATTGGATGGTCTTTTGTCCATTGAAACGTAGAAGGGTACCTTGGGTGTAACGAATGTGTGTTAGATGGTTCTTGTAACCTTGAAGAAGATTCAGCAGAGTCTGTTGCAAACGGGTTTTCAAATATTTCTTCTTCTTCTAACGCATCATTGTTTGAATTATTTGTTGGTTCTTCTTGAAAATTTGTGTTTTGGTTTTGCTCATCAACGATTGGTAGAACAGTTTCAAGTACTGGAGTTGCTTGAGTAGATGTAGATGATGTTGATGTAGTTGGTGCTTTAGCTTCGATTGTTGTAGATGCATCTTGTGATGGTGGTGGTGGTGGATGGTTTTGAGCGGGTGCAGCGGAATGTTGTGGAGATGCATTTGTCGAAGTTCCACCATAGTATTCATCAAACATTAACTTGAAGAAATTTTCCAGTTCTTGTTCTGAAGGTTTATCCGCGTTTGTTGACTGAGCTCCTTGAGGCACGAGTCCTGAACTGATATGTCCAGAAGTCTGTTGGTTTGGTTCGGGTCCTAATCCGTTTTGATTAGAAGCCATCGGATTAAGCGCGGGTTCTAGAGCGAGTCTCTCAGAAGCCATTTGTGAAATCTCGTCAAACTTCACATTCATCGTCTCCATTATCCTTTTTGTTCTTCTATTATACACCCTGAATGCCCTCGAGTTTTCTGAATATCCAATGAAGATACCAATATCACCCTTAGCTTTTAACTTCCCTAGATCTTCTCTGTCATTCGTCGGATAGCACAAAGCGCCAAACACGTGAAGGTAAGAGATGTCAGGTTTACGGTTGTTTACTAGCTCATATAGGGTTTTATTGAATCTCGGATGGACTAGGGATCGGTTTTGAGTAAAACAAGCAGTGGCTACAGCATCAGCCCATAAGAAAAGTGGTGCACTAGAATAAATCAGCATTGTACGAGCAGCTTCCACAAGAGTTCTATTTCTTCTTTCAACTACCCCATTCTGCTGTGGAGTTCTAACAACAGATGTTTGGTGTGTGATTCCAACATCTTCAAGGTAAGTTCTTAACTCCTGGTTTGTAAATTCTGTGCCATTGTCTGTTCTTATAATCCTTACTGGAGCTTGAAGTAGAACTTGAATACGCTTCAGAAAGGTGATGATGATGCCTGGTGCTTTGTCTTTCGATCTCAAAAACTTTACCCAAGTATATCTTGAATAATCATAAACAATAACGAGAATATATTTCTTCCCATTAATGCTTTCAACTCTCATTGGGCCACATAAGTCCATGTGCAACATATGTAACCTTGCTTCCGAACTAGATATGGTTTTGGGTTTATATGATGCTCTTTTACTTTTTCCTTGTTCGCACGATGGACATAGGTGTTCCTTGGTGTATTTGAACTTAGGAAGTCCGGTGACGATGTTGTCTTTGGCTAACTTGTTGATCGTGTCGAAATTGAGATGGGATAATCTTCTATGCCACAGCCAGGACTTAGTTTCGGTTGCCCTTGTCATAAGACAAATTGGTGATGTAGAAGCCATTTGGTTGATGTCGATAGCATACAAGTTTGTACCACGATTACCAGTTAAGAGATCATCACCAACCAAATTTCTAATAAAAACCGTGTTTCTCCTGAATGCAACTTCTAAATCTGCATCACAAAACTGCCCAACTGAAAACAAATTGTGTCCCAATCCTTCGACGTAGTAAACTCGAGTGATTAAAAAATTCCCAAATCGAAGATCTCCATAACCCTGAATAGCTGCTACATGATCATTTCCAAAGCGTACAGTTCCCATGAATTTCCAGACGAAATTGATCAGCAGCTTTAAATTCCCGGTCATGTGCTTGGAGCAACCCGAGTCGACGATCCAAAGACATATTTCGATAACCTGCCAAGAACAGAAGAGTTTGTATTTGGAAACCGTTTTAAATTAGGTTCCATGGGGTTAGGAGTAAAATCTAAATCACACTCATAGACATTTGTTACTTGTTTAGCTTGAGCTATTTCTAATTTGCCGTTCTGAAGAGTGAACTCTCTACCCGTTGGTATCCACATACAAAACTTAAGGTAGTTCCTAGGCATTCGACTAATAGTGGTAGACCTAAAGCGTGCAACTAATCTTTCTATAGATCTAGATCTAGCAGTAGGTCTTTTTGGAACATTCTTCTGTTCAGGCGTAACATTCACATTCTTAGAAACACATTCATCATGAACATCATTAATTAAACATTTCTTGCATATTAAACAAACAGAGTCATTACATGCATTAGAACCAGTACTTTCGACATTACATTCAGATGAATCATGTTTCTTATTACAAAGCGATAAATTCCTAGGGTGTTCTTCTACTTCTTCAACATTATTCTTGCTGCTACTCGTAGAGGCAGACGAGACTCTATTGTTCCGTGTATTGCTCCTAGGCCTTAGTCTGCTGCTCCTAGAGGTGCTTTCTAATCCTGTAGAAGGTAAGGCACATGCATTAGGATTTATATTGTTGTCCTTTTTAGCATCACTAGACTCTTTAGAATTATCCTCTTTGCACGCATTTGTCTTAGATGTTGAGGCAGACGCACTAGTGGGACTAATCCTAAAAAGGCCAGGTGCTATCACTTTTGGTGTTTTGACAGCCGCTTTTCCTTTATCAACAATCTTAACATTTTCACTTGTCTTAGGCAAGGGTGTTGGAGTGACTGGTTTTGTCAAATCCTTTTTCTCATCGACTTTTGGAGCAAACCGTGAAATTGACATTTTTGGTTTTTGAACCGTGTTTGAAACATTTGGTTTCTCCGAAGTCAATGGTTTTGCAAACTTGGTTTCCTCACCCTTTCCTTTTTGACTTTCAAGCTGAGCCCTCAAAAGATCATTTTGCTCTTTCATTTTCTTTAAGGCATGCTCATACGACAATTTGTCATACTTGCATTCTTCCTTTTTTCGATCAAGTTGTTTAAAATATGAGACATTTTCTTTTTCAAGCTTTATAAGAGCATTTTCGTATTTGGAAACAATGTCGGAGGTCTCAGCTCTTAGTCTTTCATCGTCTTGAACAGAATATGTTTGTAAAATGATGGACATAATATCAGTGGTCATAACAGCTTCGAAGAGAGAATCATTTATGTTTTCCAAAACATTCATGTTTTCACGAGTTCCATTAGCTTCGTGTACCAGGGATTTGTGGTCCTTGACAAAGTCGGCCGTTTCTTTTAAGAAAGCTTGTTCAAAATGGATTACCCTCGCACTGATGTTATTCAGTGGGATAGTAATTTCGTTTTCAAAAACCTTTTTCTGCTCAATATGAAAACTGGAATGCCAGTTGTTAATACTGATTGTAGTTTTAGAATTAACAATATTTTGAAGTTCTTGAATTCTCTTTTTAACGTCATCCAGAATGTCTCTAGCCTCACTTGTATTAAAAGTGTTGTTAGAAGACATTTGTTCCATTTTTGAAAGAGATTTGGAAACAATTACTTTCTTAGAAAACATTTTTGAGAATGGTCATTTTATGGAAAACACAGATGGTTCTTTTTGTGGAACAAAAGTAATTCCCGAAAGTTTGTTCAATTTGTTGTAATCAATAGGTTTTAAATCCTTTTGTTTCATTTTATTTATGCTCTCTTCGACATGTTCTATCGTTTGCACAGAATCCCGAATGACGGGAGGATCATGTTTGGTGTAAATCACATTACCATTATACAAAACATTCTGTTCTTGCTGAGCTTTCTTGAGATTACTGGGGGTGTTGTTACCAAGAGCCACTTTATGTTTCGTATGATAAATCGGATTAGTTTGATTTGAAATCATTTTCATTGTTTGACTTGACTGACCCGACTTAACCAGTAATTCTTCTAAATATGCAATCATGTGTTCTGACTCTACGATTTCGGCCAAAAGTTTGTCTTCTTTCTTTGCAAAGTCCTTTTTCAGCTCGTCCCTATCTTTTTCAAGATTGGTATAAGCTGATTTTTGTTTAGAAAGTTGGTTTTGTAAATCAGAAATTTCCGCGTTTAAAGATTTTATCTTTTTGAAAGAATTAACATCAAGTGTATCAAACTTGAGTTGCAATTTTTTTTCCCTTGAAACGGAATTTTGATAACCAGTTTCTAATTCAGACAATCTTTTGTTATGAAATTCAAAAGCTTTAACGTTTTCCTTGTAACTCTCAAGCTCAGCGGTCAATTTAACATTCGCGGCCTTAACATCGCGATTGACCTTTTCCACATTCTCAATTTCAATACGACAATTATTCAATAATGATTCAAACAAAGCACGTGTTTCCTCATCATTCTCAGCATGCTGTGAAACGAAGCCTCCATTCTGATTCACATCTGGAGTCGCTGAAGGAGTATTGCTACTACTTGGCGTGTCCAGGAATGTATCATAAGTGGATGCTTGCTTCTCAAAATGTTGTTCCTTATGAGGAGACATATCAAATATATCATTATTGTGACATGTGTTGAAATTTGATACCTCAGATGGTGCATTGGTGTCATAAACAGGAAGTGTATCAGAATCCGTGTCATACTTAGCTTCCTGAAGATTCGCCATGAATATGCAGTTCGCATCGATATCCTCTCTATCTTCCATGTCATCCATAAGAGCCATAAAATCATTCTCCTCTGCGTTCAACTGAAACCCTGCCTCATTCTTTTGTGCCAACAGTAATGCTTTCTGCAAGTACGCTGTATCTTTCTTGTTCGGCTTAGTAGGACAGTTCCTTGCCATATGACCTACACCCTGACAGTTGAAACACTTAACCGGATTACCCTGATTCACATTTCCCAAATTCCCAACTACTGGAGCTGCAACATTTCTATTCTGATTACCCATTGCCTGATTACCAACTTTCTGACCCCTCTGACTTCCAACAAACTGACCCATCTGATTCCCTACATACTGACCATGCTGATTCCCTGCATACTGACCTGCATTCAGCATATTCTGATTACCCATGTGAAATCCAGTAGCATATCCTTGTTGATTCCCATAAACTCCAACCATTTGGCCTCCATAACCCATATTGAAACTTGGTTGAGCAATCTGCTTGTTGCGAGTGTTCGATGAAATCCTTTGGTTGTTGTTAGTTGGTGTAGAATAGCGTCCTTGGAATGCCTTTGACAGAAAAGCAAACGCTTGGGTCAATGCTGCAGTAGCTTCATCATTTTTAGTGAATTCTGGTTCTTGGAATTGTTGGTATTGCTGTTGTGGAATAACATGTTGTTGTTGCTGTGGGTAGAACTGTTGTTGGTAGACCGGTGTTGTTTGTTGAATGTATGAAGGTTGCATGTAGTTGTGAGTGGAAGATGATGATGGTTGTTGTGTGTTCACTGGTAGCAGTGTTGGTGTAGTAGCAATTAATGCAAGAGGATCATGATTCTTTGCCAATCTTTCTTTCCTTAGTTCATTAGCCTCAACTTGGTTTTGCTTCAAAAAGTCATAGAGTTGATCATAATTCACCTTATGTAAATCCTTTGTTTGATTGACAATTGTAACATAACGACCCCATTCTTCTGGAAGATTATTGATGAATTTGATGTTTGTTGCAATTGTTCGAGGTGTCAACCTGTTTCTGATTAACTCATTCATCAAAGTGCAAAACCTTGTGTAGTAGGATTCAATCTGTTCACCTTTAGTGGATGTGAAATTCTCCCATTCAGTAAGAAGTTTGTTCTCAACGTCTTGTTGTCCAATCTCTGTTCCATGACATATCCTTCTAACACGTTCCCACATAGCATAAGCAGTTTCACAGCTGTCGACTGCAACAAAGATCTCCCGTGGTAATCCAAGTTGAATTAAATGCATTGCCATATCATCTGCGGCGATCTGCTTTTTGTCTTCCTCTGTGTAATCTGCTTCTGTTTGTTCACGCACGAATGGTTAAGTAGGAGGTGTTGTATTTAGATTGCCTTCAATTTGAACTTGTCTTGGCATAAATGGACCATTTGTAATGGAGTTGATCATTAATTTACCATCAGGCTTTGTTTTGATGTAACGAAGCATGCGGCTTGTCCATGGGAGATATCCACCTTTTTCAAGCATTGGAGGTCAGTTTTCCGCACCGGCTGCATGAATATCTTGCTGAGTTGCCATTGATGAAGTGTAGATTGATAAAGTTGATTCTTGGATCGATTCAACGAAGTAGGAGTTGTGTTTAGTGTAAGTTGATGCAAGTTTTTATGGTGAAAAATTTGATCTGAAACCTTAAAACCTCAATAACTTCCGTTCGGAGTGGATTTGGGCCTCGAAGCTTGGCTTGAATGATCTTTAGGTTATTCAACGTGTCCTTCTTCTTGGTCTCACGGTCGTTTTGACAGCTGATTCGTCAAAAACGGAGTTACGGTTCAAAAGTTATGGCCGTTTGAAGTTTGGTTGTCAAAAGTCAAAAACTTACGCGTAAACCTGAACTTATGCGTAAACAGTGAATAATCTTACGCGTAAGATGTTATGCGTAACCTTTAAGTTATGCGTAAGATCTAAGGTTATGCGTAAACAATATTGTTTATGCGTAGACTTTGATTTTACGCGTAAACTTAGAGTTTCTGCGTAAGAATGTTACGCGTAAGGTTTTTTCAACCAAATTGATCTCTCAAACTTATCCAAGCTTGAAAGATTTCCCGTGTCGAAGTATTCCACAAACTTATCAAAGTCAGGGAAGTACTGAGTAATCTCTGATCGTTAAAGAAAACTTATGCGTAGGATCTTAAGCGTAGATCTTATGCGTAGGATCTTAAGCGTAGATCTTATGCGTAGGAATTCACCTTATGCGTAGGATTTCAATCTAACGCGTAGAAAAGGGGTTTTAGGCCAAACTTACGCGTAGGATCTTCACTTATGCGTAGGAAAAGGGTTTTGAGCCTAAACTTACGCGTAGGAAGTGGGTTTTAGGCTAAAACTTACGCGTAAACGTGCCAAACAGCTCAAAAATACAATTTTTTCAACCAAAAACACCTTTTTCACTTGTTTCTATTGATCAAATCTTTCCCAAAACACTTAGAATCACTAAAACTTCAATAAAAACAACAACTTTAACACTAAAGCTTGTAAAAATCAAAACTTTTTGAAGAAAAAGTACACAAAATGAATGAAAAGTGTAACTTTTTAACAAAAAAATTGATAAAAACACTCCTAAATCATTGTGAGGCGATTGATACCACTTGTAGGACCTTAGATATATCAACTTTATCACAAATATAAGCATTAGAAGAAGGAAAGATGGTGACTTGGTAAGATGTATGTGTGGCGTTAATATTTAATAAGAATAAGAGATGAAATAGAAAGCTTTTATTAAGAGAAACACACACACTTTCACACACAAGCACACCTTACAAATGAGAGGTAAGGTGCCTTTTATAGTTTCATACATAGGCTTTCTATGGGCTTGGGCTTGGGCTTGGACTTGGTTACATGATTAGATAACAAGGCTTATGAAACATAGCACATGACATATTAGCTTGCCAAGTCCAAGGCCCAATGACTAAACTATTACTAATCTTAACAAACGACACAAAGTTATAATATGAGAATGACCATCACTTCTATATATATATTTTTAATGCTAACAGATTCTATGAAGTAATACCCCAAACACTTTATCCACTGTGATCAGTTAAAAATGGGGGTGTTACAGATTGGTATCAGAGCTTCAGTTGTAGAGAACAAGGTCAAAACCTAAACTACAACTATTTTTCCTAAACCTGAGAAAAGTCCTCAGTACCTCTGCCATCCTCCGTCACTATACGTGCTAAGGTTAGTATAATAATTGCATGCTTAATTGCTAAATGATTTACAGTATTTTTACTATTATATATATAGTTATGTCTACTCCCAACTACCCTAACCCCGTCTCATCTAGCTTACATCCGGAGAATGATCTTTCCTCTCCGAATGTAGTAGATTATTCCCCTAAACCCTATATCCCCAATAACTTAAAAGACTCTAGGAATAGTTTAGATATACCTACCCCCTTAGGATATACCCCTTCCTTAGATAACCCACATTTAAAACACATAAGAGATTTCTATGCTAAGACATCACCCCTACCTCCCCTAAACCCTGTTATACACCCCCTTTCCCCACATCTAGATTAGAACCTGATGCGTGGGAATCGCAACAGGCTTTACCTTTCGAGGGATCTCGAGAAGCTTACAACCCCCACCAGGCAGTGTACCTGATCGTTGTAGTATAGTATAGTGACAAGTACCGGGGGATTGATCGTTCAGCTTAGGAATAGTGTCGCTAGGATTAGAAAGCCTAAATACTAGTTCTAAAGGTGAGGGATGATTATTTTTGTGTTTTTATATTTTTATGAAAGCAAGTAAAATCTCGGGTTTTGAAGGATTTGGGCGGAATTAGTTGCTATTCAACTAACCCAATACTAAGATGCAATCAAAATAAAATACTAAAAATGAAATTAAGCTAATTAAACTAAGGTTGTGAGCAGTAATTGGAGAAAATGTGTTTACTTAGATTTCACTACTCCCTAGATATCTTTTACACGTTAATTACTTGTTATAATTGCATGGATGACGGATCGTATTCCTTAATACCATTCATGGGGTGGCACACATAACTCCCCAATTCTATGAGCTCTTATCTCCTCCTATACCATGCCCAGCACAACTATAGGGATTGTAAACAGTGGCTCATGCATTAAATACAACCAATAAAGACCTAGTGCGCCTCGGTTCATGTTTCTTAAGACGTTCAAGCATGTTACCATTTGGAGATCTGCCAGTTTTCTTAAGCCTAACATATAAATCATTCATCCCAGACAAGAATAAACAAGTAATCAACACATAATCAATATCTAGGTTTCATTAGATCTAAGCAAACACAAGATAGATCTAGCCTAGCATGATAGAATTAAGACAAGAACATGATATAGACAACCAACACATAGACATATTAATTGAATTAGAAGAACACTTATCTTGATTAATCATGCAAGGTATCAAGGGGTTGGAACCCTTGAAAAACTTGTAAAGTTACACCAAAATCGTACTTAAGGTTTCTCCCAAAACTTCTTTTTTTAATGTGTGAAAAATAGAAAACTATATATAGAAAAATAGGTCTGACGGCGTCAAGACAAACAATGTGACGCCGTCACCTCGCCGCCAAAACTCTCCTCGGACTGCCTAGATCCACTTCTGACGCCGTCAAGACTTAGGTACTTCCAGGCCGTCATGAATCTTTTACTCTTGATGCCCTTCCTACGTGAGGTCGTCAAATCCGTTCTGGGTCGTCATGGAAATTCATGAGATTTGCTCTTGACGCCGTCAAGGTTTTGCTCTTGACGCCGTCACCTACTGTTCCCAGCATGGAAAATTAAGACTTTGGCATTTTCTTCACTTTTATGCTCCAAAAACGTCCGAATTGCTTCCTTTTCCAGATTTCTCTCCCAAAGTACCTAAAATCACAAAAGGAACGATTTAGGGCAATATTTGATCAAATAAATTCGGATTCGGGGCTTAAATGACCCCCTAAAAGTGGATCATTTTTTGCCTCATCATATACCCTTACACTTGAGATTTGCTTGTCCTCAAGCAAATGCGCTTTTATTCTACTCAAAAGACAAGTTAGGGGTCATTTAACACTAATATAAAAGTAATTACAATAAATAATCGTTCCACTAAAGACCAATAGACAAGCACGGAGGTCATACACAAGCACCTCTCAAATAGTGTTTAGATACTCACATCTCTCGGGTGTAATAAAGTGTAAATTACAATATGGAAACGGAAGATATCTCTCACTACCTGTCATAGCAAAATAGATTACCATAGGCTTGGGAAGGGATCAAACCTCCACCACATGGCGTAAGCACCTAGGATAAGCTATCAAAGAGGTCTTTTAAAGGGTTGTAACGTTAGGTGTAGGGATATGAAATACACGGTTTTGTTGGATAAAGGAAGTTTTACTGGTGGCGAGTTAACAATCTTAGTTAATTACATGTACAATTTGGCGTTGCTAAGCCAAGACTAGACTCGACTTAAGCTAATAAAAGAAAAATAACAAAAACATAAAATGAACATAGAATAAAAAGGGATAGTAGTCCGTATGTTTTTTTCTCTTTTTCCTTTTTCTATTTTTTTTTTCTCTTTTTTTTCTTTCTTTTTCTTGATTTTTTTTTTTTTTTTTTTTTTTTTTTTTTTTTTTTTTTTTTTTTGCATACACTCTTACCCTACCATCCAAAATAATACATCATAGGGGATGAGAATTCCCCTTACACTTGAATCTTTACATACTTTACATTTAAACTAATCTAATGACTCGAATTAAGAAAATCAAAACACTTTGAGCACTTTTAAGATTAACGTACATATGGGGGTAATAATATTATGTTCTTCCCCATTACTTCATAAAATAAGTACTTACCCATGAGTCCCAATCGTCCCAAAACAATATGTACAAGGATATGACTCGACTTAGCAACCATGTAATCAATTAGAAAGTTAACTTAGGGTTTAACAAATAACAATAATGCACTAAAAATGAGCGCATACACGAAAGGCTAAGGCGATTTGGTTGTACATTTAAGTGGGGTGTAACAAATTCTTCCTTTAAGTAAAATGCTTAAAGTTAGAAACGAAAAGATAGGCTCGGAGGGGTGTACTAGGGGTTTCGTGTACTAAAAATGAGTACAACGCTAAGGGTGTGGGAAAAATTAGTTGACTTAACTAGCCAAGTAATATGACTTAAATGGTCAAGTAATTATAATACGGGTTTAACACAAGGGTAATCCTAATGCCTCTTATCATGTAGTAAATCCTACCACACGAATGTAGTCTCACTAGCGGTCTCGGGATGCATCACTAACGCAAGTTCTAGAATCTAAATGCTACCGGTACACTCATAAGCACTAATAATGAATGCTTTTCCTATCAAATCTAAAGGCGAACCTCACATATTTGGGTGGAAAATTTTTCTGAATATACGGTTATGTGCTAGTCATACAATCTCCTATCCATGAGACGCTTGCTATGGCTAAAGTTTCACTCCTCAATGTTGTAAAAAATTTTAAATTTGGCGCTAAAATTACACTAACAAGTATTTCTCATAGTTTTATTACACATCTACCATCAAACAAAGCAAACTCAAGCGAAAGTGCATATGTAAGGTATCATCTTTTTATCCTCCCCTTACACTTAAGATGAACATTGTCCCCAATGTTCAAGTAAAGAATGTAAAAGTGAAAAAGTAAAGAGAATGAAATCAAATACTCCCCTGATTCGCTCGGTATGGATAATAGGATGGCCAGGTTAAATCTTCCTCCAAGAAAACGAACAATCAAAGCTTCCCTTCCAGAATATAAATCATCTTCTTGTCATACATAACCTGTAAAACCTGACAAAATAGACAAGACAACCTCGCGTAACATCGACGGCATTCTATATAAGTTACTAAATCCTAGAAAACAAGATAAGATATAATGCTTGTGGAATGTAGTTTGCAGATTCCCTGGAGATTATAAAACTTAATAATTCACAAAAACCTTAAGACTCCGTTAGAAAAACAAAATCGGTAAAATTTTCAGATTTTTAACTCCTGACGCCGTCAAGAGTAAACCCCTGACGCCGTCAGAATTGACCTGCAGAAATCCTTATGTTAAGTTTCCGGAAAATTTCTGGAAAAACTTGGTCCTACTTCCTGGAAAATCCTGCAAAACTTCATTATGACTCAATACAAGCATTTGACTCTAACAAATACGAATATACATGTTCATTTAATATTGTGGAAAATCATGATCGGTTGTTTCTTAAAAACATATTTGAGGTTTCCCCTTACACTTATCTTTTGCAAAAATAATTTTAGGTGGAGTTAAGACTAGGCCAAACAACAAAGTAAAGTATTTCTACTTTTTAGTTTAGAAACATGATCTACCAAAAATAAAAATTAAGCATGCATACGGAAGCAAATAACAAACAAACAAATAAAATCACACAAATCATGGGTTGCCTCCCAAGAAGCGCTTTTCTTTATTTACGAGTCTTGTAGCTAGACTCAAGGTCATGGGTTACTACGTGATTTCATCATCAAACGTCACATCCTCCTCACTAATCATTTCATTGTTATTCTCTTGGTAATGTTTTACACGTTGTATGTTAACGGTGAACTCCCTACCTTCATCATCAATTAACACTACCGCTCCAAATTTAGAAGAATTCTTTACCGTGAACGGTCCATACCATCTAGACTTAAGTTTTCCCGAAAATAATCTCAACCGAGAATTTTATAATAGGACCTTGTCTCCCTCTGAAAATTTTTTGGGTTTCTTAATTCTCTGGTCATGCCATCTTTTAGCTCTTTCTTTATATGTGATGGAGGATTCGTAAGCTTCTAGCCTAAGCTCATCAAGCTCGTGTAATTGCAAGAACCTATTGTTTCCAGCAGTCGTGTAATCTAGGTTGCATGTCTTAAGCGCCCAATAAGCCTTGTGTTCTAGTTCTACCGGTAGGTGGCATGCCTTACCATACACCATGCGGAATGGGGTCGTTCCAATAGGTGTTTTGTAGGCGGTTCGGAATGCCCATAAGGCTTCGTCGAGTTTAAATGACCAGTCCTTTCTGTTTTGACTAACCGTTTTTTCAAGTATTCTTTTAATAGCTCTATTGGTGTTTTCGACTTGGCCATTGGTCTGTGGATGATAGGCGGTGGAGAATCGATGGGGTACCCCATACCTCTTCATGACCTTTTCCATTTGTGCATTGCAAAAATGAGTTCCCCTATCACTGATGAGAGCTTTAGGAATTCCGAATCTCGCGAAAAGCTTCTTCAGGAAATGAATAACTGCTCTAGCGTCATTGGTCCTAAGGGCTTGTGCCTCAACCCATTTTGAAACATAGTCAATAGCGACTAATATGTACTCGTTCCCCCCTGAAGATGGAAAGGGTCCCATGAAGTCAATCCCCCAAACATCGAAGACCTCACAAACTTGTATAAAGTTCTGAGGTGCTTCATCCCTATGTGATATATTTCCGGCATGTTGACATGCATCACACGCCTACACCATTTCTTTTTCATCACGGAAAATTGTGGGCCAATAGAATCCTGCATCGAGAATCTTTCGGGCGGTAACGTTTATCCCATGATGCCCCCCAGAGGGACCAGAGTGACATTCCCTCATAATCTTCACCGCCTCATTTTCCGAAACACAACGCCTTATAATTTGGTCAGGATACCTTCGGAATAAAAATGGTTCATCCCAAAAGTAGTATTTAAGCTGAGAAAAGAACCTTTTTCTTTCGTATCTAGTCAGGTGTTCAGGAACAAGTCTACATCTACTTGCGAAGTAATTAGCAAAATCGGCGTACCACGGTTCCGAATCAATCATTAACATCAGTTGTTCGTCAGGAAACGAATCCCTAATCTCACTTCTATCGTGCTTATCCAAGGAGTTTTCGAGACGAGATAGATGATCTGCGGCCAGATTTTCTGCCCCCCTCTTATCGCGAATCTCAACATCAAATTCTTGTAACAACAAGATCCACCGAATTAGTCGTGGCTTAGCATCCTGTTTCGCAAACAGATATCGAAGAGCCGAGTGATCAGTGAAGACGACTGTCTTTGAAAGGACAAGATATTGTCGGAATTTGTCGAATGCAAACACTACGGCTAATAATTCTTTTTCGGTGGTGGAGTAATTCTTTTGAGCGGGATTCATGGTTTTGCTAGCGTAGTAACTAGGTTGGAAAAGCTTGTCATGACGTTGGCCCAACACAGCCCCGACAGCGAAATCGCTAGCGTCACACATGATTTCAAACGGTAACTCCCAATTGGGTGTGATCATGATTGGAGCTTGTGTGAGCTCCTTTTTTAATAGATCGAAAGCATCTTTGCATTCTTGGGAAAAATCGAACGGAGCATCCTTCACAAGCAACTGAGTCATTGGCCGGGCAATTTTGGAGAAGTCTTTGATGAATCTCCGATAAAATCCGGCGTGCCCCAAAAAGCTGCGTATTGCCTTAACAGTCGTGGGGTATGGTAACTTAGATATAACTTCAACTTTAGCTTGGTCCACCTCTATTCCGTTCCCTGAGATCTTATGCCCTAACACAATCCCTTCCTTTACCATGAAATGACACTTTTCCTAGTTTAACACCAAGTTGGTTTCCTCACAACGTTTAAGCATCTTTTCTAGATTAGCAAGACAGCGGTCGAAGGAGTTTCCGAAGACTGAAAAGTCATCCATGAACACTTCCATGCTGTCTTCCATGAGTTTGTGAAAGATTGCTATCATGCAACGTTGGAAAGTGGCGGGGGCATTACATAGCCCAAAAGGCATCATTTTGTAGGCAAAAGTTCCATAGGGGCACGTAAACGTGGTCTTTTCTTGGTCCTCGGGTGCTATGGGAATTTGAAAATATCCAGAGAATCCATCCAAGAAGCAATAGTACTCGTGTCCAGATAATCTCTCTAACATCTGATCAATGAATGGTAAGGGAAAGTGATCTTTCCTCGTGGCATCATTGAGCTTTCGATAGTCGATGCATACCCGCCATCCAGTGACAGTTCTCTGGGGCACCATCTCACCCTTGTCATTCTTCACTACAGTCATTCCACCCTTTTTTGGTACAACCTGTACAGGACTGACCCATGGGCTATCCGAGATCGGGTAAATCAGTCCTGCATCCAAAAGTTTGATAACTTCTTTCTTTACTACTTCCTTAATGTTAGGGTTCACGCGCCTCTGGGGCTGCACGGTAGGTTTATAATCTTCCTCCATGAGAATCTTATGTGTGCAGAAAGTTGAGTCAATCCCCTTAATGTCGGCCACACTCCATGCGAGTACCCCCTTGTATTTTTTTAGGACCTCTAAGAGTTTAACTTTTTGTTCATGTTCCAAGGAAGAGTTTATGATTACCGGGAGTTGGTCCTTCCCCTGAAGGAAGGCATACTCCAAATGGTTAGGAAGTTCTTTAAGATCAACGTTAGGGGGTTCGATAATAGAGGGTTTGAGCTTGTTCTCGGGCTTTCGGAGCTCGAGATGCTCCGTTGCCTCTTGTCTGGAGTAGAAGGAGACTGCATTAACATCCTCCGTCTTTTCTACCTCTAGCAAAGGCAGAAAACTCTCGTCCCGTAGCCAGCCTTCATCGATCTGTTCATCGACGCAACTATCAATGACATCTGTGAGTTCATCTACTTCCCCGATAAAGTAGAGCCGGTTGGCTGCTTCGAGGGAGAGGTCCATAGAATCCTTAATGTCGAAGGTTGTTCTATCGTCTCCCACTCGTAAGGTCAATTTGCCATCGTAGACATCGATCACTGCACGAGCGGTAGCAAGAAATGGTCTACCTAAGATGATAGGTACCAAGTCATCCTCCTCCATATCCAGGATTACGAAGTCGACCGGGAATTCGAATTTCCCAACTTTGACTGGCACATTCTCGCATATCCCTACGGGGTACTTGACCGATCTATCGGCTAGTTGGATGTTCATACGGGTAGACTTCAATCCAGAGTATCCTAGTTTACGGAACATAGAGTGAGGCATGAGATTGATACTTGCTCCCAAATCGGCAAGAGCATTCTTGATTGATAGAGGTCCTATGGAGCAAGGTAGGGTGAAGCTGTCTGGATCGTCTACCTTCTTTGGTAGCCCTTGATGGGTTACCACTGAGCATTCTTCCCCCAGGGTCACAAGACCCTCGAGTTTCTTCCTGTTAGCAAGTAGCTTTTTGAAGTATGTGCTATACTTTGGCATGTGATAGCAAGCATCAAGGAGAGGTATGGTGACAACTGAGTCTTTTAGGTATGACAAGAACCTCTTGTTATCATTCTCAGTTTTCTGGCTCCTTAATCGGGACGGGAATGGGATTTTCACAGGTTGGTCAGGCAGGGCTGATGGGGAAGGGGTCGTCACAGGCGGTTGGTCTGGGGCACCCCCGCCGACATCCTCCTCCTCCCGAGGTTTGTTTGGGTCGAGGGTGATGGGGGACGAGTTTGGGTAAGGAGGGTCCTTGGTTGTCGTTCCAGCTCGCGTGGTTATTGCGAGCATGGGGTCATTTTTGCTTACTAATGGCGTTTGAAGATTATCTAGGGCTGAGTTAAGCTTGTTGAAAAATTCTCCAATACCCTCCTGCTGCTCGTCGAAAAGCTCATTAAGGCCTTTCATTTGCAAGTCTTTTTCTTGAGTGAAGTGACCAAGGTCATCTTCGAAATTGCTCCTGATTTTGAATTCAGGGCCTTCCTCCCCTTCTTTTATCTTTGCCAGATTTCCCCAAAGGGTGTAATCGTCATTTTGGTAAAAAGGCAAAAGGGAGGGATCAGCATAAATGTCCCCTCCTGACAAGCACGCATGTTCAGTTGTGGCTGCTCCTCCGCATTCTTCTACCTCATGCGGGCCTCCACAGTAATCGCAGATCAAGTAAGGATTCGACAGCTGTTTAGGTAATTGCGATCCAGCTAGGTATTCCACTCTTTTGTGAATTTTGCTCAACCGATCCGAGGTGATCTCAGAAATGCTGACAGTCGACTCAGGTTCATCCCAAGTGTCATCCTGGTCTTGAGCATATTCTTCAATCCTATCCCATCCTTCCTCGGTACTAAGATTGGCCAATCTTCCTTTCCTAGATTGGTTAATTCCGTTTCGGTCATTAGAGAAGATATTTTCGTAGAAGATTTGGACCAAGAGCCAAAGTTCAATGCCATGATGGGGAACTTGTCTTTTAAATCATTGAATCTAGTCCACGATTTATGGAAGGGTTCATCCTTCCCCTTCCGGAAACGGAGGATCCTATCTCTAAGTGCTGAGGTTTTTCCAGGTGGAAAGAACTTCTCATAGAACTTGGATATGAGTTGCTCCCATGTGAAGATAGATTCAGAAGGGAGTTTGTCATACCATTCTTGGGCTTTTTCATATAAGGTGAAAGGAAAGACTCGCAATCGGGATGTGTCTCTAGTAGCCCCATCCGTATGGAGGGTGTCTACTATTTTTAGGAAGTCCTTGATGTGTTGGATTGGGTCTTCCTCATCTGTTCCGCGAAACTTACACACATTTTTGACAAGCCAAACATCGTTTGCATGCAAGACCTCATTGGTGTGTTTGTTTGGGTAGACAATGGCATTTGAGAAGCCACGAGAGGTTGGGGAGGAGTAGTCCTTATGGCGCTTAGGAATGGGGGTTGCGGGAGTACTCATCTCGTCGTTGGGTTGGGAGCTAGGGGTTGTGACATGCTTTTCTGAATTTTCTTCAGAAAGAGGTGCATCAAAATCGATGGCAACGCTAGATGGTTCAGAAGTTGAGTGATATTGTCTCAATCTATGCATCTCTCTTTCGGGTTCCGCATAGGGCAAGACAAGGTTTCGAGTGGAACTACGACTCCTAGTGATCCTAAGGTTAAGGGATTCGTCATTTGCCATGATGGCAGGTGGTGAAGAGTTACGAACAAAGACACAAAGAAATGAGATAGACTAAAGAAGACCTAAAAATAAAAATAAAATCTTACTAGAAAGGAATCTAGCAAGTAGACCTAATAAAAAGAAATCCTAACCTAGACAATAACTATTCCCCAGGCTGCGGCGCCAAAAACTTGATGCGTGGGAATCACAACAGGCTTTACCTCTCGAGGGATCTCGAGAAGCTTACAACCCCCACCAGGCAGTGTACCTGATCGTTGTAGTATAGTATAGTGACAAGTACCGGGGGATTGATCGTTCAGCTTAGGAATAGTGTCGCTAGGATTAGAAAGCCTAAATACTAGTTCTAAAGGTGAGGGATGATTATTTTTGTGTTTTTATATTTTTATGAAAGCAAGTAAAATCTCGGGTTTTGAAGGATTTGGGCGGAATTAGTTGCTATTCAACTAACCCAATACTAAGATGCAATCAAAATAAAATACTAAAAATGAAATTAAGCTAATTAAACTAAGGTTGTGAGCAGTAATTGGAGAAAATGTGTTTACTAAGATTTCACTACTCCCTAGATATCTTTTACACGTTAATTACTTGTTATAATTGCATGGATGACGGATCGTATTCCTTAATACCATTCATGGGGTGGCACACATAACTCCCCAATTCTATGAGCTCTTATCTCCTCCTACACCATGCCCAGCACAACTATAGGGATTGTAAACAGTGGCTCATGCATTAAATACAACCAATAAAGACCTAGTGCGCCTCGGTTCATGTTTCTTAAGACGTTCAAGCATGTTACTATTTGGAGATCTGCTAGTTTTCTTAAGCCTAACATATAAATCATTCATCCCAGACAAGAATAAACAAGTAATCAACACGTAATCAATATCTAGGTTTCATTAGATCCAAGCAAACACAAGATAGATCTAGCCTAGCATGATAGAATTAAGACAAGAACATGATATAGACAACCAACACATAGACATATTGATTGAATTAGAAGAACACTTATCTTGATTAATCATGCAAGGTATCAAGGGGTTGGAACCCTTGAAAAACCTGTAAAGTTACACCAAAATCGTACTTAGGGTTTCTCCCAAAACTTCTTTTTTTAATGTGTGAAAAATAGAAAACTATATATAGAAAAATAGGTCTGACGGCGTCAAGACAAACAATGTGACGCCGTCACCTCGCCGCCAAAACTCTCCTCGGACTGCCTAGATCCACTTCTGACGCCGTCAAGACTTAGGTACTTCCAGGCCGTCATGACTCTTTTACTCTTGACGCCCTTCCTTCGTGACGCCGTCAAATCCGTTCTGGGTCGTCATGGAAATTCATGAGATTTGCTCTTGACGCCGTCAAGGTTTTGCTCTTGACGCCGTCACCTACTGTTCCCAGCATGGAAAATTAAGACTTTGGCGTTTTCTTCACTTTTATGCTCCAAAAACGTCCGAATTGCTTCCTTTTCCAGATTTCTCTCCCAAAGTACCTAAAATCACAAAAGGAACGATTTAGGGCAATATTTGATCAAATAAATTCGGATTCGGGCTTAAATGACCCCCTAAAAGTGGTTCATTTTTCGCCTCATCAGAACCCCATGGTTTCTTTCTCGCAAGAGAACCAATATACCTAAAAACTCTATCCCTACCTATACCCCTAGATATGACCTTAGGCAACCCTACACCTTAGGACCTACCCCTTACTTAGTAAACTCTCCCATTTCATCTTGGAAAGACGAATTTGTAGAAAAACCCTCTAGGACAACTTTAGAAAATGAGGAAAGTCAATTAGAGGAAATTTTAAATAACTTAGATGAAATTTTCCTTGACCTTCTTGAGAAGATAGAAAAAGGTCATAATAGTAATAACTTAGATAATCAACCTGAATATAGTAATTTAAGAAACACTTTACAAGAAAACCGTTTTAAAGTAGCTAAAATACAGAAAAACCAAATGAAACACCATCATAAAATAGCCTTTGCCCGCTTTAGGATTTGCACTTTAGAAAAGATAATAGATAATGATGAGGAAAATTATCAATCAAACCTAGAATACACAAACTCTTGGAATTAGGAAAATAGGAAAACCTTAGAAACCCCTAGGTAATATGCCTTATATACCCTAGAATAATTAGTGCCTATAGGATATGTAAAATAGGAAATCAATAAAATAAGTTAGGTTTTAGAAACTACCTAGTACCCGTCAATTAGGATAATTAGATAAACCCCTTAGGAAAATACCTCTCCCACACTACCTTAGGTCACCCCTAACCCAATAGTAACCCTTTAGAAAAATTATGTAAAACCCATAAAACTTAACAAGTTAGGTACTTGTTATAACCTACCCTTAACCCTTACCCTTAGGAATTTAGGAAAACTACCCCGATGTCTTAGATACATAGAATCTCTAAACTGTTTTAAATTCCCCTCATACTTCCTCCTTCCCCAAAAACCCAATCACTCCCAAACACTCTCCCTAAATCAATGGTAAGAATACTTATTCTACACCATAGAGATCTGAATTCTTTCTCCTCTGATCTCTAAACCCTCACTACTTCCTTAGCTTTCCTAAGCTATTTCCTTCCTAGTTAGAGATTCTACCCTTAACTATCTCATATGCAAAGATATGATAATTCATATACAAGCATATTCCTATCCTTTTTCCTCTTTATTTCCTTAGACTACTATGATCTTTCCAAATTAGTTTTCCCCATCTCCTTAGTAAAAACCATATTTAGGATTCCCATACTTGAGGTTAGAAATAACATTAGGATATCCCTAGAAAACATAGGCTTAAGTATAAAATACCTTAGGTCATTAAGATAGGCTATTTAAGAAACCCTTGAGGAATTAGAACATTAGGATTAGGAATCTTTAAGGTTTTATAGGTTAGAAACCAAAATCCCTACCCCAATAGAAAATTTTAGGAAGACATCCCTATAAGATAGGACTTAGCTTAGAAAATTCCTTAGGATTAGAACCTAGAAATATTAGGAAAAACATAGGATTAAATAGTAAGACCTCTACCACAAACTATTAAACCTCTAGTTTAGGATAGACACCTAGCAAGCTTCTACCATATAGGAATAAGTAGTTTTAGGATAAAAATTGCCCTACCTAGTCTCTTAGGATACCCACATATATATTTGAGGATTTTAGATTACACCTTAGGATTTGACATCTCTTAGAATATACATTAGGAAATTTCACTTAGGAGATACTATGGATACTACTCTAACTGGTTTCAAATTCCTAAGAATAGTAATACTTATAATAATAGTAATAATGGTAATAATAGACAACTTAAAACTAAAGAGAAAACCCGAAACTACACCTAAGAATAAGGATACACCTAGTAAACCCTTAGGAAAGAAAACCTCTAAACCAACACCTTCTTTAGAACCCTCTACTTCAAACGAACGAAACACCTCACCTTTAGAAATTAGGATTAGTTAGGAAAGACTAGAAGAACCTTAAGGGGAAAACAAACTTTGGAAAAGTATCTAGTTAATCTAAAACTCCATTATGATACTATATTTCAGGTATCCTATACTCTTACTCTTTTGTTTTATCTTATCCTTCCGTTTTCTCTTCTTCTACCGTTTAAATCCTGTTTAAATCTCTTTCTCCCAACTTATTCCCTACTTTTCCATTCAAAATCCCCTTTTCCCGCCTTTTTCCCCACACCCTTATTAAAATCCTGCTCTTCCGTTTTCTCCACTCTACCATTTAATCTTATACCCCTATACTTTTCGACTTCACTTAAACCTACCCTTCCATCCTTTCATACCCTCCTATTTCTTCCCTTTCCTTCTTTCACCTTCCTCACTCTTTTCCACTAAAATCCCTCATTCCATTTCCTTCCTTTTTACTCTTTCATCATTTTACACTCTAGTTTCTTCTCTCTGTACTCTCTCTCTCTACCTCATCCTACAACGTTCTAGAAAGTAGAACTTGTATTTCTCGTCATATCGTAAGATTCTATTAGTTAGAACTTGTAAGAATATCTACATCGAACTATAATCCTCATTATGTTCGACTATGATATTAAATCTCACTTTGCAAAAGTTGCAAAAAGAGATCTTCAATGCCCGTCATTCTAGTCATAACATGGGTATGTACCATGTGGCACGTTGTTGAAGAGAAAGACTGTAGAACTTGTCTCTATCATGACTAGAACTTGTCTCTATTATGACTAGAACTTGTCTCTATCTCTATCATGACTAGAACATGTCTCTATCGTGACTTGAATTTACCTCTACCGTAGTTCGAACTTGTCTTCATCATGACTAGAACTAGTATTCATCATGGTTGGAACTTGTCTCTAAAATATTCCCGTACCGCATTTCCTTAAGTGTGGTAAACACTCTTCATTTTCCGCCGATACTATTTAAGGATGATTTATAATGACTATCCTATTAAAATGAATTAGGTCGCTCCTTCATTTTAAAGAGAAAGTTATAAATCAAATGGGTTATAAATTTTTACGCTCTTGTTTACAAACATTGGGACGCCTGTATTTGTAATTAATGAGATATAAATGAATAAGCCCAAGTATCTGGCAACTGTACAAGCATTTCCTACTCCGCTTGTGCAAACATTCCTTTCTTTTTATACCATTCTTCTTCGGTATCGGAATAATCCTTCCCGATAATTCTCGTATTTCCCTTATCTTTCTCGACTTATTCTTTCACCTACTCCTACGATTATCTAATTCTCTGGACGAGATTTCTTCTAAGGGGGTAAAACTGTAACAACCTACAAAACCTCATTACTATCATTCCCATTACAAATACCAATAGTAGGTATTTCACAGGTAAATTTTTGCTTTTTATGTGCTGATGCGTGGTTTTGCAACCTTGCAAAAGGTTTTGCCTCTCAAGGGATCTTAAGAAGCTTGCAATCCCCACCAGGCAGTGTACCTGACCGATGTAGTATAGTGTAATGGCAAGTACCCGGGGATTGATCGTTCAACTCAAAGAATAGTGTTCGTTAGGATTGAAATTAATCTAACTAGGTCTAGAGGTGAGGGATGATTCTTTTTGTATTATTATATTTTATGGAAAGCAAGTAAACATTTCGGGTTTTGGAAGACGGGGCGGAATTAGTTGCTAATCAACTAACGCAAAAGCTACTACTTCAACTAATGTGTAGGAAAATAAACTAGGGTTCTACGAGGGAAGTGAAGCGTATCTACCTATGATATATTACTCCTTGCTAGCTATCCAATTCTACCTATTTAATTGTCACATCCTTGTTTTAATTGACGGGTTGTATTCTTTAATACCATTCGTGGGGTCGTGTACGATCTTCCCCAACTCTATAAACTTCTACCTCTTCCTATGTCGAGCCGACTACTAGCTCCTAACATGGCCTCCTTAGTAGTTACTTATGCATTAAATACAACCAACTAATCGTAGTACACATCCGATTCATGTTTCTTAAGATGTTCAAGCATGTTACCAATTGGAAGTCTGCCAGTTTTCTTAAGCCTAACATCGATAAACATTCAATCAAAACAAGAAACAATAGGAACCAAGAATTATACGCTAAATCAACTAGACCTATTGAAGTTGTCACACTTTAATTGATGAAGATAGAGACAACATCAACAAAGAAATCAATAAGATCTAATCAATTATATACAAGTTTCACACAATAATAAGTAGACACAAGGTGAATTAGCCAAGCATGATAAATGGAGAAAGATCAACAATAACAATGAAAGACATAATTAAGATAGAATCAACAAACCAATACAAGATGCTTATGGAGTGATTGAAACCCTCTAAGTTGCTGGAAAAACACCTACCCTAACCCTAAAATCGGACCTAGGGTTGGGGGCTTACAAAAAGTGAAGTTATGATGTTAGATTTATAGGCAATATTTCTATCAGCAAGGCTTGACGGTGGGAGCCATAACACCTGACGGTGTCAGCCCGCCGTTTTCACCAAATTGAAGATTTTTTCGTCCTCTTTGCCTGAGCTTTTGAATCACCTAAATCCGAGTTCGTATGCAAAAGATATGGCCAAAACAATATCAGCTACTCCGCGCGCAAGTTGTGATTGTCTTGATCATCTTGTGACGGTTTCACTAAGGTTGAATCCTGACGCCGTCACCTTCAAAAGTTTTCTGGGACGTCTCTTGTTGTCTTATAAGGTGACGGCCTTGGTGAAATTACATGTGACGCCGTCACGTGTAGATGTGTTGAAAACTTTCTGGCCCGTCAAGTGTAAAAGTATCCACCTCTTTGTCCATGAGTGACGGCATCACATGCAAATCCTGATGCCGTCAGGTACTGTTTTTAGCATGATTTGGAGACTTTGTCATTTTCTTCACTTTTTCGCTCCAAAAACGTTCAAAATGCTTCCTTTTCCAGATTTCTTCTCCAAAGTACCTAAAATCACAAAAAGAAACGATTTAGGGCAATAATTGATCAAATAATCTCGACTTTGGGCTTAAATGACCCCCTAAAAGTGGTACACTTTTCGCTTCATCATGTGCATTTATTACTTGCCTGACTCACTAGACTTGCTCACGTATCTACACAAGCCAAATAACTCAACACTCACATCCTATAAATCCCTGGTATGTCAAGCATAAGATCACCACAACACCATAATAAGTAATCTACCAATCTAAAACACTAAATATATCACAAAACCCTAATAAACCTTAATTAAACCCTAATTAGGTCTATATGCTTATTTGAACCTATATGCTTAACTTAACTAGTATGAAAGTGTCCAAGGCTTAAGTATGAGTTACCTTATGAATATTAGGATACCTTAGGACCATTAGGCATTAGTAAAACCCTTTAGAACTTAGGTACAAGTCCCTTAAAGCACAAAACCATAACTAAGTCATAACTTCCTAGAATTAGGTATAGACTATCCCAAAACTTCCCCATAGATCACCACCACTTAGTATAAACCTCTTAGGACCTACTGGTATGTGTTAATTCACATACCTTTTCATAGCCAAAAACTGACCCAAATAGACTAATTATGCTAACAAGTGCCAAAGAATGTGTGTTTTTATTTTTGTGAACGTGTAGGGTTGGATATTTCACAAAATGACGAAAAACAAACAAAAACCCGGCAAAAACGAGCACGAGAGTAGAAAGAGTCACAAAGTCAAGCTGGAAATCAATTTGAGCTTATAAAGTCCTCAGAGTTTGATAAATGAGCAATAGTGATCCTTGTGTGATGATTGAAGAAACTACAAAATTGGTCCTTATACTTTTCAGAATTGACACATTCAGTCCCTCTTGGAAATTTATGAAGAAAAGGTCAAAGTCAACCCTTGGAGAATCAAAGTTGTCATAATTTGTCCTTGGAAGTTACTTTGGAATTCAGGCAAGACCAGTCCTCAAAATTTTCAGGAAATTCAAAATTGGTCCTTGAATGTTATTACTACAAAGTCTGAAAATAATCCCACACAAGTCTTGGTCCAAATAATAAAACCAATCCAAAACAACAAAAGCCCAAGCCCAATCCAATGCCTATTCCCCGACCCATCCATTATCCATGGTCAAAGATATATTAACGGTTCAAAGAAGTCAAAGAAAGGTCAAACAAACATATAAAATTAACCCGCCCCAAATTCACCCCCAATTTCCCTTTTACCCAGGTATCAAGAACCCTAACCCCCAATTCTCAAAATTACCGTCATTAAGGGCAAAATAGTACAATCAAGTTCGTTTCTTGAAGCTATGTATGATGTCAGAAGGTGTCAGGGAATGTAAGAAGCACAAATACATCCACATGGCAGGCTACGATTGGTGGGAACGCGTCACAATGATTGATCTAAGGGCTATGGAATGATGGGATGGATTGGATACTAATCATACGGCTCTTAGAGGATGTCAACAAACACAACTCACACGGATTGCCAACTTGGCAATCCGAGAGCTCACCTCACTCCTCTCCTATAAATAGGACTAGTTTATAGCTTATTTGTGTGTAATTTTTAGCCTTAGCGAAGCTCTGTTGAATTGTAGACTCAAATGTATTTAGCTTAGTAGTTGTAATGAATTCAATTTAGTTTAATAAAAAGTTTCAGATTTCTCATTTCTCATTTCTCTTATTAGCTTATTGATATTGTTCTAGTATATCAGCTTTTATAAATCATAATTTTAGCTTATTTCTTAACTACTCTTAGAATTTTACATGTAGCATTAATCTTTCAGTTCAACTAAAATCATTTGCAAAAATTACATAAAAATCATAAAATAAAAAAAAATAAAAATAAGTTTTCAATCTATTTTCTTTTATAAGCTTTTAAATTAGTTCAAACAGCTTTTTCACAAACTATTCTAGCTCTATAATCACTTGTAGATCTGTTATGCAAGTTTCCATTTAAAATCAGTTTAATAAGGATAAAAGGAGTGATTCATTGGTTACTGTGGTGATTTGGATAAGCTGGGATAGATTTGGAATATCCCTGCCTATCATAAAGATAGGCAAGCATAGTGAATCAATCATGTTCAGGCTGGATTGAGTGTTTTTGTAAGTCCTTGTTCCTGAATGGTAGTGAGTAGTACTGTTTCATTGATATTAGCTGCTGGTAGTGTTGTTATTTCTGAGTATTAGCTTATTTGAATCTGAGTTTCATTATAATTGAAGGTCTGAATTGGTAGTTATTGTAGCTTATTGGTTATAGTTGTGAAATCTGTGTTGGCATAACTTAATTGAGAATCTGTTTTGGTGTGAATCTGAGAATTTGAGCTACTGTTGGATCTATTGTTTATAATTGTGGATTTTGAATTAATAAGTAATAATTGATTGATAGTGATGCATTGATTTGTAGTTTGCTATCTGTTTTATCCTAGTGTAGTGAATCTGTCACATAAGGGTGTGTTTGGTCCTGTCTATTGCTGTTATTGTTAGTTATTGCTTAACTGGTTCAGCTTCATAAGTAGATCTCAATAGGTAGGTAATTGATAAATAGAGCATAAATAGTAGGATATATTCAACAAAAGTCAAAATTAGATTTCAATAAGATTAACTTTTAGTGTTAAGACAATTCAGTTAGTATAATTGGTTAGGTAGAAGCATAATAGATCATAGAATATTAATTCAGGGTAATTCTAGTTTTATAGCACAAATAGAGTTAGATTTAATCAGCTGAAATTGCTTAAAGTCAATTAGTGTAAGTCTCATTTAGTTAATTGTTTCAATAGTTGAAGTTTCATAGGCTGCTGATTTTGAGTAAATTCAGAGTAGTAATTGTATGAATGTGATAGGGCTTTTAGTAAACTTAGACATTTAGTTTTGCTATCTCTATTTTGCCCAGTAAGTTTCTACTTCTGAGCTTATTTTGTGAGCTTATTTGCCTCTGCAAGTCAGCTCCTTAGAAACTGATAAGCTGATTTGTGAAATAGGCCTACTAGTGTTTCACTGAGTTTAATCATGTGCTCTTGTGGTTGTTCTGAGTTTATTGAGAGTTGAACTAGTGTTGTGAATGAACAATGTGCTTCTAGCTTATTCTCATGTATTCTGCTTAATCAATTTGCTTATTCTCAAGTGCTTAATACATAGTATCTGTGATATTTGTGCAATTCATGATCTGAGATTGGTATTTTTGAGTATCATTGAGCATATTACATCTGTGTAACAAGTTTCATTAAGTTAGAACACAAGTGCTTATTTATAAGCACTTGTGATAAGCAGTTTCCTATTGAATAAGCACTTCTACTGCTTATTTTGATTTCAAAATTTTTCTCCAAGTTCATTTCAATATTTTAGAATTTCTGATAATTTTTCAGATTTTTCCAAGTTGTTTTGATATTTTCTTAATTTTCTTTTGATTTTAATCATTTTTAAATAGTTTTTAATAAACAAAAATCAATAAAAAAATCAGAAAAAGCCATAAAAAATACAAAAATATTTTAGGAAATTCTTTTATAATATTTTAGATTTTTCAGAAATTAAATTTCATTTTTCCCTTTAATTTTTCTAATTTCCTTTATTTTTAATTCATTTAAAAATACAAAAATCAAAATAAATTCATAGAAAATAAAAGAAAAGTCAAAAAAATAATTTTCTTTTTCTTGAAATTCATTTTATTAGTTTAAGATTTTCATAAAATCGTTTCACGTTTGTAGGATCATTTTTCAATTAAAGTTACGTTTTAATAAACGCGTTTGCATTCCCGTTTTTACATTTTCAACTTTAGTGCATATCTAGCTTGTACTTTTTGCATAGTTTGTGTTTGTTTGCTATATTTTGAATTACTTGATCACTATTTTTACTTTCACCACTTTTCAAACGATTTACACGAATCAATATTCTTGATTCCATTCACCTTCACTCGGAAACGACTCGGGTGATCCGTATTTTATGCGGATCATTTCGATACTATACTATCTATTATTATAAGTTGATTTTGACACAATCAATTTTTTGCGCCGCTTCCGGGGAAGGTCGAAGTGAGTTTTTGAATATTTGTTTTGAAAAATCGTGTTTTGTTAAGCCTTCCTCTATCTTGTATATATTTCTATAAAAATATAAAGATTGAAAAATTCAAAACACTTTTCCTAAAGTGTTTACAAAAATACAAAAATAATAAAGTTACAGCCTCGACTCTCCCATGGAAGGGAGGGCGTTGTAAACCAAATAAGCTTCAAAACATAACAAAAACGTGAAATTAGTTGTTTATCGGATTACTTCAATTTCTACAACCGATTAAGCGTGAAATACGGAAGCTAAGACATTAAATTGCTAGCTGAAGAGAGAAACACTCTTCTTTCTCGTCCCGTCGCGAGTGGTTTTGAAAGAAACGGTTTCAATTAACGTAACGTTTTATAAAAAGAAAAAACAAAAGAAATAAAAAGTTTTGAGATTTGTTTAAATAAAAAAAAAAGATTTTCCTTTTTCTTTTCTTTTTCTTTTTCTTTTTCTTTTCTATTTTGTTTTTGGTGTATGCACACCCGTTCTTCTTTTGAGAGTCTTACGTCTCCGTTCTCAAACCCCGAGCGGGTTTTATGACATAATAGTCGGGTTCATTTCCATAATGACGAGGAGATGAACCAAAATGAACAACACAATGGACCCCCGCCGATGGGTGGTCCTCAACACAATGTTATCCCTCCGATGGGACAACAACCGGCTTTTGATCCACATCCGATGGAAGAACAACTCCAATCACCATTCAATGGTGTGAGGAGAGCTATTGTGATTCCGGACATCAATGCCAACTTTGAGATCAATCACGGATTACTCAACTTAATCACGGGTATATCCTTTCACAGGTTTGATAACGAAGATCCATATGCTCACATCAGAAATTTCACCGACATCGCTGAGACTATTAGAATGAATCAAGTTCCTCACGATGTGGTGAAATTGAAGTTATTTCCTTTTTCCCTTAAAGGGGCAGCCCGGACTTGGCTGGAAAAGGAACTGCCTAATTCGATTCACACTTGGAATGATCTTGCTTCCAAGTTTGTGAATTATTTCTATCCTCCCTCTAAAACTTCTAATCGACGTTCCCAAATCTTTCGATTCCAACAAGCTTTTGATGAGTCGTTTAGTGAAGCTTGGGATCGATTCAAAGATATGTTGGAAAAATGTCCTAACCATGGGTTCACCGAACTTCAGTAGATTGATACTTTCTATAATGGGCTATGTCATCCAAGACTCACTCAATTCTGCTGCTGGTGGGAACTTGTTGGCTAGAAACACGAATGATGCTTTCACGATAATTGAGAATACGGCTTGTGTGAGAATGTCTAGAAATAAACTTCAAGTGTCTAATAATGGTAAAAATAATGATGAAATGATGAGTATGATAGTGGCTTTAACAAAGAAAGTTGTTGCAATTTCAATTGAAAAATCAAATCATCAAGTCAATGTTGTAAACCAAGGTTGTGTTACTTGTGGTGGTCCATATCCGTATTACGAGTGTTCGTCGACCGGTTCTTATGCTCACGAGAACGTGTATGCCGCAAACATGGGTGGCAGCGGTTACCCACCTCTTCAAGGAGATCAAAATCTTCTCAATTACCGTTCGAGCAAATTATCTTGCACCACCCGGTTTTCAAAATCAGAATCATAATAACAATGTGCAAAACCGTACACATCAACTTAATCAAAATCAAAATCAACAAAATCAAGGTTTTCAAAACCAAGGTGTTAACCACAATCGGAATTATCAGGGAAATCAAAACCAAGCCCCGATTCAAGGGAATTTTCAGAATAATAGTCATGGGAATTTTAATCATGGAAATCAAAATCATGGCAATTTTCAAAACCGTGGGCAGAATTTCAATAATCAAAATCAAGGTGTTATTCCAAATCCATCGCCCACGGATGAGTTGATTAAGCAATTAATTCAAAGTCAACAAGCTTTAATGGCAAAACATGATGAAACAACAAGGTTATTTGCTACTCAAATCAACGATCTCAACAAGTGTTTAAATGATCGACCCTCGGGCTCTGGAACTTTGCCAAGCAATACGATCACTAACCCGAGGGGCGATACAAAGCCAATCACAACAAGGAGTGGTGTTTCTTATGATGGACCAACGGCTCCGACTGCCTCTTCTTCTCTTCCTCCTAAGGTAGTCGCCCGTGAACCCGAGGTGACAACGGATACGGAAATTCCTATTAATAATGGCAGGACCGAAGACATACAACCTCTGGTGGTCCCGACGTCTAAAGGAAAAGAAAAAGTTGTTAATGAAACTGAAAAAGAAATGCCCGTTAAAACGAATTTGCCTTATCCGTCACGCTTAAACGAACAAAAGCACCGCGAGAAGGATAAAAACCAAATGGAAAAGTTTTATCAGATTTTTCAAGAATTGCACATTGATATAAGTCTCGCGGATGCTATACTTTTGATGCCAAAATTTGCTTCGATGCTAAAAGGTCTTTTGAATAATAAGGAAAAGTTGTTTGAAATGTCAAAGACTCAAATGAATGAGAATTGCTCAGCGGTTCTTCTTAAAAATCTACCCGAAAAGCTTGAAGACCCTGGCAAGTTTCTCATTCCATGCAAGTTTTTGGGTTTGGTTCAATGCTTCGCCTTGGCCGATCTTGGTGCTAGCATTAACCTAATGCCATTATCAATTTGGAAAAAGTGGTCTCTTCCTAACTTGACACCGACGCTTGTGACCCTCGAGCTTGCCAACCGATCTACGTCTCGTCCAATTGGTATAGCCGAGGATATTTTTGTCAATGTTGGGAAATTCAATTTCCATGCAAATTTTGTGGTTGTTGATTTCGATGCCGATCCACGGGTTCCTCTCATTCTCGGGAGAGGATTCCTAAGGACCGGTCATGCTTTAATAGATGTATATGACGAGAAGATTACTTTACGTGTTGGAAATGAAGCCGTTACTTTCAATCTCAACCAAACCGCGAGATACTCCTCCGATTACGATGTTTCTTCCGTCAACCGAATCGATGTTATTGATGAAGCTACGGAGGATTTTCTCAAGAACTTCTTGGTTTTACCGACAATGCTTCGAGTGGCAATCCCACTCCTTCTTTTGAACCAATCGTCTCCGATTTTTCCCCTTCCCTCACTCCGTTTGAGGGAAGTGATCTCTCTTGGGAAGAAATAAAAGCTTGTCTTTCAAATGATTCAGTTTCACCGGAAATTGATAATTCTAATTTTGATCCGGAGGGGGACATTTTATTAATTGAGAAATTGTTAAATGAAAACCCGATTGTTTCTTCCCCTCCGATGGACCTAAAAATGGCAGACGTAAAAGAAGTAAAGCCGTCTATTGAGAATCCTCTAGAGCTCGAGCTCAAGGATTTGCCTCCTCATCTCGAATACGCATACTTGGAAATAAATAATAAATTGCCCGTCATAATATCAAAAGGCCTAAAAGATGAGGAGAAGACACGACTCTTAGATGTGCTTAGGAAGCATAAAAGTGCGATTGCTTGGCAAAAATCCGACATTAAGGGAATCGACCCTCGAGTTTGCACTCATAAGATTCTACTTGAAGATAATCACAAAGCTTCCATCCAACAACAACGACGGTTTGATCCATAAATCCACGAAGTGATCAAAAAGGAAGTTATAAAACTCCTTGACGCTGGAATGATTTATCCGATTTCGGATAGTTCATGGGTTAGCCCGGTTCATTATGTTCCAAAGAAGGGCGGAATCACTGTTATGAAGAATGACGATAATGAGCTTATACCGACTCGACTTGTGACCGGATGGAGAGTTTGTATCGACTACCGCAAGTTGAACGACGTAACCCGTAAAGACCATTTCCCGCTCCCTTTTATGGATCAAATGCTTGAACGATTAGCGGGAAATGAGTTCTATTATTTTCTCGATGGCTTTTCTGGGTACTTTCAAATTCCCATTGATATCAAGAAAAGACCACTTTTACTTGCCCGTATGGAACGTTTGCCTATCGTAGAATGCCCTTCGGCTTATGTAACGCTCCAGGCGCGTTTCAACGGTGTATGATGGCCATTTTCTCTGATATTATTGAAAGAACCATGGAAGTGTTCATGGACGACTTCTCCGTCTATGGAAATTCTTTCGATTCTTGCCTCTCCCATTTACAGAATATGCTCATACGGTGTGAAAACACTAACTTAGTTCTAAATTGGGAGAAGTGCCACTTTATGGTTAAAGAGGGCATAGTCCTCAGCCATAAGATCTCCAAATCTGGGATTGAGGTAGATCGTGCGAAAGTTGATGTTATTGCTAAGCTACCTCATCCAACGACCGTCAAAGGAATCCGAAGTTTCCTTGGTCATGCTGGCTTTTACCGACGTTTTATACAAGACTTCTCCAAAATAGCCCGGCCTCTGACCCACCTTTTAGAAAAGGATGCTCCGTTTAACTTTAATGATGAATGCATCGATGCATTTAATTTCTTGAAAAAGAAGTTAACAGAGGCACCAATCTTAGTTGCCCCCGACTGGAGCTTACCATTTGAGCTAATGTTTGATGCAAGCGATTATGCCATTGGTGCAGTTCTGGGGCAACGTAAGAATAAGTACTTTCAACCGATACACTATGCAAGTAAGACCATGAACGACGCCCAACATCATTACACAACTACCGAAAAAGAGATGTTAGCGGTTGTCTATGCTTTTGAGAAATTTAGACCTTATTTGCTCCTTAAGAAATGCATAGTGTATACGGATCATTCAGCCCTAAAATACTTAACGACAAAGCAAGATGCTAAGCCACGCTTAATGCGGTGGGTTCTTTTGCTCCAAGAATTTGATGTCAAAATTCGAGACAAAAAAGGAGCTGAGAACCTTGCTGCTGATCACCTTTCACGACTTGAGAACCCCCATCAAAGTGCTCTTGAGAATAAGGAAATCACCGAAACATTTCCTCTCGAGACACTTGGGAGTGTGACAAAAATTGACCAAAGTACCCCATGGTTCGCCGATTTTGCGAATTACCATGCGGGGAACTTCATTAGGAAAGGGATGTCGTCCCAACAAAAGAAGAAATTCTTTAAAGATGTCCTACATTATTTTTGGGACGACCCCTATTTGTTCAAAGTCTGTGCGGATCAAGTGATCCGGCGGTTTGTTCACGGTACGGAAGCCGTTGAAATTCTTAAGGCATGCCATAGTGGACCCATGGGGGGACATCATGGTGCCAACTTCACCGCAAAGAAAGTGTTTGATTCCGGCTTCTATTGGCCGATGATATATCGGGATGCCCATGAATTGGTGAAATCATGTGATTCTTGCCAACGTCAAGGGAAAATTTCTCAAAGAGATGAAATGCCACAAAATGCTATTCAAGTTTGTGAAATTTTTGATGTTTGGGGCATCGATTTCATGGGGTCATTCCCGTCATCAAGAGGAAATAAGTATATTCTCGTGGCCGTCGATTATTTGTCCAAATGGGTTGAAGCGAAGGCGCTCCCCACCAATGATGCCCGAGTTGTTGTTAAATTCTTGAAAAGTCTCTTTGCCCGATTTGGTGCACCTCGAGCCATCATAAGTGATCGTGGGACCCATTTTTGCAATGATCAATTTGCCAAAGTAATGCTTAAATATGGTGTCACACATCGTCTTTCTACGGCTTATCATCCACAAACGAGTGGTCAAGTGGAGGTCTCCAATCGTGGCCTTAAAAGAATATTAGAAAGGACAGTAGGAGAGCGCCGTGCCTCATGGGCCAACAAACTAGATGATGCTTTATGGGCTTTCCGGACCGCTTATAAAACACCCATTGGGTGTACTCCTTATAAGCTGGTTTACGGGAAGGCTTGTCATTTGCCCCTAGAACTTGAGCACAAGGCCTACTGGGCCTTAAAACATGCTAATTTTGACTTGAAAACCGCGGGTGATCACCGAAAAGTTCAATTGAATGAATTAGTCGAACTTCGTGATCAAGCTTACGAGAATTCTTTGATTTATAAAGAGAAAACAAAAAGACTTCATGATGCCAAGATCAAAGACCGCGTTTTCAACGTTGGTGATCAAGTGCTTCTTTTTAACTCTCGTTTGAAGATTTTCTCGGGTAAGCTTAAAACCCGTTGGTCTGGACCATTCACCATCACCCAAGTATTCCCTTATGGTACCATTGAGTTAGCTCAACCCGATGGTCCCAATTTTAAGGTGAATGGTCAACGTTTGAAACATTATTTCGGAGGGGATGTACCAACCATGGTAGTCCCGGATCTCCAAACTTTCCCCAAGGACGATTGAATTTGAGGATTGAGTCAAGCTACGTGACTCGGTAATCAAAAACAAAGCGCTTCGTGGGTGGCAACCCATGCATATCCAATTTCATCTTCTTATTTTTCGTATTTCTAACGAATAACGTGAGGAGGGGGTGCCTCTTCTACTCTTGTATTCCGTGGTTGTTTGTGATGTTTGCTTAGGATTGTCCGTGATTTATGATGACTCTCGTGCTCGTTATCTTCTCTCTACTCGAGTCTCATTTCATCGATGCTTTTGGAAATCCTATATCCGTGAATCTTATCGACTAACGTTTTCTTTGGCATAATTAATAAACGGCCCTAGAATTTTGTTAGGATTACCTTTACCCATAAAACATTGAGGACAATGTTTAATTCTAGTCTGGGGGAGGGTGAATCTTCGATTCGATTTGACCTTGCATTTTTCACATGTCGTGTACTCTTGCAACTCCGTTTTTCCACCAAAAATAAAAAAATTGAAAAATTGAAAAAATTTGAAAAAATTTGAAGAAAAATGAATGAAAATGTTATGAAAAAGCACAAAAAATGAGAAAAGGTGAAAAAGTTGTGCAAAAATGTAATAAAGTTTGAATAAGTGTTTTGACACCTTGTTGACTTTCCAGCTGGCGAGAGTAGGAATAAATATTTTGACTTGACCGGGCGTGTTGAGCCCTAGCTTGTTCCCTTAACCAATGACAATCACATAAGCTTGTGCTAGTCTTGTACACCAGGAGCTATAAAATGCAAATTCTTTCTTAAGAATCTGCAAGTTCCCGTACTTGACTTTATACATGCGCAGCTTAAAAGCTTTCGCTAGTCTTTTACATCAGGAGCTAGAAAACGCGAATTCTTCTTCTAGAATTTGCAAGTTTCCGTAACTAACTTTATATATGCGTGGCTGATTATCGGCTAAGTATTCGCGGGTTTCATTACTTGGAATCTTAAATTGCGAAGAGCGAGAAATGATAGAGTTTATTTAGAAGTTAGATGCTAAACGTGGAGTAGTGGTTCTCTTTAGAGCTCATGAGAGGTACTTGTGGCTTTTTACTCCCATAAAATACGTTACCGATATATAATAGATGTTCTAGGTTAATTAGTGATATATAGGTTTGGATAATATTTAGTTCTTTATTTTCTTAAGAGAATCTTTGCTTTAGAAGTTGGGTACATATAAAGGAACATCAAAAATAAGAGCAAAAATGAGAAAAATCAAAAGTCAAAAGTTGATGATGTATGTGGTTTTGGAGCTACCCGATAAGCTTCCATTGATGTTATGAGGAAAAAAAGTAAAGAAAGAAAAAACTGAAAAATATGAGAAAGTATGAAAAAAGTGAAAAAGTGAAAAATGAAAAAAGTGAAAGTTGAAAGTTGTATAAATAAGAGCTTGAATGTAAATAAGTTGTTGGCGCGTGAGGTGCATGTGTATGATTCTGAATTGGACACATGAGGTGCACGTGTAGTACTCCGCAACTTATATATGATATTGTATGTACCCAAAATTCCTTGATGTGGACCGAATTACTATTGCAGCGGTTCTTGAGAGAAAATGGAAAACTACTTATCGTTTAAACTTATGTGTCACTATCAGACTAAAAAGTATTGAAACGAGAAAAATATGAAGCAATTCATTTCTCAACAAAAATAAAATATTGAGATACAAAAACTTAGGACATGGGAGCAAGGAGTTTCCACAAGTAACTATTATGAGTAGTGTTAGTATCTAACTTGTAGATAAGTTGTGATCTCGTTTATACGGTTAGTTTGGGGGCTCGTGAAAAATCAGGGATGACGATTTTTATCCGTATGGTCACTTTTCTATGAAAAGTGTTTCTACTCGTCGACCCTAAAAATTATTGCAAAAAGATGAAAGTTCAACAAACCGTCACAAGTATGAAGTATGAAAAGTACAAAAAATAGAAGTGAAAGTGGAATAAAGAAAATTTTTTGGAAAACGGAGCGTTTGCGGGAATAAATGATTTTATTACTTCTTTTGAACCTCCTTGCTACTTTACAAAGTCAGTAAGAAGAGTTATGAAATTATTTATCCCAAAAGCGTGAATTGATCACATTGCGTGAGGACACGACAATACCTTAGTCTGGGAAATTTTGGTATGTGTTAATTCACATACCTTTTCATTGCCAAAAACTGACCCAAATAGACTAATTATGCTAACAAACGCCAAAGAATGTGTGTTTTTATGTTTGTGAACGTGTAGGGTTGGATATTTCACAAAATGACGAAAAACAAACAAAAACCCGGCAAAAACGAGCACGAGAGTAGAAAGAGTCAGAAAGTCAAGCTGGAAATCAATTTGAGCTTATAAAGTCCTCAGAGTTTGATAAATGAGCAATAGTGATCCTTGTGTGAAGATTGAAGAAAGTACGAAATTGGTCCTTATACTTTTCAGAATTGAGACATTCAGTCCCTCTTGGAAATTTATGAAGAAAAGGTCAAAGTCAACCCTTGGAGAATCAAAGTTGTCATAATTTGTCCTTGGAAGTTACTTTGGAATTCAGGCAAGACCAGTCTTCAAAAGTTTCATGAAATTCAAAATTGGTCCTTGAATGTTATTACTACAAAGTCTGAAAATAATCCCACACAAGTCTTGGTCCAAATAATAAATCCAATCCAAAACAACAAAAGCCCAAGCCCAATCCAATGCCTATTACCCGACCCATCCATTATCCATGGTCAAAGAAATATTAACGGGTCAAAGAAGTCAAAGAAAGGTCAAACAAACATATAAAATTAACTCGCCCCAAATTCACCCCCAATTTCCCTTTTACCCAGGTATCAAGAACCCTAACCCCCAATCCTCAAAATTACCGTCATTAAGGGCAAAATAGTACAATCAAGTACGTTTCTAGAAGCTATGTATGATGTCAGATGGTGTCAGGGAATGTAAGAAGCACAAATACATCCACATGGCAGGCTACGATTGGTTGGGACGCGTCACAATGATTGATCTAAGGGCTATGGAATGATGGGATGGATTGGATACTAATCATACGGCTCTTAGAGGATGTAAACAAACACAACTCACACGGATTTCCAGCTTGGCAATCCGAGAGCTCACCTCACTCCTATCCTATAAATAGGACTAGTTTATAGCTTATTGGTGTGTAATTTTTAGCCTTAGCGAAGCTCTGTTGAATTGTAGACTCAAATGTATTTAGCTTAGTAGTTGTAATGAATTCAATTTAGTTTAATAAAAAGTTTCAGATTTCTCATTTCTCTTATTAGCTTATTGATATTGTTCTAGTATACCAGCTTTTATAAATCATAATTTTAGCTTATTTGTTAACTACTTTTAGAATTTTACATGTAGCATTAATATTTCAGTTCAGCTAAAATCATTTGCAAAAATTACATAAAATCATAAAATAAAAAAAATAAAAAAAAAAAAGTTTTCAATCTGTTTTCTTTTATAAGCTTTTAAAAAAGTTCAAACAGCTTTTTCACAAACTATTCTAGCTCTATAATCACTTGTAGATCTGTTATGCAAGTTCCCATTTAAAATCAATTGAATAAGGATAAAAGGAGTGATTCATTGGTTTCTGTGGTGATTCGGATAAGCTGGGATAGACTTGGAAGATCCCTGCCTATCATAAAGATAGGCAAGCATAGTGAATCAATCCTGTTCAGGCTGGATTGAGTGTTTTTGTAAGTCCTTGTTCCTGAATGGCAGTGAGTAGTACTGTTTCATTGATATTAGCTGCTGGCAGTGTTGTTATTTCTGAGTATTAGCTTATTTGAATATGAGTTTCATTATAATTGAAGGTCTGATTTGGTAGTTATTGTAGCTTATTGGTTATAGTTGTGAAATCTGTGTTGGCATAGCTTAATTGAGAATCTGTTTTGGTGTGAATCTGAGAATTTGAGCTACTGTTGGATCTATTGTTTATAATTGTGGATTTTGAATTAATAAGTGATAATTGATTGATAGTGATGCATTGATTTGTAGTTTGCTATCTGTTTTATCCTAGTGTAGTGAATCTGTCACATAAGGGTGTGTTTGGTTCTGTCTATTGCTGTTATTGTTAGTTATTGCTTAACTTGTTCAGCTTCATAAGTAGAGCTCAATAGGTAGGTAATTGATAAATAGGGCATAAATAGTAGGATATATTCAACAAAAGTCAAAATTAGATTTCAATAAGATTAACTGTTAGTGTTAAGACAATTCAGTTAGTATAATTGGTTAGGTAGATGCATAATAGATCATAGAAGATTAATTCAGGGTAATTCTAGTTTTATAACACAAATAGAGTTAGATTTAATCAGCTGAAATTGCTTAAAGTCAGTGTAAGTCTCATTTAGTCAATTGTTTCATTAGTTGAAGTTTCATAGGCTGCTGATTTTGAGTAAATTCAGAGTAGTATTTGTATGAATGTGATAGGGCTTTTAGTAAACTTAGACATTTAGTATTGCTGTCTCTATTTTGCCCCAATAAGTTTCTACTTCTGAGCTTATTTGCCTCTGCAAGTCAGCTCCTTAGAAACTGATAAGCTGATTTGTGAAATAGGCCTACTAGTGATTCACTGAGTTTAATCATGTGCTCTTGTGGTTGTTCTGAGTTTATTGAGAGTTGAACTAGTGTTGTGAATGAACAATGTGCTTCTGGCTTATTCTCATGTATTCTGCTTAATCAATTTGCTTATTCTCAAGTGCTTAATACATAGTATCTGTGATATTTGTGCAATTCATGATCTGAGATTGGTATTTTTGAGTATCATTGAGCATATTACATCTGTGTAACTTGTTTCATTCAGTTAGAACACAAGTGCTTATTTATAAGAACTTGTGATAAGCAGTTTCCTATTGAATAAGCACTTCTACTGCTTATTTTGATTTCAAAATTTTTCTCCAAGTTCATTTCAATATTTTAGAATTTCTGGTAATTTTTCAGATTTTTCCAAGTTGTTTTGATATTTTTCTTAATTTTCTTTTGATTTTAATCATTTTTAAATAGTTTTTAATAAACAAAAATCAATAAAAAATCAGAAAAAGCCATAAAAAATACAAAAATATTTTAGGAAATTCTTTTATAATATTTTAGATTTTTCAGAAATTAAATTTCATTTTTCCCTTTAATTTATTTAATTTCCTTTATTTTTAATTCATTTAAAAATACAAAAATCAAAATAAATTCATAGAAAATAATTTTCTTTTTCTTGAAATTCATTTGATTAGTTTAAGATTTTTAGAAAATCGTTTCACGTTTGTCGGATCATTTTTCAATTAAAGTTACGTTTTAATAAACGCGTTTGCATTCCCGTTTTTACATTTTCAACTTTAGTGCATATCTAGCTTGTACTTTTTGCATAGTTTGTGTTTTTTTGCAATATTTTGAATTACTTGATCACTATTTTTACTTTCACCACTTTTCAATTCACGATTTACACGAATCAATATTCTTGATTCCATTCACCTTCACTCGGAAATGACTCGGTGATCCATATTTTATGCGGATCATTTCGATACTATACTATATATTATTATAAGTTGATTTTGACACAATCACCTACGATTAGTTATTAGACACTCATAGGACACTAATCTAGGCACAAAACCCAAGGATAAACCCTAATCTCCCACTAAACACAAATAGGTCATTTATGTCACAAAACTAGGTCAAATATTTCCCATAAGTTACCATCACTTAGTATAAACCCTTTAGGACTTAGGATTAGTCACTAAACACTCTTAGGAACCTAACCTAGGCACTAAACCTTAGGAAGAACCTTAAACTCTCACTAAATAAAAACTAGGTCTAAACTTAAACTTAAACTAGTAAAACCTAAACATAAGCAAGCAAGCAGCACCCTACCACCACTTCCTAGCAGCTTACACACCATCTTGTCACTAACAAGCACCTTACCACACACCTCCATCACCTACTTGTCACCTACTTAACTAAAACACCACTAATCACCACTAACAACTATTGATATAAATAATGCCTAAAAACGTTATTAACATATATCGATATCTCTATGTTTTGATAATCACAAAACGTAAACTCATTGAACTACAAATTATGACGTAAACAAGTATTTAGTCGTAAATATTCACTTTAGCATCCAAATCATTTAAGGTATGAATAAACAAAGTGTCTAATGCATTTTATGATCAAAGAAATTTTTATTTTTACAAAACTTACATTTTTTAAAGTGGGACAAACATTTTAAACATATACAAAATATTTTTGTATTTATAAAAAATGTTTTATTCAAAATAAATATTTTGAATTCAAATTTCTCCAAAAAAAACAACTATATTCTTCAGGAAAAACTTTCCCACAAAAAGACAAAAAAAATCTGAAGAAAAAATATAGGCGGCCCCCTTAATTAATTAAGGGGACCGGCTAGTAAATTAAGAAGACCAGCACCCTAATTAAGGGGACCGCCCACGCTCCCAAATAGTATTTTTTCCCCTATAAATACTGGTTCATTCCATATATTTTTCTCACCTTTTGCACCCCAAAACTCTCTGTTCTAGATCTCATTTCTATTCTCTAAAATCCTTTGATCATATATACATAAATCTTTGTTTCAAAGTGATCTAATCCTCAACCTTTCAAGTGCAAGAGAAGAATACTTCAATCTACCAAGAGAATAAGTATTACAACTTGTTGTGACCTCCACATCCAAGTTGTTAGAGCATCATCCATTATATCTATTTCTTTGTGTAACTAGTTGTGAATACTTGATAGAAGATAGATTAGAAAGGCATATAGATAGGTAGTTGTGAAGTAAATAGTTGTGAAGTAGAGAAGTTGCGAAGTAGATAGGTGTGAAGAAGTTGTGTAGAAGGTATGAATAAGGTATGACGAAATTGTGGTGTGAATATTGGTGTGCAAGGTTTTCTCCGCCATAAGGGAGCTTGTTGACATAGTGAAGAAAACTCTCGAGTTAGGTGCTCGGGGAGTGGAGTAGGGCAAGGAAGGTGTCCTTGTAGCCGAACCACTATAAATCTCTTGTCTCGCGGTTCGATCTTTCCATCTCTTACTTTTTATCTTACTTACATTATTATTGCTTTAGTACTTAGTTATAATTGTTTATATTGTGCAAGACTTGAATTCACATAATATCGAATCTAAACTCTTTAAAGTAAACAAAGATTTTAAAAACAAAGTGTTTATAACAAACTTAAAAGGACACATATAATAGATCATATAGTTATTTTCACACTAAACTCTAATCAAAGGTTTTTCAAACAAACAATTAAATAAACTCGAATCTATATTTTGAAACCATGTTTTATAAATTTAAAAAGACGTAAAACTATTCAACCCCCCCCCCCTTCTAGTTTTCCGCAATTGGCATCAGGAGCCACGTCAAGCGAGATTTTTAAAATATATTGTATTTAAAAACTTGCAACGATTTATGGAATCTGAAAAATATTTTGAAGGGCAATATATGCAAAGACCACCACTATTTGATAGTGTTGGATTTTTATATTGGAACAATAGATTCGAAACTTATATGAAATCAAAAGATCTTGATCTTTGGCATGTTATTACCTTTAGTGATTTTCCCCCTATTCAATATAATCTTGAAACTAAAAAGGATGAAATTGTATCTTTTGAAAAACAAAATGATGATTTAAAAAAGAAACTAGCAAAAAATAATGAGGCTAAAATGGTTATTTATAATACGTTACCATGCAAAGAATATGAAAGAATTTTTATGTGTAAAACCGCAAAAGAAATTTGGGATTCTTTACTAATTACTCACTAAGGTAATAGTCAAGTTAAAGATAACAAAATAGATCTTCTTGTTCAACAATATGAACAATTTACGATTCCGGAGGAGGAATCAATAGATAATGCTTTTGCTAGGTTTAACACTATCATCACAAGTTTAAAAGCACTTGATGAAAATTTTTCTTGTAAGAATTTTGTTAGGAAATTTCTTAGAGCTCTTCATCCAAAATGGCGAGCTAAAGTTACGGCGATTGAAGAATCTAAGAACTTGTCAACTCTTCAACTTGACGAGTTGATCGGCAACTTGAAAGTCTACAAAGCAATAATAAAGAAAGACTCCGAGATGGTCAAAGGAAAAAGAGAGCAAAGCAACTCAATTGCGTTGAAAGCTAGGAAGGAATCTAGTGACGAGGATAGCTCAACCTCTGAAAGTAATGACGAAGAATATGCCATGGCCGTAAGAGACTTCAATAAATTCTTCAAAAGACGAGGAAGATTCGTTAGACAACCACATGATGAAAGAAAGGCATTTCAAAGAAACAAAGACGACGAAAGTAGCAAGAGCGAAAGGAAGTGCTTTAAATGAGGAGATCCAAATCATCTTATCGGAAAATGTCCAATGATTTCAAGGAATCAAAATCAAAAGGCGTTCATTGGAGGAGCATGGAGTGATAGCGATGAAGATGAGAAAGAAACCACTGATTGGCTCCAAACGGTCAACCTAATTGACCAGGTGATGGTCACCCAGGTCAAACAGCCTAGAGTCAATGCTCCGCGGAATATAGGGTTTCCCCGGGTCGTTATGTCCCGACGAGGTGTGGATTGTATTCAAACGGGTTTGTGATCAGGAGAATTTGGACAGGAATGGGGTTGTGATTGGTTACACTACTGACTTGTACAAGGAAATAGCTTAAGTAAGCCATACGAACAAGACTGGAAATTTAGAAAAACCAGAAACGTTTTAAACCTAAAAACGTGTACGTTCAGTTTAAATTTACGCGAACGTGCAAAATAAAAAGTAAAAACTGAAATCTGAAAACCCACAGGGATTGAAAATGACTTTTTTACAAACCTAAGGATAAAAGAAAATTTTTAGAAAAAAAAAAAAGAAAATAAATTTTTACACTAATTAATTATTTAATATTAATTAAATACAAATTAACACTAATTATTAATATTTAAAATACTTAAATATAATATAATATTATTTAAATACTAGAAATATGAAAATTAAATTTATAAAATTATAAAATAACTAAAAACAATTTTTAAAACTAAAAATATGTCTTTTTGTGATTTTTATATTAATTAATTACTAATTAAATATTAATTACCTAATTAAAGTAAACGAAATTATTAAAATACTAAAAAGACTTAGAAAATTAAGAAAAATTTTACAAAACTAATTAACCATCACAGAAATCCTAAAAAATTATAAAAAGTTTGTTTTATAAGTTTTTACACTATTTTACTAATTATTATATTAAATATTAATTAATTACTAATTAAACTAAATAAATTATAAAAACTAGAAGATGAACAGTAGAAATTCTAGAAAAATTTTTAAAATTATATTATATTATATAAAAGCTAGGAAAAATATAAAAACTAGGTGTTACTTTATAAAAATAATTTTTCTATTTAATACTTAATTATTAATAAAACTAATATTAAATCTAATAAACACTAATGACAATATAAAAATCTGAGAAAATTACTAAAATTAATTTAACATAAAAGGAATTTAAGAAAAATATAAAAATACAAAGTGCTTAATAAAAATCTAAAAAGGTAAATTAAAATTTTAAATTACATTAAATAGAAACTATCATTTGAAATTAAAATTTGTTTTTCTGGATTTTCTTTTTGGAAAACTATTTTACAACTAAAAACAAACAACTTTTGTAAAAACAACTTTTTTATAACTTAAAAATAAGCCAAATGCAAGCTATAAGCTTGGACAGTTGATTTATGTTGACCAAACCAAGAAATATGCTCAAATGAGCTTGTGTGGGGTCCACAAGGGTCGAATCTGGTTCAATTAAGTTATTTGGACATGGTTAAGTAAGATTCAAACAAAGAAGCTCACAGGATAAGCCCATAAGCAGAATTTAAGCACTTAAGTTCTTATTTGATCACTGAAAATGGGACAGACTTTAGGGGTTAATTCAGGTGGGTCCCAGGGGTCTTAAGCTCAAAGGACTGCTCAAAACTTGAAGATGGCCAGGAGGGGAGTCCAATGAACCAAGGAGGGGGTGTGGGACCCACTTATGAGGTCTGTGGAACCTCCCAAAGTGGAGGTGTTGGGGGACTGATCTGCTGCACAGGGGAGTTCTTTCCCCTGCAGCCTTGTTTGGAGGGGTGTGGGACCCACACCAAAAATCACAAAATTATACTGAGACCTGATTCCTAAAGATTTACTGAGGTACTAGATCATGTGAAAATTTCAGGTCTTAACTCATAACACAAAAATCAAAACAAATCTTTGAAAATCTGAGATTTCTAAAAAGGGTAAATTTTGACTTTTTCTTTTTGAACTATAGTTTGACTTTTCTGAGTTTTGATTGATCACTAATGATTGAAAGTGATATGTTAAGCTTAGATGCAACTATCATAAGCTATAATAACAGATTTAGAGCTAAAATGAGAGATTATACCAACCAGTATACCAACAGTGAACAACAACAAAGGGTTCAAGTGAAGTTTTGACTTTTTGTGTTGTAACTAGTGATTTTTATGACTGATATGCAACAAATAGACTCAATGTGATATGTTAGGGATAATTGTAACAACAAAAACAACCTCAGCAACAGTGAAATACACAAATCCAAACACCCCATAGATACTGAAATGAAAGAATGAGGAAGCAACTAACTAAATTAAGCATGGAAACCATTAAACTAACTTATACTAACATGAATTAGGCTTGAGTGAACTGAAATAAACAACAAATAACAACTTTAACTGAGAATGGGAGATTATGCATAAGAAGTGTTGGGAATTATACTAACAGTTACCACGGCTAAGAGAAGATGTTACAACTGCAGAAGATTGTACTTGCAGTGGAAACTCATTACCATTGCAAGAAAAATATATTACCACTGCTTATTAGATAACTGTTAGAAAACGCGTCTAGATAAATATAGAATAGATCTTGTGTATATCTTATTCTATTAGCTTTATACTTATCTTGTAGAAGAGGATTCCTTGTGCTATAAAAGGAGATCCTAGGTTAAAGGTTTGATATACGTTTTTCTAGAGCTTTAAGGTGTAACCCTAGTGATATCAAGATCACTTGTATTATTATCATTAATAATATTGGAGCTAATAGTTTATTTACATACATTGTTCATATACAACTGTCTTACTCACAATCAAACTTCTAAGTGTTACTAAGTAGATTCTGCATACTTAGTGATATAACTCAAAGTATCAATCTAACACTAAGTTCAAGGTGTTCAGATCCATCAAGTGGTATCAGAGCAAGGCTTTGATACTTTGATTTAGAAGACTCAAGTTCAATCAGAAGAATCAATGGAGACAGAAACCAGTAACTCAAACATTGCTGCTAAGCTTCCAAAGCTTAAGTTGAATGACTTTGAGATGTGGAGGCTAATGATAGAACAATTCTTTATGGTCCAAGACTACACACTCTGGGAGATCATTATGGTTGGAAATTCTTTCAAACCAAGTTCTACTTCAGAGATGGTTGGTGGCAAGGAAGTAATTAAGTTCAACACTGGACCTGTTACTAATGATGAAAGACTTCAACTGAAGAATGATTTAAAGGCCAGAGGTCTGTTGCTGATGACACTTCCCAGAGACCAAGTTGTAGCATTCAGCAAGTTCAAGACTGCAAAGACTCTCTTTGATGAGATCTGTGAAGTTTATGGTGGTAATGATTCCACCAAGAAGACTCAAAAGACTCTACTGAAGCAAACTTGTGAAAACTTTGGTTCAACAAGTAATGAATCTCTTGATAGCATCTTCACAAGGCTACAAAAGATTGTTTCTCAACTCACTGTTTTTGGAATTGAGGTGGAAAGGGAAGACCTCAATCTAAAGTTCTTGAGAAGCCTACCCTCTGAGTTTGGAACCAATGTTGCTGTGTGGGAAGATAAGCCAGAGATGGAGACCATGAAACTTAATGACTTGTACAATAACTTCAAAGTTATTGAACAAAGATTGAAGAAAGCTGGCAAGATAAGTTCAAGTTCAGGAAGTGTTGCACTCATATCATCATCTCTTGATGATAGTTCAGATGAAGAAAGTGATAGTGATAATGATTGTGCTAACATTGTTGTTTCCACTGGTAGTGGAAGTGTTTCCACTGGTAGCTCAAAGAGACAGATTGCAGGGCTTAGTGATACTACTTTATATCAAGTCAAGTGGGTGGTTCAATCCTCAATCATGAGGATTTGGATCAAATTGATGAAGATGATATGGAGGAGATGGACATTAAATGGCAAGTAGCATTACTAAGCTTGAGGATAAAGAAGTTTTGGAAGAAGACTGGAAGAAAGATCAACATCAGTGGCAATGAAACAGTAGGTTTTGACAAAAAGAAGGTGGAGTGCTACAATTGTCATAAGAAGGGGCACTTTGCCAGAGAGTGTAGGAAGCCAAGGAAATCTGACAACAGGTCAACTTGGTACAAGCAGGACAAGAAGAAGGAACCTACTACTGATGAGCCAAAGGGGCTATTGGCCATTGATGGAGTGAGCTTTGATTGGAGCTTTATGACTAAGGAAGAGGAAGATGATTCAGAGTCTGCAATGGTTGCACTAATGGCTTTTTCTGACTCTGAGGTACAAATTGATAATGCTTGTTCTAAATCTTGTAAGGTCTTAAAAGAGTATGAGAAACTTAAAGCATAATTTAATGAGCAACACATAGAGTTAACTCATACTAATTATAATTTATCAAATCATAAAAGAGGCCTAAGTGTTTTAGAAACTCAATTAGAGCATTATAGGGCAAATGAATCTAAGTTCAATGATGATATTGCAGTATTAAGAAGAGACTTAGATTATCAGGTTGCTGTCAATAAGGTTCTTAGAGAAGAACTAGAAAAGGTTAAAGTGGCTAGTGAGAATATAATGATAACTAAGCAAACACTGGATCATCAATCCAAGTGTATTGATAAAATTTGGAAGCCCAAATTGTGAGCAAAGCTAAATCAGGTCTTGGATACAAAACTGTCCCACCACCTCTAAGAGGTATTCCATCACCTCCTGGTATTGACTTAGCTCACACAGGTTTAGAAGAATTTCAGGATCTACCTATGACCTATGGACCAAAGTTTGTTAAACTAGTTGAAATTGAAAAGGTTCAGGTTGAGGTTGATGTATTTGATAGTGCTAGTGACTCATCTCTTAAAGATGATAATTTGAATGTTGAGTCTAAATCTAGTACTCCTGAGAATGTTGAAGTGAAGGTTAAAAGAAGTATTCCTGATGTTGTCAAAGAGAAGCCTAGGTCACAACCTAATTTCACTAGGCCCACTACTAGATATGCAGAGATGTACAGAAGTAGGTCACCAACTCCTAGGGGCAATATGAGGAGTTGGAATCATGTCAAATCTAGGCAATTTGGTAGTGACTTTGTGTTCAATAACAAATCCTGTCATATATGTGGTAGCTTTGACCATTTGTCTTATAACTGTACCTACCACTTGGGAAGAAGGGAAGTGTTTGGGAATACTAGGGTGAATGGACAAAATGCTAATAACTTAACTCACCCAAATCCACTTAGCAAGATGATTCCTAGGTCTGTTTTGCTTCATTCTGGCATTAAACCAATTTCCACTGCTAGACCAGCAGTTGCCACTGCCAGAAACAAAAACAGAGTTTACCCTAAGCCCCCTGTTACTACTTTTGTTAAATCTACTCAAACAGGGAAAAAGACCAATTTTGAAAAGAAAGTTAACAATAATCAGAAGTGGGTACCTAAAATTTCTAAGCCAGCAGTTTCCACTGCTAAGGCAGCAGTTACCACTGCAAGGCCAAAAGTTACCACTGGTAAGTCTGTTAACAAGAAAATGGTAAATGTGGGAAATGCTGTTAAGGCCTCAGCACGTTGGGAATGGAAACCAAAAGGAACCATCACTTCAAACAATCCCAATGGTGTATCAATGACCTTTGAAAGATATAATTATATTGATACACGAGGCAGATCCAAGTCATTTGTGGCTTGGGTCCCCAAAAGGAACTAATTCCTTTATTTTGTGTGCAGGGACATTCAAAGACCAATAATGATCAAGGATACTCAGACAGTGGATGTTCCAGGCACATGACTGGCAATAAGTCCTATCTTTCAGACTTTCAACCTTATGATGGACAATTTGTCAGCTTTGGAGGAGGAATTGGTGGCAAAGTTTCTGGCAAAGGAACAATCAAGGCTAGAAACATTGATTTTGAAGATGTGCAGTATGTGAAAGAACTCAAGTATAACCTCTTTAGTGTGTCACAGATGTGTGACAAAAAGCATAGAGTTCTATTCACAGAAGATGAATGCTATATCTTATCTAAGGATTATAAGCTTCCAGAAGAATGTGACATTTTGCTTAAAATCCCTAGAAAAGGAAATTTGTATAGCATTGACATGCAGAACATAGTGGCTAATAATGATGTTACTTGCTTGCTTGCTAAAGCCACTTTGGATGAATCTATGCTTTGGCATAGAAGACTTGGTCATGTTAACTTCAAGACCATTAACAAGATTGTGAAAGATGGACTTGTCAGAGAACTACCAGAGAAAAGATTTGAAAATGACCAAACTTGTATTACCTGTCTCAAAGGAAAGCAACACAGAGCTTCATGCAAGACCAAGGCATTCAATTCAATCAATCATCCACTTTTTATGTTGCATATGGACTTGTTTGGTCCTACCTCTGTGAGCAGCATCAATTTGAAGAAGTATTGTCTAGTTGTAACTGATGATTTCAGTAGATTCACATGGGTTTTCTTTTTAAGTACTAAGGATGAAACAACAGGCATTCTTAAGACATTCATCACTCAAGTTGAAAATCAATTTGAAAAGAAAATCAAGATCATCAGGTGTGACAATGGGACAGAGTTCAAGAATAAAGTTATGGATGATTTCTGCAGAGACAAAGGTATTAAAAGAGAATTTAGTGTTGCAAGAACTCCTCAACAAAATGGAGTTGCAGAAAGAAGAAACAGAACACTAATTGAGGCTGCTAGAACCATGTTAGCTGATTCCAAGCTTCTAGTGACTTTTTGGGCTGAAGCAGTTAACACTGCTTGTTACATTCAGAATAGGGTTTTAGTGGTCAAAACAAAGAACAAGACACCTTATGAGTTGTTCAGAGGAAGACCTCCTACTTTGGAGTTTATGAGACCATTTGGGTGTCATGTTACTATTCTCAATACCATTGATCATCTGGGCAAATTTGAAGAAAAGTCAGATGAAGGCTTCTTTGTTGGATACTCTATGGTTAGCAAGGCATTTAGAGTCTATAACTTAAGAACAAAGAAGATTGAAGAGAACTTGCATGTTCAGTTTTTTGAAAATAAAGCAAACATGGCAGGTTCAGGACCAGATTGGCTATTTGATCTTGAAACATTATCAAATACAATGAATTATGTGCCTCTCGCTTCAAGTACTGGAGACAAAGATCTTGAAGATTCAGAAGAATTCATTGATGAAGATGAAACTTGCAAAGATGATGAAGATCAACTTGTTATGCCACTTTGGGACTTTGGTGATAATTCTGAAAAACCAAGTGATGCAGATGGTGTGCATAAAGAAATTCCTACTAGCAGTGGTAACTCAATTCCCACTGCTATACCAGAAGTTTCCACTGTAAGCCCAAATGTGGAACATACTTCTCAGGAATCACCAAGTGATGATGTAGAGATCTCAAACATGCCTACAACATATGATATTCCTAGCACATCACAGTCTACCATTCACAAAGTGCATCCACTTGATAATGTTATTGGTAAACTTCAATCAGGTGTAAAGACTAGAAGACAGACAAAGAAAGATGATATTCATGGGTTCATAAGTGAAGTGTATGAGTCCAAGAAACATAGTAAGAAGAATGAGTGTTTGTTTTTCTGCTTTCTCTCACAGGTGGAGCCTAAGAATGTGTATATGGCTCTAGGAGAATCTAGCTGGGTTGAAGCTATGCAAGAAGAGTTGTTGCAGTTTAAACTTCAAAAGGTTTGCGTTCTTTGTGACTTGCCTGATGGTATGAAGGTCATTGGTACTAAATGGGTTTTCAGAAACAAGAAAGATGAAAGAGGCATTGTAATCAGGAACAAAGCTAGATTGGTTACTCAAGGATACACTCAAGAGGAGGGTATTGATTATGAAGAAGTGTTTGCTCCTGTTGCAAGGATTGAGGCTATTAGATTGTTCTTAGCCTATGCATCATTTATGGGCTTTACAGTCTATCAAATGGATGTTAAGAGTGTCTTTCTGTATGGAACTATTGATGAGGAGGTTTATGTCTCTCAACCTCCAGGCTTTGAAGATCCTCAACACCCACATAAAGTTTACAAAGTAGTTAAGGCTCTTTATGGCTTACATCAGGCTCCAAGGAAGTGGTATGAAACCTTAGCTAATTATTTGTTGAATAATGGGTTTCATAGAGGTAAGATTGATCAAACTTTGTTCATCAAGAAAGACAAGGGTGATATCCTACTTGTGCAAGTATATGTAGATGATATTATCTTTGGGTCTACTAAACAAGAGATGTGCAAAGAGTTTGAGAAGCTGATGAAAGATGAATTTCAAATGAGTTCTATGGGAGAACTTACATTCTTTTTGGGGCTACAAGTACAACAGAGTAAGGAAGGCATATTTATCAGCCAAGACAAGTATGTTGCTGAGATTATTAAGAAGTTCAAGTTCACTAATGCAAAATCTTCCAATACCCCTGCTGACAAGACCACTCACTTATTGTTGAAGAATGCAAGTGGTGCTAATGTTGATGTTCACACTTACAGATCTATGATTGGCTCTTTGATGTATCTTACTTCATCAAGGCCGGACATTATGTTTGCTGTATGTGCTTGTACAAGATTTCAAGTGACTCCAAAGACATCACATATGACAGCAGTGGAAAAGATTTTTAGGTACTTGAAGACTTATCCTAATCTTGGATTATGGTATCCAAGAGACTCTCCAATGGAATTGATCACATACTCAGATAGTGACTATGCTGGTGCAAGTTTGGATAGAAGATCAACTACTGGAGGATGTCAATTTCTTGGATGTAGATTGGTGTCATGGCAGTGCAAGAAGCAAACTCTGGTGGCTACTTCAACCACTGAAGTAGAATATGTTGCAGCTGCTAGTTGTTGTGCTCAGATCCTTTGTCTTTAGAATCAATTATTGGACTATGGGTACAATTTCGTGAACACCATTATCTATATCGACAATAGTAGTACCATATGCATTATTAAAAATCATGTGCAACACACTAAAACTAAACATATTGAAATTAGACATCACTTTATTAGAGATTGTTTTGAGAAAAAGCTTATTAATGTTGTCAAGATTCATACTGATGACAATTATGCTGATTTATTAACAAAAGGGCTTGATGTGGGTAGGTTTCAATACTTGGTAACAGGTATTGGAATGCTCAATCCATAAACTTTTGATGTCTAAATATTTTTCAGTGTTGCAGGATACTTTTTGGGTACTAATATTGTTTGTATTGTATGTATAGTTTTCTACTAACTAGTATGCAGAGTTCTCAAGAGCACAGTGGTAATTAACATACAACAGTGGAAAGATTGGTGATAATAACCAGCAGAAAAGAGTACTTTTATTAATTATTAAGAAGAAGTACATCACATCCATCAACAAAAGATTGTCACCAAACAAGAAAACCATTACATCTGACATGAACCTACCACCTAACACCTACTCCATAGGTTTCTTTCCTTTTCCCTCATACTGATGCTTGCCTTTGGAAATTTTCTTTCTCTTGTCATCAAAAGAGAGTTGTTTCCTTGGACAAGCAAGTCCAAGAACTTGCTTGGGGGGGCCTTGGTGCTTGAGTAGGCTTGTCTACAGCTGGCCACTTCATGTTGTTTATTGCAGTTGTCAATGCTATGGTGAGAGCCTTTAGGAGTTCCTTGGAAAGATCAAAGGTTGGATCATTGTCATCATCTGATCAAGAGCTAGAATAAAACTCAAGAGATGGAGCAGGATTAGCTGATATCTTCTTATTGGGTTTCATGCTTGAAGACGTAGCAGTTGTAGTTTTTGGTGGAAAATATCCACTCCATCCAGAAGAAAGTTCTTCAGAGTCTGAGTGGAAGCTGATTTCCTCATCAGAAGAATCATCAGAGGAGATATCGATTATTGGAAATTGACTCATGATGATGTATAGGGTTTGTGTTTATTGACGAAGATTGTTGATGAAAGATAAAAGATGTTGAGCCCCCTTTTATATGCAAAGTCAAGGTCGAATTCTAATTTATGAAGGATATTTACTCCTACTTGTTTTGGTAGGTTGGAGGAGTAAATTTGGTTATTATCGGGTTGAGTTTTGGAAGATTTTTTAAGAATAGTAACTTAGTTAAAAAGTTACTTTGGGTTAAGTTTTCTGGGTTAAGTTGAGTTGTTAAATACAATCCATATTATTGGAGTCATTGGAGTAATAAGGTGTGTATCATGAACACACAACAAATGATTATTGATTCACCATGTCTAATCCACATAAGAATTAACTAGTCCAGAGCAAACGGCTACTGGTAAAGACTTATCAAATCCGTTTATGGTTGATAGTTTACCAAAAACTAGGTTATCAACTCACCATACATCCATGTGATCAAGAGTTGGCTAGTCCATAGCAAACGGCTCATGGTAAAGACATATCAAATCCGTTGATAGCTGGTAGTTTGCTAAAAACTATGATAAGAGCAGCAAATTTTCATATTTTATTAACCACTGCTCTTTGATATGTTGTGAAAATTTTACCACTGCTAGTTCATTAGTTACCACTGCAAGAGTAATTTTTCCACTGATGAACTAGCCGTTACAACTGTTGTGTCAGTAATCCATTTTTTACTAGCCGTTGAAAAAATAACCGTCATTCATTATTAATAGGGTAAAATCTTTTGTGAATTATCTACTTACTTATTATAAATTATTCTTTTTCCAAAGATAATTCTTTCTAAAGATTATTCACATTGCGCTTCTCCTCAAACCCTATTAGTATAAATTGATCATCATACGGCTTGCTTTTTATCTTGATTACTAACACTTTATTCTCTTTTTCACAAATATCATGGCGATTCTAAAATTTGTCGAAGAGCACAACCAAGTGGCCTACTTACAAAAGTCAAACGAGAAGAGTGGCCCTGTTTTTCATCAGATTGTGGATTTTCTAAACACAACTCATATAAGGTATGCCTTAATTATTAATCCCACAATCTATGTTTCTCATATCAAACAGTTCTGGAACACTGTGGAGTCCATAACTCTTGAACAGGGAGACACACAAGAATCTGTGGATGCTCTAAGAGCCACAGTTGATGGGGTAACTATTGATGTTACTGAGTCATCTTTGAGGAGAATTCTCCAATTGGATGATCTCAATGGTATCATCACATTACCTAATTCAGAAATTTTCACTAATATTGCTTTAATGGGGTATGATACATCAGAACAAAAAGTCACTTTTAGAAAAGGATGTTTTTGTCCCCATTGGAGATTTTTTATTCATACTCTTTTACATTGTCTAAGTCCTAAGAAAACATCTTATGAACAATTTGCATCAACCATGGCTTATCCTTTGGTTTGTTTGGCAACTGATAGGACTTTTAATTTTTCAAAGTTTATTTTCAATAATATGAAAGGCAATGTAAAGAGTCCATATAAATTTTTCATGTATCCAAGGTTTGTGCAAGCAGTGTTAAATGAGTTTCAACTGCACCCTCACAAAAGAATTTATGAACCTTCCACTCTTAAGCCAAAAGTTTTTCAAAATATGTCTAAGGCTTCAGAACTTTGGAATGGGGAGGTTCATCCACTTTTCCCTCAAATGCTTGCTAAAATTTCTCAAGTACAGGGTAAGGATGCAACAATCCCAGCTGCATCTCAAAACACACCCACTATTGTTGTTCCACCAATTCAACATACCCCTGCACTCACTCACACTTATGAGAGAAGGTCTAAACAGCCAACTTCTCTCATCTCAACATTGCATGTTGCTGAGCCTTTTGGTTTAGGCACAAGCAGTGGTGGTTCAAGGCTTCCTCCTAGTCCAACTAGGGAAGAGCCTGAATCAATGCCTCATGATTCACCTCTCCCAGCAGGTTACACAGTTGGAAGTGATGAAGGCAGTGTGCAACACAATGAATTGATGGACATTTGTACCAAGTTAGTCAAGCAGGTTCAAGCTCTGGCGAAAGACCTGGCACAGACCAAAGAACAACATGCCACAGAGCTGAAGACATTGAAGGATGAGATTCACAAATTGCAGAATGAAGTTGAGAATCTCAAGAAGCAAAGATCTCAGGTTGTATCATCATCCTCTTCACCTTCAGATGAGTTTTCTGCAAGTTCTACTAAAGATTTGGGAGATTCTTCCAAACAGGGGAGGAAAATTGATGCAGAGTTTAAGGGGAGGAGAACAAATTTTGAAAAAGCATTTGCTGAGCTTAATGATTCTGATAATGCTCAAGCAAAAGATGATGTTGCTGAGACTGAGGGGAGGAAATTGTATTTTGAAGATATGGATGCTGATGCAGGTTTTAACTTTGATGATTTAGTTGGAACTGCTCAACCAATTTCCACTGAAGCATAACAAGTTCCCACTGATCAATCTTTTCCCACTGCAAGAGAACAGGTTACCACTGCTACTCAAGAAGTTACCACTGCAGAGGAAGAAGCTGCCAGAATAAGATCAGTTAAAGGAAAGGCTATTGTAGATGCTTCAGATCAAGAAACGAGAAAGATTTCTAAGTATGAACAAGCTGAGATTGATTTTGATGCAAGATTAGCAGAGCAACAACAAGCTGAAGAGTATGAAAGAAAGAAAAAGCTTAAAGAAGATGAAGTTGCTAGCTTTATGGAAGCAACTAGGTTGGATAAACTTGAAGCTGTAATGGCAGAACCTATTTCAAGTGTCTCACCAACTGTCATACATGAGAAACCTCCATTGTTCACTTATGTGCCTACAGAAGAGGAGATTGACTATTTGGTTAATAATGATCAAATTATCAGGAAGAAGGCTATTGAGTTAATTGCTAATACAACCTTGAATGAAGAACAAAGGTCTGCTCAACTTAAAGATTTTATTCAGATGAAGAATCAGCAGGCTCTTGATGAAATCATTGGGGATGTTAGAAAAGGTCAAAAGAAGTCAAGAAAACCTACAAAGGCACAGATTATTGCTGAGATTAAGACTTTTTGTTGCCATGTTGGTAATATGAAGATGGCTCAATTCAAGGGAATGTCACATGATCAGATTGAAGGAATTTATTCCAGAATCAAAAGACAAGATAGTAAATTCACTCCAATGGATCAAGAATAAATAGTTATGCAGACAAAAAGGACTGGAGAGAGTCTTGAATCAAAAGATGGAAAGAAGTTGAAGACTCAAAAATCATCTCAAGCAATAGAGGGTCCCAGCAAGTTGACAGAAGAGCAAGTTACAAACATGTTATTCATAGAGACTGATGTTCTTAATATTGAACCTCTACAAGCAAGATATCCAGTAGTTGGTTGGGAAATCTTTTCTGATAGTTTTGGTGTTGCCTGGAAGATCATCAGAACTGGAAGTGTCACAAACATTTGCAGAGACTTTGAAGATATTGTTAGATGTTGTGATAGAGAAGATTTGGATACCTTGTGGAGAATTGTTCAAGATCAGTTTAAAAAGGATGAACTTGTTGATGTCAAAGCTAAGGAGTTATGGGTTCACTTCAGAAGACTATATGAACCTGACCCAAGTGATAGGTATTGGAGATTTGAAGCTCATGGTACAAGAACTTTATGGAAATTCTATAATTCAAGTTCTGTACATCATGTTTCTACTCAAGATGGAGTTGATGTCTTTATGCTGGCTGAGAAAGAATATCCATTAAGAGCTGGAGTATTAACAGTGATGTTGTCAGAGAAGCTTAGGTGCTGGGAAAGAACTGAAGTCATAGATGATTTGCTACAAAGGATTTATGATCAAAGTGTGAGAGCTGATAGAGAGTTAAGAAGAAAAAGATAAGTGTTTGGAAGAATTCCCATATCCTCATGTTTACTGAATACTTGAAGAAACTTATTGATTTATGTATTAATCATAAGTTAGGGGAGGATTGTTGAGAATTATACTAACAGTTACCACGGCTAAGAGAAGATGTTACAACTGCAGAAGATTGTACTTGCAGTGGAAACTCATTACCACTACAAGAACAATATATTACCACTGCTTATTAGATAACTGTTAGAAAACGCGTCTAGATAAATATAGAATAGATCTTGTGTATATCTTATTCTATTAGCTTTATACTTATCTTGTAGAAGAGGATTCCTTGTGCTATAAAAGGAAATCCTAGGTTAAAGGTTTGATATACGTTTTTCTAGAGCTTCAAGGTGTAACCCTAGTGATATCAAGATCACTTGTATTATTATCATTAATAATATTGGAGCTAATAGTTTGTTTACATACATTGTTCATTTACAACTGTCTTACTCACAATCAAACTTCTAAGTGTTACTAAGTAGATTCCGCATACTTTGTGATATAACTCAAAGTATCAATCTAACACTAAGTTCAAGGTGTTCAGATCCATCAAGAAGTTAGGACAGATAGCTTACAAGGGAATCCAAAAGAACCATGAGTGATAACTAGAACCAAGTCTAACATCCTACTGCCCCCCCCCCCCCCCATGGAGCATCAAAGCCACATGCCATCTAGCATAAACCTGCTCCATTCCATCACCTTCATTATACTTGAAATTTTTTATTTATTTTATATTTATTTGATTTTTTTTGGAATTTTTATATTTTCTAATTAAACTGAATACTTAGACTTCAAATAGTTTGTATAAGCTTTGTTAAGAGCTTGTATGAGCTATTTATTCCATTACAACAATAGAAAACAACTCTATAGCTTAATGAGATTTTTGAATTGAAACAAAAGATCATAAACTGAAATTGGGAATAAACTTTGAATTAACCTTGAATAAAGTTTGATTACAACATAAATAAACTAGTTAAATGCTTAAAAGCTTTGAATTAAACTAAAATAACAAATTACAATTTAAACGTCTTATACTAAAATTAAATTAAAACTAACTAACAACATCTCTGCTTCTCTTTCTTCCTTTTATAGGACCTGGTGAACTCATCTCTCTTTCCCACTTCTCCAATTGACCATTGGATGGGTACATTTTAATCCTGGCCTTTGAAAGTTGTTTTGGCGCCAAAAGTCTTCAACCACTTTCTGAGTTAACTTGGGGAAGAAAGGAAGCAATAAATTCATTTTGGGACCTTATGGAGACCAAGGGAACATATTGTGGTGGAGGTAAGTTGGAGGAATGGGCTTGGCAGTAGCAGGTATCCAATTGGAGGGGGGAAGTTGTTTGACTCGTTGACTAAGTGGGAGGTATTAAACAGGGGTAATATTATTAGTGGGGATTGGGTTGGGGTGAGGGTGAATGGGCTTAAGAGTGATTTGGGCCAAGGGTTGGACAAAAAGAAATGGGTGGGCAGGTTGGTTTGTTTTGGATTTGGTTTTTTATATTACTAAGGTCCGTTTGGTTTATGATAGTAACAAGGACCAAAAGTGAAATTTCCCAAAGTTGAGGGACCTATAATGTACTTTCCCAAAATATATTATTAGGATCAAAATTGCCAAATACCAATAACCCAAGGATCAAAGATGAAACTTTTCCATTTTTAAAACACCGAGGACCAAATATGTAAAGTTTGGATTTTGAGGGACTGGAATTGTAAATATTCTAAAGTTTCCAAAATGGGTTTATTTTGCCAAGTTTCATTTACCAAAGGACCCTGAATGTTAATTTTCCAATTTTTAAATATCCAGGGGTGTTTTATGTCAATTTTTAAACTCGAGGGACTAAATTGCAAATTTCCAAAACTTTTGAGATTTTTCACCAAAAGATTAAATATGACAACTTATGATTTTAAAAGGACCTTTGGTGATAATTTTCCATATTTTGAATGACCAGGGACTAGTTTTGTCAATTTTTGAAAGTTGAGGGACTGAAACTGCCGATTTTGCAAACTTTGTACGTTTTTCATCAGTTTTTACTCTTTTTGCATCTAAAACATATAAAACACAATTTTGAAATATTTTCAGTATTTTGATGCATTTCTGAGTGTTTTTGTATGTTTTGCAGTTCAGATTTGACCAAATATGATGAGTGTTTGAGCACTCATCAATCCCCCACACTGAAATATTGCTAGTCCCTAGCAATAAACTGTTTTGAAAACTTAATGATTTTAATCTCTTTACCAAAAGCCATTACTTCTGGAGTAGCCAAATGTATCAGTTCAAGTAAGAACTATGGTCCACTTGATAACCATGTGATTTTGAGCAAACCACCAGCTGTCAACGGATTTGATTTGTCTTTACCAGAAGCCGTTTGCTTCTGGACTAGCCAACTCTTGATGGACAAAGTCAACATCTTGGTGAGCTGATTACCAATTATGATTTTTCCACTGTCTTTACCACAAGCCATAATCTTGCGGGCTAGCCAACTCTTTCACTTTTTAGGATATGGCGAGTTGATATATAACATACAATTTTGGGCAAATTGCAAGCCGTCAATGGATTTGATATATCTTTACCAAGAGCCGTTTGCTCCTGTATTAGCCAATCCATTTGTCGTTTAGACATGGAAGACTGATAACCACAAAAAATTTTGAAACTCAAGTGAAAAATTTTTAAAATTTTTTGCCAAAAACGAGGGTATAAGATAGTAAAGTGTGATAAAATTCGCTAGAATAGCTAAATACGCCCCCCCCCCCCCACACACACACACACACATACACACACACTTAGAATGAATATTGTCCTCAATATTCAAAGTCCCGGCTATTATACCGACTCTTTGAACGTAAAAGGGCAACATTACAAGCTAAATGTGGAAAACACCATTTTTTTCATTTTATTGGTAACCATAGCAGGGGTGACTCCCCCACACTTAGGGTGAAAACCCTAATTACATGCTACTGTTTTTGTTTACCGAGTCGCTAGCTTGACTCGACCCCGAATTCATTGGTTCTTGGGGAAGCATGATGTGGAAGAGACAATCGCCATCGGACTTTCATTCAAGATGTTTGGACAAACATTTGAAGCACGTGAAAGTTCCACACCGATGAGATAAGTACCCGGCTCAAGATAATGGTAAATGAAAATGCCGGGATCAAAGATGGTATCTTCATTCCCGAAGGAGTGAAGAAGAGAAGAAGTCACCTTATAGGTGAAGAAAAGGAAGAAAACCATGATGAAAATCATGATTTGATCTTCTTCCTCGAGAGCAGGCTCGTTTGCCTGAATTTGGATTTCAAGGGTTAAGCTCAAAAACATCCCGGGAGGGCGGGTGGGAATTTGAAAATCTTCATGATTGAGTGCATCTCCCCCTGGCTATCAAACTCCGGAGGAGTCATGATATGATGAGTGAGTTCACCGGAGAACTCCTCATGAAGAGAATTATTCACAAGATGTGAATCTGTGAATTCATGTTCCGGAATAGACTTATCACAATCCTCATTCCGAATACCAAAGATTGGATTATATGAAATCAAAGTGAATTCAGATTCGAATTCAAATAGAGGATTGGCGAGAGTAGTATTGAAAGTTTCAGGAACAAAGAGATTATCATTCTCTATTGGACTGTTGGGATCAGAAGTGAGTGACGGATCATGATATAGGAGACTTTCAATTTCTCCAAGATCGGCTTCAAAGTCGAGGAGACCATCATCACTTTCCAATGAAAGTGGATTGATGTGAGTAAGTTCATCGGCGAACTCCTCAAGAAGAGGATCAGCATCAGACTGTGGGAGTGATGCCTCAATATACTCAATTTCTCCATGAGATGTACAATCATCATTAAAATCTGAGAAAGTCTCAAAATGATCGTTTGAACACTCAAAAGGGGAAGGAAGATCACACATATGCTCAAGAATTCCCTGTGACTCTCTTGGGATTGGGACAAGGTTCTCAACACTAGACTTTATGAATTCGTCCAATTCCTTTTTAGGAACAGTGTCAAGATGCTCGTCCCCCATGCTCAGACAGTGAGTGGGAACCTCGGGTGTGATAGCAGTTGTTTGAGATGGAATCTCAACTGCTGGGATATCAACTGATGAACTTGATGAAGTTTTATAAAATTGTAGGATATCAAGTGTATCTTCATCATCACTTTCATCAGGAATAAAAAGGAACTGAGATCTAGATCTGGCTGCTTTTTCTTTTGCAATTGATTCCCTAACAGATTTTTCATAGGCATCTTGGGAATTTATTCTAGCAGCCTGCTCTTCAGCTAGCAATTCTTCCATGGATTTTTGATGAGTGTCTTTTTGGGCAAAGTCTTTAACTAAACCCTTAAGCTCATCAAGTATTTCCAGTACATTTTGAATTTCTAGAAGAATTGCTTGATTCATTTGGTACTGTGGAGGTTAGTCATAATACGGTGTGTCAAAATTGTCACAAGGATATGGATTTCCCGTTTGACAATCTGAGCTGAAGTGTGGACCTCCACAGTAAAACTGTTGAGTCTGGACTGGTGAATCATATGGGTATTGGTCATAACCAAAGTTCTGAGCATCACCGGAAAACTATTCATAGACAAACGTGTTTTCGGCTTGACACTCAAATCCTTAGTGAGGACCTCCACAAAACTCACACAGATATGTCAGTATCTCATGATGTGGTGGCTGGTAGGATGAATCAGATGTGTCATGGTAAGGATAGGGAGCTTGGTTAGAGACAGACCCATCTCCTGACTCTACCATGCTACAGCCGGGACAATTCCCACCATTATGAGGACCACCACACCATTGACAACCACAATGGTGTGGATACGACATAGAAAGAATCAAAGGTTTACAGAGGGGTAGGGATGAAGAATCAAAGATATGAGAGGGTAAAGGAGAATGTTTTTGGATTTTTGGATAAACATTTTGTACAAATAAGAAAGAAAATGTTTTTGGGTTTTTGTGTTCATTGAAAACTGATTTTAAAATGTTTTCAGGAACAGTTTTGTTTTTATATGGTAATATGAAAATATGAACAAAGGTGGTAAATATACAAAGGAATGAATATCCAAAGATCACTATTCTTCAAATACGTTTGGATACGCACACAACCTCCCTGGCAGCGGCGCCAAATTTTGATTGGCTCCAAATGGTCAACTGATGCGTGGGAATCGCAACAGGCTTTACCTCTCGAGGGATCTCGAGAAGCTTACAACCCCCACCAGGCAGTGTACCTGATCGTTGTAGTATAGTATAGTGACAAGTACCGGGGGATTGATCGTTCAGCTTAGGAATAGTGTCGCTAGGATTAGAAAGCCTAAATACTAGTTCTAAAGGTGAGGGATGATTATTTTTGTGTTTTTATATTTTTTCGAAAGCAATTAAAATTCTCGGGTTTGAAGGATTTGGGCGGAATTAGTTGCTAATCAACTAACCCAATACTAAAGATGCAATCAAAATAAAATACTAGAAATGAAAATAAACTAAATTATACTAAAGTTGTGAGCAATAAGTGGAGAAAATGTGTTTACTTAGATTTCACTACTCCCTAGACATCTTTTACACGTTAATTACTTGTTATAAATGCATGGATGACGGATCGTATTCCTTAATACCATTCATGGGGTGGCACACTTAACTCCCCAATTCTATGAGCTCTTATCTCCTCCTACACCATGCCCAGCACAACTATAGGGATTGTAAACAGTGGCTCATGCATTAAATACAACCAATAAAGACCTAGTGCGCGTCGGTTCATGTTTCTTAAGACGTTCAAGCATGTTACCAATTGGAGATCTGCCAGTTTTCTTAAGCCTAACATATAAATCATTCATCCAAAACAAGTATAAACAAGTAATCAACACATAATTAATATCTAGGTTTCATTAGATCTAAGCAAACACAAGATAGATCTAGCCTAGCATGATGGAATTAAGACAAGAACAAGATATAGACAACCAACACATAGACATATTGATTGAATTGAAAGAACACTTATCTCAATTACACATGTAAGGTATCAAGGGCTTGGAACCCTTGAAAAACCTGTAAAATTCGCACCAAGTTCGTACTTAGGGTTTCTCCAAAACTTCTCTTTTTAAATGTGAAAAATTAGAAAACTATATATAGGAAAAGAGGTCTGACGGCGTCAAGACAAAGCTTGTGACGCCGTCACCTCGCCGCCAAAACTATTCTCAGACTGCCTTGATCTACATTTGACGCCGTCAAGACTTAATCATTTCCAGGCCGTCATGACTTTTACTCTGGACGCCCTACCTTCATGACGCCGTCAAATCTGTACTGGGTCGTCATGGAATTTTTCTCTTGACGCCGTCAGGGAGTTACTCTTGACGCCGTCACCTACTGTTCCCAGCATGGAAAATTAAGACTTTGGCGTTTTCTTCACTTTTATGCTCCAAAAACGTCCGAATTGCTTCCTTTTCCAGATTTCTCTCCCAAAGTACCTAAAATCACAAAAGGAACGATTTAGGGCAATATTTGATCAAATAAATTCGAATTCGGGCTTAAATGACCCCCTAAAAACGGATCATTTTTCGCCTCATCATATACCCTTACACTTGAGATTTGCTTGTCCTCAAGCAAATGCGCTTTTATTCTACTCAAAAGACAAGTTAGGGGTCATTTAACACTAATATAAAAGTAATTACAACAAATAATCGTTCCACTAAAGACCAATAGACAAGCACGGAGGTCATACACAAACACCTCACAAATAGTGTTTAGATACTCACATCTCTCGGGTGTAATAAAGTGTAAATTACAATATGGAAACGGAAGATATCTCTCACTACCTGTCATAGCAAAATAGATTACCATAGGCTTGGGAAAGGATCAAACCTCCACCACATGGCGTAAGCACCTAGGATAAACTAACAAAGAGGTCTTTTAAAGGGTTGTAACGTTAGGTGTAGGGATATGAAATACACGGTTTTGTTGGATAAAGGAAATTTTGCTGGTGGCGAGTTAACAATCTTGGTCAATTACATGTACAATATGGCGTTGCTAAGCCAAGACTAGACTCGACTTATGCTAATAAATGAAAAATAACAAAAACATAAAATAAACATAGAATGAAACGGGATGGTAGTCCGTATGTTTTTTCTCTTTTTCCTTTTTTTCTATTTTTTTTTTTTTTTCTTTTTCTTGATTTTTCGATTTTTTTTTTTTTTTTTTTTTATTTGCATACACTCTTACCCTACCATCCAAAATAATACATCACAGGGAATGAACATTTCCCTTACACTTGAATCTTTACATACTTTACAATTAAACTAATCTAATGACTCGAATTAATAAAATCAAAACACTTGGAGCACTTTTAAGATTAACGTACATATGGGGGTAATATATGATGTTCTTCCCCATTACTCCATAAAATAAGTACTTACCCATGAGTCCCAATCGTCCCAAAACAATATGTAGAAGGATATGACACGACTTAGCAACCATGTAATCAATTAGAAAGTTAACTTAGGGTTTAACAAATAACAATAATGCACTAAAGATGAGCGCATACACGGAAGGCTAAGGCGATTTGGTTGTACATTTAAGTGGGGTGTAATAAATTCTTCCTTTAAGTAAAATGCTTAAAGTTAGAAACGAAAAGATAGGCTCGGAGGGGTGTACTAGGGGTTTCGTGTACTAAAAATGAGTACAACGCTAAGGGTGTGGGAAAAATTAGTTGACTTAACTAGCCAAGTAATATGACTTAAATGGTCAAGTAATTATGATACGGGTTTAACACAAGGGTGATCCTAGTGCCTCTTATCATGTAGTAAATCCTACCACACGAATGTAGTCTCACTAGCGGTCTCGGGATGCATCACTAACGCAAGTTCTAGAATCTAAATGCTACCGGTACACTCATAAGAACTAATAATGAATGTTTTTCCTATCAAATCTAAAGGCGAACCTCACATATTTGGGTGGAAAATTTTTCTGAATATACGGTTATGTGCTAGTCATACAATCTCCTATCCATGAGACGCTTGCTATGGCTAAAGTTTCACTCCTAAATGTTGTAAAAGAATTTAAATTTAGCGCTAAAATTACACTAACAAGTATTTCTCATAGTTTTATTACACATCTACCATTAAACAAAACAAACTCAAGCGAAAGTGCATATGTAAGGTATCATCTTTTTACCCTCCCTTTACACTTAGGATGAACATTGTCCCCAATGTTCAAGTAAAGAATATAAAAGTGAAATAAGTAAAAAGAATGAAATCAAATACTCCCCTGATTCGCTCGGTATGGATAATAAGATGGCCAGGTTAAATCTTCCTCCAAGAAAATGAACAATCAAAGCTTCCCTTCCAGAATATAAATCATCTTCTTGTCATACGTAACCTGTAAAACCTGACAAAATAGACAAGACAACCTCGCGTAAAATCGGCGGTATCCTATATAAGCTACTAAATCCTAGAAAACAAGATAAGATATAATGCTTGTGGAATAAAGTTTGCAGATCTCCTGGTGATTATAAAACTTAATAATTCACAAAAACCATAAGACTCCGTTAGAAAAACAAAACCGGTAAAATTTCCAGGTTTTTACACTTGACGCCGTCAGAAGTGACCTGCAGAAATTCTTATGTTAAGTTTCCAGAAAATTTCTGGAAAAACTTGGTCCTACTTTCTGGAAAATCCTGCAAAACTTCATTATGACTCAATACAAGCATTTGACTCTGACAAATATGAATATACATGTTCACTTAATATTGTGGAGAATCATGATCGGTTTGTTTCTTAAAAACATACTTGGGGTTTCCCCTTACACTTATCTTTTGCAAAAATACTTTTAGGTGGAGTTAAGACTAGGCCAAAACAACAAAGTAAAGTATTTCCACTATTTAGTTTAGAAACATGATCTACCAACAATAAAAATAAAACATGCATACGGAAGCAAATAACAAACAAACAAATAAAATCACACAAAACATGGGTTGCCTCCCAAGAAGCGCTTTCCTTTATTTACGAGTCTTGTAGCTAGACTCAAGGTCATGGGTTACTACGTGACACGGGTGAGTTCCTCATTGAGGACATCATTGGGATCAAACTTAGGTTTCAACTTCCTATCGGTTTCCTTAGTATGGTATGACCTTTCAAACTTTTCTCCATCCGGATCATACAAAGTCATTCTCATATGCCATGATCCGTCACCTTCTTTAGGTGGCTTGTCCCACCTCCATTTACACTTGTCTCCCTCTCTTTTCCATTTATTCCTTTCTATGTTGATGGGCATTACGCTTAAGAACTCAATCATCTTCCTAAAGACTAAGGGGTCTAGCTCTTCATCTCTAGCTATGAGTTGTTCTACCGAATGTGTCTTTTCGATGATGTCTTTTTCTAGATAAAATGGGCATTGAGGTCCTATAAAGTTCCTTTCTATCCAAGGTCCATATCTAGACGGTCTCCAATTCATCTCTAGCCAATGCGGTTGATGAGGCGAAAAATGATCTGTTTTTAGGGGGTCATTTAAGCCCGAATCCGACTTTATTTGATCAAATATTGCCCTAAATCGTTCCTTTTGTGATTTTAGGTGTTTGGAGAGTGAATTCTGGAAAAGAAGCCATTTTGGACGTTTTTGGAGCATAAAAGTGAAGAAAACGGCTAAGTACCAAATTTCCATGCTGAAGATACAAGGTCACGGCGTCAAGACTACCATCTTGACGGCGTCAGACATGAGGAATTAAACACCGTAGGTGGTGACGGCGTCAGAAGCCTTCATGACGGCGTCAAAGTGGCAAGAATAAAATACCGTGTGTGGTGACGGCGTCACATAGGCCGTCATAAGTGGATCAAGGCCGTCCGAGGAAGTATATGGCGGCGAGGTGACGGCGTCACAAGTAACTCTTGACGCCGTCAGCCTGTTTTTCCAATATATAGTTTTCTAGTTTTTTCATTAAAAGGGAGAAGTTTTGGTGAAACCCTAAAGACGAATTTGGTGCCTCTTTTGCAGGTTTTTCAAGGGTTCCAAACCCTTGATACCTTGCATTGTAATTGAGATAAGTGTTCTTCTAATTCAATCAATATGTCTATGTGTTGGTTTTTTATCTCTTGTTCTTGTCTCAATTCAAATATGCTAGGCTAGATCTCTCTTGTGTTTGCTTAGATCTAATGAAACCTAGATGTTGATTATGTGTTGATTACTTGTTTATTCTTGTTCTTGGATGAATGATTTATATGTTAGGCTTAAGAAAACTGGCAGATCTCCAAATGGTAACATGCTTGAACGTCTTAAGAAACATGAACCGAGGCGTACTAGGTCTTTATTGGTTGTATTTAATGCATGAGCCACTGTTTACAATCCCTATAGTTGTGCTGGGTCATGGTGTAGGAGGAGATAAGAGCTCATAGAGTTGGGGAGTTATGTATGCCACCCCACGAATGGTATTAAGGAATACAATCCGTCATTCATACAAGTGTAACAAGTAATTAACATGTAAAAGATATCTAGGGAGTAATGAAGTCTAAGTAAGCACAATTTCTCCAATTACTGCTCACAACCTTAGTATAATTAGTTTGTTTTCATTTTTTATTATTTTATTTTGAATATATCTTAGCTTTGGGTTAGTTGAATAGCAACTAATTCCGCCCACTCCTTCAAAAACCGAGATTTTAATTGCTTTCATAAAAACATAAAAATACAAAAATAATCATCCCTCACCTCTAGAACTATTAATTAGGTTTTCTAATCCTAGCGACACTATTCCTAAGCTGAACGATCAATCCCCCGGTACTTGTCACTATACTATACTACAATGATCAGGTACACTGCCTGGTGGGGGTTGTAAGCTTCTCGAGATCCCTCGAGAGGTAAAGCAAGGTGCGATTCCCACGCATCAAGTTTTTGGCGCCGCAGCCCGGGGAATAGTTATTGTCTAGGTTAGGATTTCTTTTTATTAGGTCTACTTGCTAGATTCCTTTCTAGTAAGATTTTTATTTTTATTTTTAGGTCTTCTTTAGTCTATCTTATTTCTTTGTGCCTCTGTTAGTAAACTAACCTCATTGACTATTCCGTTGACCATTATGGAAAACGCGAATCCACCCCTTTCCCCTAGTGAAGTGGCTGTGTTACGTGGACAAATTGAGAGTGAGATTAGGGAGCTTAGAGAGCTTAATAGGTTGATTAAGATTGAACTCGAACATACATTTAGCAACCTAGCAACCGCCTTGTATTCAGATAAGGACCTAGGGCCTAATGACTTTGTGAGTGTTGTTGAGAGACTAGAAGAGGAGGAAATGGATCCGAGGCTTAATGATTACTTTAATCTATACCCCACTAAGGAGGAGATTGCATACTATAATAATCTTATTGATAACCCGCGATCTCCCTTCACCATGATTGAACCTAAGATCAAGAGAGGCGATCCTAAGAATGCTAAGATACCATGTATGATTGGATATAGACACATTAGCAATGCTTACATTGACTTTAAATCTCCAATCAACATTATGTCCTCAACGGTTTATAATGATATAGTGAACACAAGACTTGAACCTAGAAGGGATCCCAAGTGCCCCGGTGGAGTTTGTAACTTTGTCGGGAGAGTTAAAGGTTTACGTGTCTTTGTTGGTAATTTCACTTTTGTCACCAACTTTATGATTGTGGAGGATCTTGCTAATGTTATTGATTGTCGATTATCCAATGTTGTGTTTGGCAAACCATTTGTTGAGGAGTCTAAGTTAGAATATGATGAGGTAGAAGGCACGATCCGATTTGCAAGTAACACCGATAGTATCACTTATAGGATGCCCAATAGGATGAAAGAATTTCGCTTTATATCTCGTTTGGATAAGGACAACGTTGGTGCTTTTGAGGATATTGATGAGAAGGATAAGAAAAAGGGCATGGACTATGTATGGGAAAAAAGGAGTCTTTACTACAAGGATTGCTTGGCCCTTGGACCAAGGTATAAAGTCGATGAAGAATTTGCCCAAATGATTATGGGGGCGATTGAGAAAAAGGTGATTGGTTTCTACAAGGAATATCTACAATCGGAGAGTGGACCAACGATGAGATCACGTAGTACCCCATGACTTTGAGTCTAGCTACAAGACTCGTAAATAAAGAAAAGCGCTTCTTGGGAGGCAACCCATGTTTTGTGTGATTTTATTTGTTTGATTATTATTTGCTTCCGTATGCATGTTTTATTTTTATTGTTGGTTGATCATGTTTCTCAATTAAAATGTGGAAATACTTTACTATGTTGTTTGGCCTAGTCTTAACTTCAACCTAAAGGTATTTTTGCAAAAGATAAGTGTAAGGGGAAACCCCAAATATGTTTTTAAGAAACAAACCGATCATGATTCTCCACAATATTTAATGAACATGTATATTCGTATTTGTTAGAGTCAAATGCTTGTATTGAGTCATAATGAAGTTTTGCAGGATTTTCCAGGAAGTAGGACAAAGTTTTTCCAGAAATTTTCCGGAAACTTAACATAAGAATTTCTGCAGGTCCATTCTGACGGCGTCAGGGTATTGCTCTTGACGGCGTCAGGAGTTAAAATCTGGAAATTTTACCGGTTTTGTTTTTCTAACGGAGTCTTATGGTTTTTGTGAATTATTAAGTTTTATAATCTCCAGGAAATCTGCAAACTTCATTCCACAAGCATTATATCTTACTTTTTTTTCTAGGATTTAGTAACTTATATAGGATGCCGCCGATTTTACGCGAGGTTGCCTTGTCTACTTTTGTCAGGATTTACAGGTTATTTTCGACAAGGAGATGATTTATATTCTGGAAGGGAAGCTTTGATTGTTCATTTTCTTGGAGGAAGATCTAATCTGGCCAACCTAAAATCCATACCGAGCGAATCAGGGGAGTATTTGATTTCATTCTCTTTACTTTTTCACTTTTACATTCTTTACTTGAACATTGGGGACAATGTTCATCTTAAGTGTAAGGGGAGGGTAAAAAGATGATACCTTACATATGCACTTTCGCTTGAGTTTGTTTTGTCTGATAGTAGATGTGTAATAAAACTACGAGAAATACTTGTTAGTGTAATTTTAGCGCCAAATTTAAAATTTTTTACAACATTTAGGAGTGAAACTTTAGCCATAGCAAGCGTCTCATGGATAGGAGGTTGTATGACTAGCACATAACCGTATATTCAGAAAAATTTTCCACCCAAAAATGTGAGGTTCGCCTTTAGTTTTGATAGGAAAAGCATTTATTATTGGTGCTTATGAGTGTACCGGTAGCATTTAGATTCTAGAACTTGCGTTAGTGATGCATCCCGAGACCGCGAGTGAGACTACATTCGTGTGGTAGGATTTACTACATGATAAGAGGCATTAAGATCACCCTTGTGTTAAACCCGTATTATAATTACTTGACCATTTAAGTCATATTGCTTGGCTAGTTAAGTCAACTAATTTTTCCCACACCCTTAGCGTTGTACTCATTTTTAGTACACGAAACCCCTAGTACACCCCTCCGAGCCTATCTTTTCGTTTCTAACTTTAAGCATTTTACTTAAAGGAAGAATTTGTTACACCCCACTTAAATGTACACCCAAATCGCCTTAGCCTTCCGTGTATGCGCTCATTTTTAGTGCATTATTGTTATTTGTTAAACCCTAAGTTAACTTTCTAATTGATTACATGGTTGCTAAGTCGAGTCATATCATTGTACATATTGTTTTGGGACGATTGAGACTCATGGGTAACTACTTATTTTATGGAGTAATGGGGAAGAACATCATATATTACCCCCATATGAACATTAATCTTAAAAGTGCTCCAAGTGTTTTGATTTTTCTTAATTCGAGTCATTAGATTAGTTTATTGTAAAGTATGTAAAGATTCAAGTGTAAGGGGAATGCTCAAACCCCTATGATGTATTATTTTGGATGGTAGGGTAAGAGTGTATGCAAAAAAAAAAAAAAAAAAAAAAAAAAAAAAAAAAAAAAAAAAAAAAAAAATCGAAAAAAACAACAAAAAGAAAGAAAAAAATAGGAAAAAAAAAAAAAAAAAAAAAAAAAAAAAAAAACATACGGACTACCATCCCGTTTTCATTCTATGTTCATTTTATGTTTTTGTTATTTTTCATATATTAGCTTAAGTCGAGTCTAGTCTTGGCTTAGCAACGCCATCTTGTACATGTAATTAACCAAGATTGTTAACTCGCCACCAGTAAAATTTCCTTTATCCAACAAAACCGTGTAATTCATATCCCTATACCTAACGTTACAACCCTTTAAAAGACCTCTTTGATAGTTTATCCTAGGTGCTTACGCCATGTGGTGGAGGTTTGATCCTTTCCCAAGCCTATGGTAATCTATTTTGCTATGACAGGTAGTGAGAGATATCTTCCATTTCCATAATGTTATATTACTTTATTACACCCGAGAGATGTGAGTATCTAAACACTATTTGTGAGGTGCTTGTGTATGACCTCCGTGCTTGTCTATTGGTCTTTAGTGGAACGATTATTTGTTGTAATTACTTTTATATTAGTGTTAAATGACCCCTAACTTGTCTTTTGAGTAGAATAAAAGCTCATTTGCTTGAGGACAAGCAAATCTCAAGTGTAAGGGTATAGGATGAGGCGAAAAATGATCCGTTTTTAGGGGGTCATTTAAGCCCGAATCCGACTTTATTTGATCAAATATTGCCCTAAATCGTTCCTTTTGTGATTTTAGGTGTTTGGAGAGTGAATTCTGGAAAAGAAGCCATTTTGGACGTTTTTGAAGCATAAAAGTGAAGAAAACGGCTAAGTACCAAATTTCCATGCTGAAGATACAAGGTGACGGCGTCAAGACTACCATCTTGACGGCGTCAGACATGAGGAATTAAACACCGTAGGTGGTGACGGCGTCAGAAGCCTTCATGACGGCGTCAAAGTGGCAAGAATAAAATACCGTGTGTGGTGACGGCGTCACATAGGCCGTCATAAGTGGATCAAGGCCGTTCGAGGAAGTATATGGCGGCGAGGTGACGGCGTCACAAGTAACTCTTGACGCCGTCAGCCTGTTTTTCCTATATATAGTTTTCTAGTTTTTTCATTAAAAGGGAGAAGTTTTGGTGAAACCCTAAAGACGAATTTGGTGCCTCTTTTGCAGGTTTTTCAAGGGTTTCAAACCCTTGATACCTTGCATTGTAATTGAGATAAGTGTTCTTCTAATTCAATCAATATGTCTATGTGTTGGTTGTTTATCTCTTGTTCTTGTCTCAATTCAATTATGCTAGGCTAGATCTCTCTTGTGTTTGCTTAGATCTAATGAAACCTAGATGTTGATTATGTGTTGATTACTTGTTTATTCTTGTTCTTGGATGAATGATTTATATGTTAGGCTTAAGAAAACTGGCAGATCTCCAAATGGTAACATGCTTGAACGTCTTAAGAAACATGAACCGAGGCGTACTAGATCTTTATTGGTTGTATTTAAAGCATGAGCCACTGTTTACAATCCCTATAGTTGTGCTGGGTCATGGTGTAGGAGGAGATAAGAGCTCATAGAGTTGGGGAGTTATGTATGCCACCCCACGAATGGTATTAAGGAATACAATCCGTCATTCATACAAGTGTAACAAGTAATTAACATGTAAAAGATATCTAGGGAGTAATGAAGTCTAAGTAAACACAATTTCTCCAATTACTGCTCACAACCTTAGTATAATTAGTTTGTTTTCATTTTTTATTATTTTATTTTGAATATATCTTAGCTTTGGATTAGTTGAATAGCAACTAATTCCGCCCAATCCTTCAAAAACCGAGATTTTAATTGCTTTCATAAAAACATAAAAATACAAAAATAATCATCCCTCACCTCTAGAACTATTAATTAGGTTTTATAATCCTAGCGACACTATTCCAAAGCTGAACGATCAATCCCCCGGTACTTGTCACTCTACTATACTACAACGATCAGGTACACTGCCTGGTGGGGGTTGTAAGCTTCTCGAGATCCCTCGAGAGGTAAAGCAAGGTGCGATTCCCACGCATCAGCGGTGTTGGTTCATCATCACAATCATAACTATGCTTCTTAACATCATACACTGACCAAGTATCGCCTTCACCTACCGTTATCTTGGATTCCTTGCAATCTATCATGGCACTAGCGGTTGCTAAAAATCCTCTTCCTACCAATAATGGGCATGTAGTGTCACTAACCATGTCTAGGACGTGAAAATCCGCTAATATAGTTAACTTTCCTACGTGAACAACTACATCCTTAATCATTCCAACCGGGTGGGCAATACTCCCATCCGCTAGCCCTATCAATACCTCCGTTTCCTCTAACTTTCCTAGCTTAAGAGCGGTGATTAAGGATAAGGGAATTAAGTTGAGGCTTGATCCTAAATCAGCTAGTGTGTCGAAAGCTTCGGATCTTCCTATCTTACAAGGCAAAACAAATATACCCGGATCATCAAGCTTTTTAGGCAACTTGTTTTGAACGAAGGCGGTCCCATTTTTACCTAGCTTACACTTCTCATATTTTTCTAGGAGGGCACTATAGTAAGGAGCACGCGCTAAGACATCAATGACGGGGCGTTCAAGGTGAAGTTCTTTGAATTCATCGTCAAGGTCTTGCGCAAGAGGTGTTTCAACTATGCTTTTGACTGGCTCTATAGTGGGTGTTTTATTTGACTGGTCCTTTTGGAGAACTTGGTTTTGTTTGAAACACGTGCTCGTGGATTTGACCGAGTAGTATTGTGGACACAAAGTGGGTGATGAAACTGAAGATATGGAATTAACGTTTAGTTTCGGATTCTTGATTGTGTCGCTCGGGAGTGCTCCCATTTCTCGGTCATTGAGAACCTTCAACAATGCATCAATTCGAGTGGTCATCTCGCTTTGCGTTTGTTTGAAATCGGCTTCAAACTTAGATATGCGAGCTTCTTGAGATGCCATGAACTTAGACATCAACCCTTCAAGGTTGTTGGTACTACCAAAGTTGTTAGAAGGATTGTTGTTGAAAGTACGGTTGGAGGGTGGACCGGTTGGTTGGTAACGATTAGGTGGGTTGGAAGAATTGGGTTGATTTTGTTTCCACCTAAGGTTTGGGTGATTTTTCCATGAGGGGTTGTATGAGTCACCGTAAGTATTTGGCTCGGGCTTGAAAGTGTACCACTTATCTCCCGCTTCGTCGGTACGCGTGGATGCGTAGTCCGCAAAAGCTGTTCCGGGGAGTTTCACACAATCACGAGTGTCGTGGGGACCACTACATAATTCACATGAAGAAGTGATTTTGTTCACTTGGCTTGAAGGCTAAGGAGCTTCGTAAGATTTCATGAGAAACTTGACTTGGTCCTCAAGTTCCATGATCCTACGGTCGGGAGTGCTAGAATTGTTCGAAGGCAAAGATATTGCCTTGACCGTTTTGTTCAAGTCACGGGGATCATTCCAACTTTCATTGTCATAGAGAGCAAGATCTTCTATGAGTTCCCATGATTGTTCCGCACTAAGATCACGTATCTTACCACCGGCCGATTGGTCAATGGCTCGCCTCGTGGAGATGTCGATATAGTCATAAAAGATTTGGACTTAGAGCCAAAGATCTATGCCATGATGAGGGACTTTTTGGAGTAAGTCCTTGAAACGAGTCCATGCTTCATAAAGAGATTCATTTTGACGTTGTTGGAACATCAAGATGTCATTTCTAAGCTTAGTAGTTCTCCCCGGTGGGAAAAATTGAGCAAGGAAACGAGTGGTGAGATCATCCCATGTGGTGATGGATCCCGCGGGTAAACGCTCAAGCCATTGACTAGCTTGATCCCGTAGAGAGAATTGGAATAGGCGTAATCGGGTTGTCTCTCTAGTTTCAACATCTAGGTCTATAGAATCTACGATTTTGAGAAAGTCCTTAAGATGTTGGTTTGGATCTTCGGAACGAAGTCCATGGAATGCACATCCGCTTTGCACCAACCGGATGGTGTCGGATCGAAAGGGGGTCACATTGGCTCCGGTGAGCTCAATGGTGTTTCGGTAGCCTTGATGGCTAGGTCGGGAATACTCTCCTAAGCTTCGGGGCCTAAGGGGTTCTAATGGTGGGTTTTGTTGTGGTGGGATGACGGGTTCAAAGATGTTCTCGTTGTCCATGATGTCGAGTGGTTACGAACAAAGGCACAAAGAAGTAAGATAGACTAAAGAGAACCTAAAAATAAAAATAAAATCTTACTAGAAAGGAATCTAGCAAGTAGACCTAATAAAAAGAAATTCTAACCTAGACAATAACTATTCCCCGGGCTGCGGCGCCAAAAACTTGATGCGTGGGAATCGCAACAGGCTTTACCTCTCGAGGGATCTCGAGAAGCTTACAACCCCCACCAGGCAGTGTACCTGATCGTTGTAGTATAGTATAGTGACAAGTACCGGGGGATTGATCGTTCAGCTTAGGAATAGTGTCGCTAGGATTAGAAAGCCTAAATACTAGTTCTAAAGGTGAGGGATGATTATTTTTGTGTTTTTATATTTTTTCGAAAGCAATTAAAATTCTCGGGTTTGAAGGATTTGGGCGGAATTAGTTGCTAATCAACTAACCCAATACTAAAGATGCAATCAAAATAAAATACTAGAAATGAAAATAAACTAAATTATACTAAAGTTGTGAGCAATAAGTGGAGAAAATGTGTTTACTTAGATTTCACTACTCCTTAGACATCTTTTACACGTTAATTACTTGTTATAAATGCATGGATGACGGATCGTATTCCTTAATACCATTCATGGGGTGGCACACTTAACTCCCCAATTCTATGAGCTCTTATCTCCTCCTACACCATGCCCAGCACAACTATAGGGATTGTAAACAGTGGCTCATGCATTAAATACAACCAATAAAGACCTAGTGCGCGTCGGTTCATGTTTCTTAAGACGTTCAAGCATGTTACCAATTGGAGATCTGCCAGTTTTCTTAAGCCTAACATATAAATCATTCATCCAAAACAAGTATAAACAAGTAATCAACACATAATTAATATCTAGGTTTCATTAGATCTAAGCAAACACAAGATAGATCTAGCCTAGCATGATGGAATTAAGACAAGAACAAGATATAGACAACCAACACATAGACATATTGATTGAATTGAAAGAACACTTATCTCAATTACACATGTAAGGTATCAAGGGCTTGGAACCCTTGAAAAACCTGTAAAATTCGCACCAAGTTCGTACTTAGGGTTTCTCCAAAACTTCTCTTTTTAAATGTGAAAAATTAGAAAACTATATATAGGAGAAGAGGTCTGACGGCGTCAAGACAAAGCTTGTGACGCCGTCACCTCGCCGCCAAAACTATTCTCGGACTGCCTTGAACTACATTTGACGCCGTCAAGACTTAATCATTTCCAGGCCGTCATGACTTTTACTCTTGACGCCCTACCTTCGTGACGCCGTCAAATTTGTACTAGGTCGTCATGGAATTTTGCTCTTGACGCCGTCAGGGAGTTACTCTTGACGCCGTCACCTACTGTTCCCAGCATGGAAAATTAAGACTTTGGCGTTTTCTTCACTTTTATGCTCCAAAAACGTCCGAATTGCTTCCTTTTCCAGATTTCACTCCTAAAGTACCTAAAATCACAAAAGGAACGATTTAGGGCAATATTTGATCAAATAAATTCGAATTCGGGCTTAAATGACCCCCTAAAAACGGATCATTTTTCGCCTCATCATCAACCTAATTGACCAGGTGATGGTCACCCAGGTCAAACAGCCTAGAGTCAATGCTCTGTGGCATATAGGGTTTCCCCGGGTCGTTATGTCCCGACGAGGTGTGGATTGTATTCAAACGGGTTTGTGATCGGGTGAATTTGGACAGGAAAGGGGTTCTGATTGGTTACACTACTGATTTGTACAAGGAAATAGCTTAAGTAAGCTATATGAACAAGACTGGAAATTTAGAAAAACCAGAAACGTTTTAAACCTAAAAACGTATACGTTCAGTTTAAATTTACGCGAACGTACAAAATAAAAAGTAAAAACTGAAATCTGAAAACCCACAGGGGTTGAAAATGACTTTTTTACAAACCTAAGGATAAAAGAAAATTTTTAGGAAAAAAAAAGAAAATAAAATAAATTTTTACACTAATTAATTATTTAATATTAATTAAATACTAATTAACACTAATTATTAATATTTAAAATACTTAAATACAATATAATATTATTTAAATAATAGAAAAATGAAAATTAAATTTCTAAAATTATAAAATAACTAAAAACAAATTTTAAAACTAAAAATATGTCTTTTTGTGTTTTTGTGATTTTTATATTAATTAATTACTAATTAAATATTAATTACCTAATTAAACTAAATGAAATTATAAAAAATACTAAAATGACTTAGAAAATTAAGAAAAAATTTATAAAACTACTTAACCATCACAGGAATCCTAAAAAATTATAAAAAGTTTGTTTTATAAGTTTTTACACTATTTTAATAATTATTATATTAAATATTAATTAATTACTAATTAAACTAAATAAATTATAAAAACTAGAAGATGAACAGTAGAAATTCTATAAAAATTCCAAAATTATATTAAATTATATAAAAGCTAGGAAAAATATAAAAACTAGGTGTTACTTTATAAAAACTAATTTTACTATTTAATACTTAATTATTAATAAAACTAATATTAAATCTAATAAACACTAAATGACAATATAAAAATCTGAGAAAATTACTAAAATTACATTAACATAAAAGGAATTTAAGAAAAATATAAAAATACAAAGTGCTTAATAAAAATCTAAAAAGGGAAATTAAAATTTTAAATTACATTAAATAGAAACTATCACTTGAAATTAAAATTTGTTTTTCTGGATTTTGTTTTTAGAAAACTATTTTACAACTAAAAACAAACAACTTTTGTAAAAACAACTTTTTTATAACTTAAAAATAAGCCAAATGCAAGCTATAAGCTTGGACAGTTGACTTATGTTGACCAAACCATGAAATAAGCTCAAATGAGCTTGTGTGGGGTCCACAAGGGTGGAATCTGGTTCAATTAAGTTATTTGGACATGGTTAAGTAAGATTCAAACAAAGAAACTCACAGGATAAGCCCATAAGCAGAATTTAAGCACTTAAGTTCTTATTTGATCACTGAAAATGGGACATACTTTAGGGGTTAATTAAGGTGGGTCCCAGGGGTCTTAAGCTCAAAGGATTGCTCAAAACTTGAAGATGGCCAGGAGGGGAGTCCAATGAACCAAGGAGGGGGTGTGGGACCCACTTATGAGGTCTGTGGAACCTCCCAAAGTGGAGGTGTTGGGGGACTGATCTGCTGCACAGGGGAGTTCCTTCCCCTGCATACTTGTTTGGAGGGGTGTGGGACCCACACCAAAAATCACAAAATTATACTGAGACCTGATTCCTAAATATTTACTGAGGTACTAGATCATGTGAAAATTTCAGGTCTTAACTCATAACACAAAAATCAAAACAAATCTTTGAAAATTTGAGATTTCTAAAAAGGGTAAATTTTGACTTTTTCTTTTTGAACTATAGTTTGACTTTTCTGAGTTTTGATTGATCACTACTGATTGAAAGTGATATGTTAAGCTAAGATGCAACTATCCTAAGCTATAATAACAGATTTAGAGCTAAAATGAGAGATTATACCAACCAGTATACCAATAGTGAACAACAACAAAGGGTTCAAGTGAAGTTTTGACTTTTTGTGTTGTAACTAGTGATTTGTATGATTGATATGCAACAAATAGACTCAATGTGATATGTTAGGGATAATTGTAACAACAAAAACAACCTCAGCAACAGTGAAATACACAAATCCAAACACCCATATAGATACTGAAATGAAAGAATGAGGAAGCAACTAACTAAATTAAGCATGGAAACCATTAAACTAACTTATACTAACATTAATTAGGCTTGAGTGAACTGAAATAAACAACAAATAACAACTTTAACTGAGAATGGGAGATTATGCATAAGAAGTTGGGACAGATAGCTTACAAGGGAATCCAAAAGAACCATCAGTGATAACTAGAACCAAGTCTAACATCCTACTGCCCCCCCCCCCCCCCCCATGGAGCTTCAAAACCACATGCCATCTAGCATAAACCTGCTCCATTCCATCACCTTCATTATACTTGAAATTTTTTATTTATTTTATATTTATTTGATTTTTTTTGGAATTTTTATATTTGCTATTTAAACTGAATACTTAGACTTCAAATAGTTTGTATAAGCTTTGTTAAGAGCTTGTATGAGCTATTTATTCCATTACAACAACAGAAAACAACTCTATAGCTTAATGAGATTTTTGAATTGAAACAAAAGATCATAAACTGAAATTGGGAATAAACTTTGAATTAACCTTGAATAAAGTTTGATTACAACATAAATAAACTAGTTAAATGCTTAAAAGGTTTGAATTAAACTAAATAACAAATTACAATTTAAACGTCTTATACTAAAATTAAATTAAAACTAACTAACAACATCTCTGATTCTCTTTCTTCCTTTTATAGGACCTGGTGAACTCATCTCTCTTTCCCACTTCTCCAATTGACCATTGGATGGGTACATTTTAATCCTGGCCTTTGAAAGTTGTTTTGGCGCCAAAAGTCTTCAACCACTTTCTGAGTTAACTTGGGGAAGAAAGGAAGCAATAAATGCATTTTGGGACCTTATGGAGACCAAGGGAACATATTATGGTGGAGGTGAGTTGGAGGAATGAGGCTTGGCAGTAGCAGGTATCCAAGTGGAGGGGGGAAGTTGTTTGACTCGTTGACTGAGTGGGAGGTATTAAACGGGGGTAATATTATTAGTGGGGATTGGGCTGGGGTGAGGGTGAATGGGCTTAAGAGTGATTTGGGCCAAGGGTTGGACAAAAAGAAATGGGTGGGCTGGTTGGTTTGTTTGTTTTGGATTTGGTTTTTTATATTACTAAGGTCCGTTTGGTTTATGATAGTAACAAGGACCAAAAGTGAAACTTCCCAAAGTTGAGGGACCTGTAATGTACTTTCCCAAAATATATTATCAGGATCAAAATTGCCAAATACCAATAACCCAAGGATCAAAGATGAAACTTTTCCGTTTTTAAAACACCGAGGACCAAATATGTAAAGTTTGGATTTTGAGGGACTGGAATTGTAAATATTCTAAAGTTTCCAAAAAGGGTTTATTTTGCCAAGTTTCATTTACCAAAGGACCCTGAATGTTAATTTTCCAATTTTTAAATATCCAGGGGTGTTTTATGTCAATTTTTAAACTCGAGGGACTAAATTGCAAAATTTCAAAACTTTTGAGATTTTCACCAAAGGATTAAATATGACAACTTATGATTTTAAAAGGACCTTTGGTGATAATTTTCCATATTTTGAATGACCAGGGACTAGTTTTGTCAATTTTTGAAAGTTGAGGGACTGAAACTGCCAATTTTGCAAACTTTGTACGTTTTTCATCTGTTTTTACTCTTTTTGCATCTAAAACATATAAAACACAATTTTAAAATATTTTCAGTATTTTGATGCATTTCTGAGTGTTTTTGTATGTTTTGGAGTTCATATTTGACCAAAAATGATGAGTGTTTGAGCACTCATCAACCACAAAGGAAGAAAGGTGTCTTATTGCCAAGACATCAAGTGAGGTACATTCCGAAACCGAATACTTTAGTGACGAAAATTTATCATTAGACGAAAAAGACCTAGATAGTGAATATAATAGGTTATGCAAATTAGGTCAAAAGGTAATAGCTAAACATAAGTCACTAAAACATATTAATAATCTATTAGAAAATGAAGTACTTTAATTAAAAATTAAACTACAACATTTGGAAAAAGGAAAAGAAGTTTTTATAGAATGTAAAACATGCTTAGAGGTTAAAAATGAAAACGAAAAACTTAAAGATGAAATTTTCAAACATGACAAGTTTAAAAATAGTAGTAACCCACTTAAGAAAATAATAAGTGTGCAAGAAACTTCGGGAGATAAAACCAGTCTAGGATTAACCTCAACTAATGTTTCAACTAGTGAAAATAAAATTATAAAGTTTGAATGTGAATCTAGTAAACAAAAATCATTAGAATCAAAACCTAAGTTTATACTTATAAAAGATAGAAAAATACCCATTGCGAATGATGAAAAAGTAAAAACCTTTTATAAACCATCCTTAAAGACCGAAGTAGGATCCTCAAAACCTAAATTAAGATCTAAAACTCCACCACCAAGAAAACCAAATAATCCTCATGCTCGATCTAAAACACCTCGACCTAGAAAAACCAAAATAGACAAAACTACAATAACAATAGTCATCAAATGTGGAATTATCAACCAAATTACAACCCTTGGGGAATATTACCACCATACATGCATCCTAGCCAAATGTTAAATATGTTTGGACCAAACAACTTTGGACCAATGAGAAAATGGGGACCAAGTGGCTAAGTTATCATTCTTCAAAAATGTTGGAATCTCGTCTATAAATGACTTCCATAAGTCAACATGGTAACTTGAAGTGCTTGAAGAAAATCCATTGAAGACTAAAAGGCACGCTTTTCTTTTATGTCCATCGCTATAATTTGCATGCTTAGATTAATGATTAATTAGATTAATGCTTAGGTATATATATATATATATATATATATATATATATATATATATATATATATATATATATATATATATATATATATATATATATATATATATATATATATATATTGTTTGTGACTCTTATACATATATACGTACATAATAGCTTATATACTTATAATATAGAAACATCATTAGTTGACTTTCCTAGGAATAAAATGAAATTGTTCATTGTCAAACAATATAGAAAATGGAAATCTTCTATATCAACTATTAGCAAACTCATGGTGATGAAGTGAAATAAGTTAAGTGGATCAATCGTTTATATAGAAGTAGGATTAGATCCCTCGCATAAGAATACTATGGATGAAACAAGCTCTCGTAGAATATGGCATTAAGTTAGATAAATGTGCAACAACAAAGGAGCTATAGATGTTAGGATATACTCCATTCAACACTCTCACATCAAACATGTAGAATTACGTCATCACTCACTTATGATCATAGGTTATGTAGAAAAGGATAGCATGTGACAATAGGCTTAACCAATCCTATTTAGCATGAGATCTTTAATAAACATCTTTTAAAATCTATGATTAATGATATTTGTTGTCAAAAATCCAATATCTCTAAAAATATGCAAAAACCTCACATTTTGGAAAATAGTTTTTCAAATGACTATCACACCTTTCAATAACATGTTTTCACTATGAATATCCATAATTTTGTTTTGATCAAAACCAAAGATTGGGAAAATTGTCTTTACCCTTCATTAACACACTTTGAAGTAAAAACCAATCTATTTTATTCAAATCTACGCTCAAACCTATTTCCAAACATATGAAAACTAATTTTCTTGCATTGTTGAATAATGCTAAAAACGTTTCTTTAATCATGCATGGTGATCTCATACTTGTCATCTATATTTACGTAAATGACATTTATAAGTGAACTAAATCAAATCAAGAGGACCATGGTTTGTCTATTTAGATTTTGTTTGTAACAAGTCTAGAAGTCCATGCTATCTTAAGTTCCCATTTATTGCACATAGACACACATTAGGATCCGTCAAATAGTTCATTAATCCTACCATCTACATATAATTAATAATATACTTGGTGTAGTTTATTGGTTCCTAGTCCATATATATATATTGCTTGCTTGATGAGTATGTTTGCATGCTAGATGAAATTACTTGATTGCTTAATCTCTTTAATTGACATGTTTTGTATAAATATCTATTACATGCATAATTGCCGCAAAGAGTTGGACTTACTTGAAACTAAACCTAAAAATACAACCCTCGCTATCATTTTCTGCCAAAAACCCATTTCTGGTAATCTGAGAACCACCAGATGGGCGGCCCCCCTTAACTCATAAGGCGGCCCCCTTAATACTTAAGGGGACCGACCCCTAATTAAGGGGACCGGTCATCTGATGGTCGAAGGTGCTGTTTCCTTTTCTACTATTTGGCCCATTTCATCCTACACTTCACAAAATTCACAAACACATTTTATTCCAATCCATCCAACAAATTTTATCCATCCTTAATCCCACCAATCCTGCACTATAAACACACCCATTCCTCATAATCTCCACTTATCTCAACATATCCTCTCCCATCAAACCAAAACCAAAAACCTCAAGGTTAGCCTAGATGACCAAGAAACCCGTTTGGAGAAGAAAGCCTAACATCCATAAAAAGCCCATCAAACCAAATGATGTTGTTAAACATCCAACACCAAATTCCTCCTATGCTCCCAACTACGTACCTACATTTCATCCATTTCCTCAAAACAATCCCTTTGTTGAAAAATCTCAACCTCCAAACAAGAATCAACACTACATTCCTAACACATCACTCTCTTTCCCACCAACATTACATGTCAACAACCACAAAATTCCGCCATCATCATCCTCCTTGGAAACCTTGAAGTCTAGTGAAGAACTTGACCAACTCCATGATCTTCGTGATCTTAATACTATGCACCTTGCACAACGCAATTTGCATCACCCACCTTCCTCTCCATACTCGAATTACTTACCTCATATCTTGTTTCACCTACCAATGCAACATCCAAAAATATTCCATTAAACCTTTATACAAACCTTACCACATTAGCCAAACATCCACATTCATCCCAAATCACCCAAACTAACTTCAATGAAACCTACCACAATCCCTATCAATTTGGTCAATCATCCAACCACACTTCCAACAACTTTACTTCCAACTACACACCCAAACTCCATCCATTTGAACCAAAACACCCTCCAATCATGAAACACCTTCTTCTATCATACCTTCATCATCATCCATCAATTATTACCCATAATCAAAATGTCTCCATCACCAAAAGAATTACCACAACTTCCTACCAACTCACATGCTACTCCTATGTTGCATATCCCAACATCCATCCCAAATAACCACCACACTACACCATCATCACCTTCCTCCGAATACTTCAAGTTCATTGAAGAACTCAAGGAAGCCCATGATCTTAGTTCTCTTCTTGGCCTATACATTGCACAAAGCAACTTGGATCAACCTCCTTCATCACTCCACAACTCAAATCGAGTTGAAAACCATATCCACAATTGTCGTTGTTGCATCTTTCTCCAAAAATAAACCATTGCATGGAATGAACACTCCATTTGGATTGAGTATCTTCTCACTAGATCTCATCCAACACCCTTACTTGAACAACATTCAAAACCTCAATCAACATCTTTCGCTCCTAACTCACCATCTCCAAACTCTCTACCATCAAACTTTCCAACATTCATGCACCCAAACATATACCTCCGTTAATCCAATAACCTTACCCTAACTCAACCATTTTCATTCCAAACACTCCATCATCAACCATCTAAGCATACAATACGCTTATGATTTTCACTTTCAAATAAGAATCAACCTTTGTTGCAAGCAAGTCCGATGGCTCTCTTTGACAAATTAGGATCTTTTACTTATTGAATGCATTAAGCATAATAAATGAATATATTGCTATGCGAGCTTAATATTTGTTCGCTATGCTTGTTGTTTTCCTTATTTTGCTATATATGCTTGTGCTTCTAATATTTTTCTTGCGAGAATTCCATATCTCGATTCCTTGGTACCCTCGACCGAGGGGGAGCACACATCAAGGGGGAGCTTTCTACCCGTCTAACTTCATCTATGAAGCTAGTCGGCATAACCTATTTGATTCTACAAAACGGGGGAGAAGTGAATATAAACTCACTAAGTACTTGTCTAAAAATTAATTTTTAGACTTAATGAGTTTAGGTTTTGTAATCATCAAAAAGGGGGAGATTGTTGATATAAATAATGCCTAAAAATGTTATTAACATATATCGATATCTCGATGTTTTGATAATCACAAAACGTAAACTCATTGAACTACAAATTATGACGTAAACAAGTATTTAGTCGTAAATATTCACTTTAGCATCCAAATCACTTAAGGTATGAATAAACAAAGTGTCTAATGCATTTTATGATCAAAGAAATTTTTATTTTTACAAACCTTATATTTTTTAAAGTGGGACAAACATTTTAAACTTATACAAAATATTTTTGTATTTATAAAAAATGTTTTATTCAAAATAAATATTTTGAATTCAAATTTCTACCCAAAAAATGGCTATATTCTAAAGGAAAAACCTTCCCCTCAAAAAGACAAAAAAATCTGAAGAAAAAATATTTTTTTATTAGGCGGCCCCCTTAATTAATTAAGGGGACTGGCTAGTAAATTAAGGGGACCGGCACCCTAATTAAGGGGACCGCCCACGCTCCCAAACAGTATTTTTTCTCCTATAAATACTAGTTCATTCCACAGATTTTTCTCACCTTTTGCACCCCAAAACTTTCTGTTCTAGATCTCATTTCTATTCTCTAAAATCCTTTGATCATATGTACATAAATCTTTGTTTCAATGTGATCTAAGCCTCAACCTTTCAAGTGCAAGAGAAGAATACTTCAATCTACCAAGAGAAGAAGTATTACAACTTGTTGTGACCTCCACATCCAAGTTGTTAGAGCATCATCCATTATATCTATTTCTTTGCGTAACTAGTTGTGAATACTTGATAGAAGATAGATTAGCAAGGCATATAGATAGGTAGTTGTGAAGTAAATAGCTGTGGAGTAGAGAAGTTGTGAAGTAGATAGGTGTGAAGAAGATAGTTGTGAAGTAGGTAGTTGTGAAGTAAATAGTTGTGAAGTAGAGAAGTCGTGAAGCAGATAGGTGTGAAGAAGATAGTTGTGAAGTAGATAGTTGTGAAGATAGAGAGGTGTGAAGAAGTTGTGTAGAAGGTGTGAATAAGGTGCGACGAAATTTTGGTGTGAATATTGTGTGTAAGGTTTTCTCCGCCATAAGGGAGCTTGTTGGCATAGTGAAGAAAACTCTCAAGTTAGGTGCTCGGGGAGTGGAGTAGGGCAAGGTAGGTGTCCTTGTAGCCGAACCACTATAAATCTCTTGTCTCGCAGTTCGATCTTTCCATCTCTTACTTTTTATCTTACTTACATTATTATTGCTTTAGTACTTAGTTATAATTGTTTATATTGTGCAAGGCCTGAATTCACATAATATCGAATCTAAACTCTTTAAAGTAAACAAAGTTTTCAAAAACAAAGTTTTTATAACAAAACTAAAAGGACACATATAATAGATCATATAGTTATTTTCACACTAAACTCTAATCAAAGGTTTTTCAAACAAACAATTGAATAAACTCGAATCTATATTTTGAAACCAAGTTTTATAAATTTGAAAAGACGTAAAACTATTCAAACCCCCCCCCCTTCTAGTTTTCCACAACCACCACTAATTAGTGCCTATAGGAAATCAATAAAATAAGTTAGGTCTTAGAAACTACCTAGTACCCCTCAATTAGGATAATTAGATAAAGCCCTTTGGAAAATACCTCTCCCACACTACCTTAGGTCACCCCTAATGCAATAGTAACCCTTTAGGAAAATTAGGTATAACCCATAAAACTTAACAAGTTAAGTACTTGTTATAACCTACCCTTAACCCTTACCCTTAGGAATTTAGGAAAACTACCCCGATGTCTTAGATACATAGAATCTCTAAACTGTTTTAAACTCCCCTCATACTTCCTCCTTCCCCAAAAACCCAATCACTCCCAAACACTCTCCCTAAATCAATAGTGAAAATACTTGTTCTACACCATAGAGATCTGAATTCTTTCTCCTCTGAACTCTAAACCCTCACTACTTCCTTAGCTTTCCTAAGCTATTTCCTTCCTAGTTAGAGATTCTACCCCTAACTATCTCATATGCAAAGATATGATAATTCATATACAAGCATATTCCTATCCTTTTTCCTCTTCATTTCCTTAGACTACTATGATCTTTCCAAATTAGTTTTCCCCATCCCTTTAGTAAAAACCATATTTAGGATTCCCATACTAGAGGTTAGAAATAACATTAGGATATCCCTAGAAAACATAGGCTTAAGTATAAAATACCTTAGGTCATTAAGATAGGCTATTTAAGAAACCCTTGAGGAATTAGAACATTAGGATTAGGAATCTTTAAGGTTGTATAGGTTAGAAACCAAAATCCCTACCCCAATAGAAAATTTTAGGAAGACATCCCTATAATATAGGACTTAGCTTAGAAAATTCCTTAGGATTAGAACCTAGAAATATTAGGAAAAACATAGGATTAAATAGTAAGACCTCTGCCACAAACTATTAAACCTCTAGTTTAGGATAGACACCTAGCAAGCTTCTACCATATAGGAATAAGTAGTTTTAGGATAAAAATTGCCCTACATAGTCTCTTAGGATACCCACATACAATGTTGCAAAAAACGGCCTACAAGGCCTTGTAATCGCCGATTTCAAGCTACAAGTCCCTGGAACTTGGAGACATTTACAAGGAAGTCGGCCGATTAATCGGCGATTACAATGTTTTGGGCCGATTAATCGGCTAAAAAACACAACTCAGCCCTCGACCGCCTCAGGACCGATTCACGATGTTTGCAACATTGCCCACATATATATTTGAGGATTTTAGATTACACCTTAGGATTTGACATCTCTTAGAATATACATTAGGAAATTTCACTTAGGAGATACTATGGATACTACTCTAGCTGGTTTCAAATTCCTAGGAATAGTAATACTCATAATAATAGTAATAATAGTAATAATAGACAACTTAAAACTAAAGAGAAAACCCGAAACTACACCTAAGAATAAGGATACACCTAGTAAACCCTTAGGAAAGAAAACCTCTAAACCTACACCTTCTTTAGAACCCTCTACTTCAAAAGAACCAAACACCTTACCTTTAGAAATTAGGATTAGTTGGGAAAGACTAGAAGAACCTTAGGGGGGAAACAAAATTTGGAAAAGCATCTAGTTAATCTAAAACTCGATTAGGATACTATCTTTCAGGTATCCTATACTCTTACTCTTCCGTTTAATCATATCCTTCATTTTCTCTTCTTCTCCCGTTTAAATCTCTTTCTCCCACCTTTTTCCCTACTTTTTCATTCAAAATCCCATTTTCCCGCCTTTTTCCCCACACCCTTATTAAAATCCTACTCTTCCGTTTTCTCCACTCTACCGTTTAATCTTATACCCCTATACTTTTCCACTTCACTTAAACCTACCCTTCCATCCTTTCATACCCTCCTATTTCTTCCATTTCCTTCTTTCATCTTCCTCACTCTTTTCCACTAAAATCCCTCATTCCATTTCATTCCTTTTTACTCTTCCGTCATTTTACACTCTATTTTCTTCTCTCTATACTCTCTCTCTACCTCATCCTACAACGTTCTAGAAAGTAGAACTTGTATTTCTCGTCATATTGCAAGATTCTATTAGTTAGAACTTGTAAGAATATCTACATCGAACTGTAATCCTAATTATGTTCGACTATGATATTAAATCTCACTTTGCAAAAGTTGCAAAAAGAGATCTTCAACGCCCGTCATTTTAGTCATAACATGGGTATGTACCATGTGGCAAGTTGCTGAACAGAAAGACTTTAGAACTTGTCTCTATCATGACTAGAACTTGTCTCTATCTCTATCATGACTAGAACATGTCTCTATCGTGACTAGAATTTACCTCTACCGTAGTTAGAACTTGTCTTCACAATGACTAGAACTAGTCTTCATCATGGTTGGAACTTGTCTCTAAAATATTCCCATACCGCATTTCCTTAAGTGTGGTAAACACTCTTCATTTTTCGCAGATATTATTTAAGGATGATTTATAATGACTATCCTATTAAAATGAATTAGGTCGCTCCTTCATTTTAAAGAGAAAGTTATAAATCAAATGGGTTATAAATTTATACGCTCTTGTTTACAAATATTGGGACGCCTGTATTTGTAATTAATGAGATATAAATGAATAAGCCCAAATATCTGGCAACTGTACAAGCATTTCCTACTCAGCTTGTGAAAACCTTCCTTTCTTTTTATACCATTCTTCTTCGGTATTGGAATAATCCTTCCCTATAATTCTCTTCTTCCCCTTATCTTTCTCGAATTATTCTTTCCCCTACTCCTACGATTATCTAAATCTCGGGACGAGATTTCTTCTAAGGGGGTAAAACTGTAACAACCCACAAAACCTCATTACTATCATTCCCATTACAAATACCTGTAGTAGGTATTTCATAGGTAAATTTTTGCTTTTTATGTGCTGATGTGTGGTTTTGCAACCTTGCAAAAGGTTTTACCTCTCAAGGGATCTTGAGAAGCTTGCAATCCCCACCAGGCTGTGTACCTGACCGATGTAGTATAGTGTAGTGGCAAGTACTGGGGAATTGATCGTTTAACTCAAAGAATAGTGTTCGTTAGAATTGAAATTAATATAACTATGTCTATACGTGAGGGATGATTCTTTTTATATTATTATATTTTATGAAAACAAGTAAAAATCTCGGGTTTTGTAAGAAGGGGTGGAATTAGTTGCTAATCAACTAACCCAAAAGCTACTACTTAAACTAATCTGTAGGAAAATAAACTAGGGTTCTACGAGTGAAGTGAAGCTTATCTACCTATGACATATTACTCCTTGCTAGCTATCCAATTCTACCTATTGAATTGTCACATCCTTGTTTTAATTGACAGGTTGTATTCCTTAATACCATTCGTGGGGCCGTGTACGATCTTCCCCAACTCTATAAGCTTTTACCTCTTCCTATGTCGAGCCGACTACAAGCTCCTAACATGGCCTCCTTAGTAGTTACTTATGAATTAAATACAACCAATTAATCATAGTACACATCCGATTCATGTTTCTTAAGACATTCAAGCATGTTACCAATTGGAAGTCTGCCAGTTTTCTTAAGCCTAACATCGATAAACATTCAATCAAAACAAGAAACAATAGAAACCAAGAATTATAAGCTAAATCAACTAGACCTATTGAAGTTGTCACACCTTAATTGATGAAGATAGACACAACATCAACAAAGAAATCAATAAGATCTAATCAATTATATACAAGTTTTACACAATCACAAGTAGACACAACGTGAATTAGCCAAGCATGATAAATGGAGAACAATCAACAATAACAATGAAAGACATAATTAAGATAGAATCAACAAATCAATACAAGATGTTTATGGAGTGATTGAAACCCTCTAAGAAGCAAGAAAAACACCTACCCTAACCCTAAAATCGGACCTAGGGTTGGGGGCTTACAAAAAGTGAATTTATGATGTTATATTTATAGGCAATGTTTCTGTCAGCAAGGCTTGACGGCATCAGCCCTAACACATGATGGCATCAGCCCGCCATTTTCACCAAATCGAAGATTTTTTCTTCCTCTTCGCATGGGCTTTTGAATCACCTAAATCCGAGTTCGTATGCAAAAGATATGGCCAAAACAATATCAGCTACTATGCGCGCAAGTTGTGATTGTCCATATCATCTTGTGACAGTTTTACTAAGGTTTCTTCTTGTGCAAGCCTTCTTCCTGACGTCATCACTCTATATCATTTGACGTCGTCAGGTTGAATCCTGATGCTGTCAACTTCAAAAGTTTTCTGGGACGTCTCTTGTTGTCTTATAAGGTAACGGCCTTGGTGAAATTACACGTGACGCCGTCACGTGTAAATGTGTTGAAAACTTTCTGGCCCGTCAAGTGTAAAAGTATCCACCTCTTTGTCCATGAGTGACGGCGTCACAGGCAAATCCTGATGCCGTCAGGTACTGTTTTCAGCATGATTTGGAGACTTTGTCGTTTTCTTCATTTTTTCGCTCCAAAAACGTCCGAAATGCTTCCTTTTCCAGATTTCTTCTCCAAAGTACCTAAAATGATAAAAGGAATAATTTAGGGCAATAATTGATCAAATAATCTCGACTTTGGGCTTAAATTACCCTCTAAAAACGGTACATTTTTCGCTTCATCATGTGCATTTATTACTTGCATGACTCACTAGACCTGCTCACCTATCTACACAAGCCAAATAACTCAACACTCACATCCTATAAACCCCTGGTATGTCAAGCATAAGATCACCACAACACCATAATAAGTAATCTACCAATCTAAAACAATAAATATATCACAAAACCCTAATAAACCTTAATTAAACCCTAATTAGGTCTATATGCTTATTTGAACCTATATGCTTAACTTAACTAGTATGAAAGTGTCCAAGGCTTAAGTATGAGTTACCATAGGAATATTAGGATACCTTAGGACAATTAGGCATTAGTACAACCCTTTATAACTTAGGTACAAGTCCCTTAAAGCACAAAACCATAACAAAGTCATAACTTCCTAGAATTAGGTATAGACTATCCCAAAACATCCCCATAGATCACCACCACTTCGTATAAACCTATTAGAACCTAGTATTAGTTATTAGACACTCATAGGACACTAATCTAGGCACAAAACCATAGGATAAACCCTAATCTCCCACTAAACACAAATAGGTCATTTAGATCATAAAACTAGGTCAAACCTTCCCAAATCTTTCCCATAAATTACCATCACTTAGTATAAACTCTTTAGGACTTAGGATTAGTCACTAAAGACTCTTAGGAACCTAACCTAGGCACTAAACCTTAGGAAAAACCTTAAACTCCCACTAAGTAAAAACTAGGTATAAACTTAAACTTAAACTAGTAAAACCTAAACATAAGCAAGCAAGCACCCTACCACCACTCCCTAGATGCTTACACACCATCCTGTCACTACCAACCACCTTACCATACACCTCCATCACCCAATTAACTAAACCACCACTAATCACCACTAACCACCACTAATCAACCACTAAACCACCACTAATCCACCACTAATCCACCCCTAATCACCCTAAACCACCGCTAAACCTCCTAAGAAGCTTACAAGCACCTCTAAGCTAGCAAGCAAGGTGGTGAATCACCACCTTGTCACTTCCTTCACCCCGCGGTGCCATTACCACCATAAACACCCCTAAACCACCTTATAGCCTCACCACCTCACCACCATAGCTCATCCTCGTCACCTTTATACCCTTCACAACCACCCCTAGCTTAGCTTACTCACCCCCTCCTCTCGACACCTAGACCCTCCTTGCTTGGTCACCAAGGCTAACGAGGGTATAAATGCCCCTCGTACACCCTCACTTTCAAAGAAACACCTTCCCTTCTCTCTCCACCTTAAATTTCTAGTCTTGGTAGTAGTACAAGAGCTCTAGGAAACTTAGAAGTTGAGTGGTATAGGTATTGCACGCTTGTCGAGTCCCATTTTGCCCTAGAAAACCCTAAAACCCACGTTACACCCCTTACGACCTAGGTAAGCTTTCATTTTAGTTTCTTTAGCTTTAGAATAGTCTTAGGATAGTATTAGGATGCCTTAGATCCCTTAGGAACCCTTGCTTAAGCCTTGAACCATTTTATTTACTAGTTTACATTTTAAAACCCTAAAATGAGTTTAATACATGTTTACATGCTATACACCCTTTACATGACCTATAATCTGAATTAGATAACTTAGATAGGCTAATATTAGTTAAACATAAGCTAGAAAACTTAGTTGTTACATAAAAATATAAGTTACATGCATTTAGGACTAGTTTTGCAAAACTTTACATGCATAAGGGTATATATCATAAATTCCTGAAATTATAAAGTCTAGGGACTGTTTTTCACATTTCCTAGAAGTTATAAGTGTAAGGACTAGTTTTGCAAAGTATTAAAACCTTAGGATAGATATTAAAACAAGTTATAAACTAAAAAGGACTAGTTATGCAAATATTATAAAGTTAAAGGTCTAAATGGTAAATATAGAAACTTATAAGTTAAAGGTTAAAATGTGTCATTTTCTAAAACTATAGAAGTCTAGGGACTAGATGTGTCAAGTATAAATAGTTATAAGTATAAATAATATAAGTTTAGGGTAGATAATGTAAATATATAAACTATAAGGTTATAAAGTGAAAATATCATATAAATATAAAACCTAAATAAGGTTAGAAGCATAATGAAATAGTAGGGAGCTTCATGTGAGGAGTACTATGTGGATATTTCATTTTGATGAGTTTGTTGGGTTTACGAATTAAAGTGTCGTGACTCCTCGAACGATTATTGCATATACTTCTTAGATATGATGGCCCGAACGGTGTTATGATTATAACTTAACTTAATAACAATATAGCTCAATAGTAGGGAGCTTCATGTAAGGAGTATTAACTTCTGAATTATGATGGCCCGAACGGTATTATGTTGATAACATAATACAATAGTAGGGAGATTCATGTGAGGAGTCATATACTTCTAGATTGTGATGGCCCGAACGGTGTTATATTATATCTAAAACATTAAATTGAGCTATATTGTTATTAAGTTAAGTTATAATCGTAACACCGTTCGGGCCATCATATCTCACAAGTATATGCAATAATCGTTCGAGGAGTCAGGGCACTTTAATTCGTAAACCCAACAAACTCTTCTAAACGAAATATCCACATAGTACTCCTCGCATGAAGCTCCCTACTATTGCATTATGCTTCTAACTTTATTTAGGTTTTATACTTATATGATATTTTCACTTTATACCCTTATAGTTTATATATTTATATTTTTTACCCTAAACTTATATTATTTATACTTATAACTGTCTATACTTGACACAACTAGTCCACAGACTTCTATTGTTTTAGAAAATGACACATTTTACCCTTTAACTTATAAGTTTTCTATATTTACCATTTAGACTTTAAACTTTATAATATTTGCATAACTAGTCCTTTTTAGTTTATAACTTGTTTTAATATCTATCCTAAGGTTTTAATACTTTGCAAAACTAGTCCTTACACTTATAACTTCTAGGGTGACCCGTTATCGCCGTTCTTATTTATCCTTGTTATGGAGGGCCTCCATGTAGCTATTAAAGAAGCTTCCCAATCTCGGTTGATTAAAGGATTAAGCGTAGGAAACTCAAATTTCAAGATTTCTCATTTATTCTATGTCGGCGACGTGGTTATGGTCTCGGTTTGGAATACAAATGAAATGGGTAATATTATTCGGGTCTTAAATGTTTTCTGTCTAGCATTAGGCTTAAAATCAATATCAATAAGTCTTGTGTGTACGGTGTCGGATTTTCCACTGAATCTATGGCTAGCTTGATGGGATGCTCTTCGGGTTCATTACCGTTTGGTTACTTAGGTCATCCAATTGGCGCGAATATGAATAAGATTTTGTGATGGAATACATTGGTTGATCGGTTTATAGCTAAACTCTCATCATGGAAAGGTAATCTTTTATCGATTGGTGGTCGTCTAACGTCACTCAAAACGATGTTGGGTAGTTTCTGTATATATTACATGTTTATTTTTAAAGTTCTGATAACATTTAATAAAATTTTAGAGAGTCTTAGAGCTACATTTTTCTGGGGTGGTGATAATGTAAAAAAAAGGCTTGGATAACATAGGACCTCGTATTGGCATCCAAGGCTCATGGTGGTTTAGGTGTGGGTAGTTTAAAGTCATTCAATTTAGCTTTACTCCAAAAGTGGCGTTGGAGATTCTTGACTCAACCAAATGCCTTATGGGTGTCTCTAATTAAAGCTATTCATGGAGAAGACGGGGGATTAAATGTAACAACCCACATAACCTCATTACTATCATTCCCATTACAAATACCTATAGTAGGTATTTCATAGGTAAATTTTTGCTTTTTATGTACATTTATTACTTGCATGACTCACTAGACCGGCTCACGTATCTACACAAGCCAAATAACTCAACACTCACATCCTATAAACCCCTGGTATGTCAAGCATAAGATCACCACAACACCATAATAAGTAATCTACCAATCTAAAACACTACATATATCACAAAACCCTAATAAACCTTAATTAAACCCTAATTAGGTCTATATGCTTATTTGAACCTATAAGCTTGACTTGACTAGTAAGAAAGTGTCCAAGGCTTAAGTATGAGTTACCTTAGGAATATTAGGATACCTTAGGACCATTAGGCACTAGTACAACCCTTTAGAACTTAGATACAAGTCCCTTAAAGCACAAAACCATAAATATGTCATAACTTCCTAGAATTAGGTATAGACTATCCCAAAACTTCCCCATAGATCACCACCACTTGGTATAAACCTCTTAGGACCTAGGATTAGTTATTAGACACTCATAGGACACTAATCTAGGCATAAAACCCTAGGATAAATGATGAGGCGAAAAGTGTACCGCTTTTAAGGGGTCATTTAAGCCCGAATTCAAGATTATTTGATCAAATATTGCCCTAAATTGTTCCTTTTGTCATTTTAGGTACTTTTGGGGAGAAATCTGGAAAAAGAAGCATTTTGGACGTTTTTGGAGCATAAAAGTGAAGAAAACGACTAAGTCTCAAAATCCTTGCTGGGAACAGTACCTGACGGCGTCAAGGCTCTACAAGTGACAGCGTCAAACTTGGCAAAATAGGTGGATATGGCAAATACACATGACGGACCAGAAATATTTAAAGGCAATTTGGCCTGACGTCGTCACCAAGGCCGTCAGGGTCAGATTATACGTGACGGCCCAGAGCTTATTTCCTCATGACGGTGTCAGAAGTGGATCTAGGCAATACGAATTTCAACTTGGCGGCGAGTTGACGGCGTTAGAGGCTAATACATGACGCCGTCAGGATGCTTAGTCTATATATATTTTTCCAATTTTTCATTATAATGTGTGGAACAAAGTTGAACAAGTTGTGCACAAACCCTAGGTCGAATTTCCTGCATATTGAAGGGGTTTCAAACCCTTCTTTCTTCCATGTTTTAATAAAGATAAGTGCTCCAATAATCATTCAATATGTCTATGTATTGTTTGATTCTATCTTATGTTTATCTTTCTTTTAACATGTTAGGCTAGGCTTTTATTGTGTTTGCTTAGATGTAGTGAAACCTAGATGTTGATTATTGGTTGATTGTTTGTTTATAATTGTTACAGATGATTGTATTCGATGTTAGGCTTAAGAAAACTGGCAGACTTCCATTGGTAACTTGCTTAAACGTCTTAAGAAACATGATCGAAGGTGTACTACGATTTTTGGTTGTATTTAATGCATAAGTGAATTCTAATGATCCCATGTTAGGAGCTTTTAACGGCTTGACATAGGAGTGAAGTAGGATCTTATAGAGTTAGGGAATATTGTACACGGCCCTACGACTAGTATTAAGGAATATAACCCGTCATCCATGCAATTGTAACAAGCTAATCAACAAGTAAAAGATATCTAGGGAATAATGAAATCTAAGTAAACACAACTTTTCTCATTATTGTTTCCACCAAATTAGTAAAATAGTTTAATTTTCATTTCTTTTAATTTATTTTGATTGCATTTGTAGTAAATTGGGTTAGTTGGCTAGCAACTAATTCCCCCCACTCCTTCAAAACCTGAGATTTTACATGCTTTTATAAAATATAAAAATACAAAAAGAATCATCCCTCACCTCTAGACCAAGTTTAGTAGGCTTTCTAATCCTAGCGACATTATTCCTGAGTTGAACGATTAATCCCCCGGTACTTGTCACTATACTATACTACAACGATCAGGTACACTGCCTGGTAGGGGTTGTAAGCTTCTCAAGATCCTTTGAGAGGTAAAACCTGTTGCGAGGGCACAATTCCCACGTATCAATAAACCCTAATCTCCCACTAAACATAAATAGGTCATTTAGGTCACAAAACTAGGTCAAACCTTCCCAAATCTTTCCCATAAGTTACCATCACTTAGTATAAACCCTTTAGGACTTAGGATTAGTCACTAAACACTCTTAGGAACCTAACCTAGGCACTAAACCTTAGGAAAAACCTTAAACTCCCACTAAGTAAAAACTAGGTCTAAACTTAAACTTAAACTAGTAAAACCTAAACATATGCAAACAAGCACCCTACCACCACTCCCTAGCAGCTTACACACCATCTTGTAACTACCAAGCACCTTACCACACACCTCCATCACCTACTTGTCACCTACTTAACTAAACCACCACTAATCACCACTAACCACCACTAATCCACCACTAAACTACCACTAATCCACCTCTAATCACCCTAAACCACCACTAAACCTTCTAACCAGCTTACAAGCACCTCTAAGCTAGCAAGCAAGGTGGTGCATCACCACCTTGTCACCTCCTTCACCCCGCGGTGCCATTACCACCACAAACACCCCTAAACCGCCTTATAGCCTCACCACCATAGCTCATCCTCATCACCTTTAGACCCTCCACGACCACCCCTAGCTTATCTTACTCACCCCCTCCTCTGAACAACTAGACCCTCCTTGCTTGGTCACCAAGGCCAACGAGGTATAAATACCCCTCGTACACCCTACTTTCAAAACCACAACTTCCCTTATTTCTCCACCTTAAATTTCTAGTCTTGTTAGTAGTACAAGAGCTCTAGGAAACTTAGAAGTCGAGTGTTATAGGTCTTGCATGCTTGTCGAGTCCCATTTTGCCCTAGAAAACCCTAAAACCCACGTTACACCCCTTACGACCTAGGTAAGCTTTCATTTTAGTTTCTTTAGCTTTAGAATAGTCTTAGGATAGTATTAGGATGCCTTAGATCCCTTAAGAACCCTTGCATGAGCCTTGAACCATTTCATTTACTAGTTAACATTTTAAAACCCTAAAATGAGTTTAATACATGTTTACATGCTATACACCCTTTACATGACCTATAGTCTGAATTAGATAACTTAGATAGGCTAATATTAGTTAAACATAAGCTAGAAAACTTAGTTGTTACATAAAAATATAAGTTACATGCATTTAGGACTAGTTTTGCAAAACTTTACATGCATAAGGGTATATATCGTAAATTCCTGAAATTATAAAGTCTAGGGACTGTTTTTGACATTTACTAGAAGTTATAAGTGTAAGGACTAGTTTTGCAAAGTATTAAATCCTTAGGATAGATATTAAAACAAGTTATAAACTAAAAAGGACTAGTTATGCAAATATTATATAGTTAAAGGTCTAAACTGTAAATATAGAAAACTTAAAAGTTAAAGGGTAAAATGTGTCATTTTCTAAAACTATAGAAGTCTAGGGACTAGATGTGTCAAGTATAAATAATATAAGTTTAGGGTAGAAAATGTAAATATATAAACTATAAGGGTATAAAGTGAAAATATCATATAAGTATAAAACCTAAATAAAGTTAGAATCATAATGCAATAGTAGGGAGCTTCATGCGAGGAGTACTATGTGGATATTTTGTTTTAACGAGTTTGTTGGGTTTACGAATTAAAGTGCCCTGACTCCTCGAATGATTATCACATATACTTTTGAGATATGATGGCCCGAACGGTGTTATGACTATAACTTAACTTAATAACAATATAACTCAATAGTAGGGAGCTTCATGTGAGGAGTATTAACTTCTGAATTATGATGGCCCGAACGGTATTATGTTGATAACATAATGCAATAGTAGGGAGCTTCATGTGAGCAGTCATATACTTCTAGATTGTGATGGCCCGAACGGTGTTATATTATATCTAAAACATTAACACACCTAAAAACAATAACTTAAGAAACTTAAACAAGATGACTAAAGCTTGACATACATCCAAACCTACAACACACTAGGATACTTCAGTAAGGCGGTCTAGTTCCTGAATCACTATTTGCATCACTTAGATTACCCTAAGCCCAGGTGAGTTCATAACCTCATACTCTTTTAAAATGCTTTCACTCTAAATGCTTTAAAAACCCTGTGAGGGGGATACATGCTACTTGCTTTACTTAAAACCGAATACAAGTCTTTTTCTTTGGTTGTTGCACGAGTAAACTAACTGCCACCACTACATAACCAAAATTCATGAATCTAATCGTTTGGGATATTTTACCCACGCGAACGCGAATATAGTTGATAGATAAATTGGAGTTTGACAACTCCCGTTGGTATTAACACCTCACTGGGTTGTACCAATAAGTCCTATATTTAAACCCACTGAAGGTTTAACTTTGGCAAGTTATCCTTCCCATCCCTCATGGTTGGGTCTGCAGGCCCCATGACCCGGATTGTTAACGTGTGGTTCATAAGCTTAGTGCAACATACCCCACTCATGATAATTGTGCATGCATCACAATTATCACACACCTTACATTTTCCTAGATGGGTGTAATAACTGAACCCAGGGAACTTGTATTCACTAACCCTTAAACCTATGACTCTCACTCAATACCTAGTGTTGACTTTTTAAGCATGTATTCTAGGTATATCACTTCTATGGAGTCATGGCAGAAGGAGGCACTGAACTCGGAGGACTTTTCATGGTTATCATTCAAACATAACCCAACACCTAGATTTTTGGGACCTCATCAAAAAAAATTATATCTTTTACAATTAAAACTCTAATAATAATGAATGATAACTAAATTTCTAAAATGTCTCTTTTCGAGTCGTTTTCTATTACTATAACTATAGGGATGTATTTTGCAGTTTCCTCTATTTTGAAAGTTGACACTTAGGGCCTGTTTGGTAAGAACTTTTTGGGGAGCTGTTAGCTTTTTGTTACAAAAATAATCTCATCTAAAATAAATAGCTCCATTTGGACACATTAACTTTTAGCTTTTATTTCAAACAAATAGCTCATAAATGAAAAGCGATTCATGAAGCTTTTTAAAATCTTGGAGTTGTTAAAATTTTAAATTATTGATATACCCTCCAAACATTTGTTTACAATTATAAATATGTCATTTTATGTCATTTTACATCTTATAATTACATTTAACAGCTAATTTACCAAACACTTTTATTAAAAAAAAATACAGCTTATAACTCATATTAACAGTTTTACAGTTTATAGCTTACAGCTTACAGTTAATAGCTTACAGCATACAGCTTACAGTTAGTTTTGCCAAACGTACCCTAAATATGAGACGGACGAAATATATAGCGAAAAGCAAACATGACTAATTATATACGTAAGTAAATATTTAAGATTATGACCACGGGGAAGGGATCCGGTGAGAATTGAAACTAAAATAAGAAGAATGAGAAGGATTTCTAATCACGCATTTTAAATAAGAGAGAGAATTTTAAAGGAAGATGCATCTACTTTTGTAGGTGCATCTGAAATGTGTGGTTGTGGTTTATTTTTACCCTTCTTATTTTAATTTTTCTTCTCATTTTATCCTAGCTCTACGACTACGTAATAATAATGTTATTAACAATGTTAAAATAATTAAGTTTGATATCTAAAATAGACACATTTTCAAATTTTATTTCAAATATTTTTCATAACACTACTAATAAAATATGAATATATGTGTACAGTAGTTAATAATAGTTACAATATGTTTTTCAATAAAAAAAAATGTTAACAACACTAAGTAAATTGTGGAGGGAATTAAAACAATAGAGTTTATTTTGTTTAAGCGCAAAATATTGATTTTATTAAACTAAAGAAGATGTTAAAACACAAAATTTGATTAGTTTAAGGGCTAAATTGTTATGTACTAAAGTTAAGGGAGTGTCTATGCATTGTTTAATCACTATTGGGTCTATATCATTATTTGAAAAAAAAATAATAAAAAGAAAAAACAAAAACAAAAAACAAAAAAACGACGTCTTTCACAAGCTGGCTTTCATGAAAATGTTGAAGGGTCACACAAGTTCAGACTAAATAGAACACGTCAGTTGGTGAATGTAAAAAGAGTGACGAAATTAAATAAAAATGAAAAAGAAATGAGAATATGACAATATTATCATAGAAGGGTAAAACGATAATTATCTAAGGTGTATATATTTATTAGTGATAAATATATAAGTAGGGGTGTTCATGAGTCGGGTAATAAACCGAATAAACCGAAAACCGAACCGAACCGAACCGAACATATAACTGAACCGAACTTGTTAAAACCGAACCGAACCGAATTAAAAATTCGATTTTCGGTTTGGATATGAGTTTGGCTATCTAAACCGAAAACCGAATTTATATAAATATATATATATACTTTTTTTATATTTATATTATTTTATATATAAAAAAATCCATTAAAATTTTATACTAATATAAAAAACACTTTTTTATGCTTGAAATTTTTTTTTGTCAAAAATATATATAATTAAATTTAAAAAAAAAATATAAATAGTGCAATTCAAGTATAAATTTCGGTTTTCGGTTTTGACCCATAACCAAACCGAACTTCGGTTCGGTTCTCGGTTTCGGTTCGATTATAGATATTTTCGGTTCAGTTCGGTTTTCGGTTATGACCCAAAAAAATTTTTTAACCGAACAACCCGAACCGAATAAACCGATTAACCGAGAACCGAACCGATGAACACCCCTATATATAAGTACTAAAAAGGCAAAACAACAACCCTTAAGCCTTGTGATGGTTCGGTCGGCCCTTAAGAAGGGAGGCGTTAAGTTTGATTTATAATCAAACTTGTGCACTTAAGATAATTATAAGGGATTTTTTTTTTTTTTAACCATGGTTTTTGATCTTTTAGCCGACTAATCCAGAACCAGAATGAGCATGGGTCTGGAACAGGTTAGAACCAGAACCGGAACCGGTGGAACCGAGAACCGAATTTTATGAAAAGTAGGAACCGAGAACCGAACCGGACATAGTTTTTTGTAACACACTAACACCCCGAAAATTTGGAAAGCAGCGGAAGTCTAATTCTGGATAATTACATTTTAGAACACAGTCATACTTATAGAAAACAATTCAAAAGACAGGTTTTATATCATTCAATGAAAACTCAAAATATTCAGAGTTACAAAACATTTTCCAAAGGTAGAATGTTTCACAAAAGGGTGATGAGTTTGAAAAGAATGATATGATTATTTGAAAGATAAAGGGAGGTCTTGAGTGCCCTTTTGCCAGCTCCGTGCCATCATGCCGCTAATTTTCTGAGATAAACATGCTAAAAGGGTCAACACAAAGGTTGAGTGAATCCATAGTAGTTTAAATTTGTAATAGTAAGAACACAAGTCAAATATTTTTAAAACAATCGAGATAGTCTCGTCTCGATTAAATCCGGTGTCATATATTGCTTCTAAGCCTCATGAATCTCAAGCCTTAACGTGCGTAATATCAAATAATGATATAATAACCCACATCACGAGGGATGTAGATAAAAAGGGGCCCTCGGTGATAGAAAGGTACAAACTTCCTAGAAAACTCGAATATAGCACATCCCCTGCCAAATGATCACTTTGGCAGAGATGGGTTGCCGTCTCCAATAGGTATATTAGCTAAATTCGCACTCACTCACAAGTGATTAAGGTTCGTGATATGAGGGACTTGTTGTACGGGTGCTAACTTAGGCAATATCAGGTGGGCATTCACATACTAAAAATACTTGTGCTCGGTTTATCGCATGTATCTCCCCACGAGGTTTTGAAAACAATTTAAAAAGTGGGACTATCAACTCACCTGTGGGGTGTAAATTACGGTGGGTGATTGTAAAACTCAATAGTACTCCAAAGGTGATGGTAAATTGCTACGAATAGCAATGAATAACCTCCGACTTGCTACCTAAATTAATGTGATGTATATTATTATCGGTGACTTGGATTCGATGTGTGAATGACATGTGTGATTCTTCGAGTACGGTGATATCGACTTTATGTGTTTTAAAATGTTTGAAGTTAAAATAACTTAATATTGTTATTTATACTTTTGATATGAAACGTTATCATTAAGCGTTTAATTATTCGTTGTAGTTATAACGTTGATCATAAAAATATTTATTTTGAATATTTTTAGTTATAATAAAGTCATTATAATTTATTTTAATTTATCGTAAAAGTTATATTATACATTTATGATATATGTAAAAAAATATGTTATAAAAGTATAAAAGTAAAATATAAAATGTTTAAAGTCAAAGTATTAATGACTCATTACTTTGCAAAAGTTACACTTTATCCCCTTTTATTAAAAATAATTACCTTTTTAGTCCAAAATAGTACTTTTACACTTTATACCATAAGTTTTATCTAATTACAGTTTCAACCCTTTAACTTTTATTAAAAATATTAGTTTCAGTTTCGATCCATAAGTTTCACAGTTTTTACACTTTTTACCCCTTAATGAAATAATTTGCAAATTTAGTCCAACATTAAGTTTTTGAAAATTTAACTTTTATTTTATAAAAATTGTCATTTTTATCTTGTAAAAACTTTACAAAATTAGTTTTTATTTCACAATAGGTTCGAATTCCATTTTTCAGATTTTAAGAAAATAATTCAGTGGGCTCGTTAGCCCATTAAGCCCAAAATCAGGTTTTTAGAAAATGTTTTAGGGGTATTCGATCATGCTTAGGTATAGGTCGACTTAGGCTAGTGTTTGACGTTATAAAACTTGCATACTTCGATATCTTGTTTTAGGTTAGTTCCAAGAAATAGGTTGTCGAATAATATACATGTGTCATACGTAAGATTTAGAAACTACGAGCCCTTTTCTAGTGTGTCGAGTGAGGGGTGATATATTGTAGTTTTTATGTTTTTAAGTGTTTTATTTGATATGTATGAAAACGAAATGCATGCAAATGTAAAGTAAATATTGAAAGAGTTGAAAAGAGAATGAACAACTTACAACACCCAAAGGGTGGTGAAGATGTCGAGTGGTACGAGAAAGAGGAAACGAGGAACAAGCAAAATGATGAGGCGAAAAATGATCCGTTTTTAGGGGGTCATTTAAGCCGGAATTCGAATTTATTTGATCAAATATTGCCCTAAATCGTTCCTTTTGTGATTTTAGGTACTTTGGGAGTGAAATCTGGAAAAAGAAGCAATTCGGACGTTTTTGGAGCATAAAAGTGAAGAAAACGCTAAAGTTTTAATTTTCCATGCTGGGAACAGTAGGTGACGGCGTCAAGAGTAATTTCCTGACGGCGTCAAGAGCAAAATTCCATGACGACCCAGTACAGATTTGACGGCGTCACAAAGATAGGGCGTCAAGAGTAAAAGTCATGACGGCCTGGAAATGATTTAGTCTTGACGGCGTCAAATGTAGATCAAGGCAGTCCGAGAATAGTTTTGGCGGTGAGGTGACGGCGTCACAAGCTTTGTCTTGACGCCGTCAGACCTCTTTTCCTATATATAGTTTTCTAATTTTTCACATTAAAAGAGAGAAGTTTTTAGAGAAGTTTTGGGAGAAACCCTAAGTACGATTTTGGTGTAACTTTACAGGTTTTTCAAGGGTTCCAACCCCTTGATACCTTGCATGTGTAATCAAGATAAGTGTTCTTCTAATTCAATCAATATGTCTATGTGTTGGTTGTCTATATCTTGTTCTTGTCTTAATTCCATCATGCTAGGCTAGATCTATCTTGTGTTTGCTTAGATCTAATGAAACCTAGATGTTAATTATGTGTTGATTACTTGTTTATACTTGTTTTGGATGAATGATTTATATGTTAGGCTTAAGAAAACTGGCAGATCTCCAATTGGTAACATGCTTGAACGTCTTAAGAAACATGAACCGACGCGCACTAGGTCTTTATTGGTTGTATTTAATGCATGAGCCACTGTTTACAATCCCTATAGTTGTGTTGGGCATGGTGTAGGAGGAGATAAGAGCTCATAGAATTGGGGAGTTAAGTGTGCCACCCCATGAATGGTATTAAGGAATACGATCCGTCATCCATGCAATTATAACAAGTAATTAACGTGTAAAAGATGTCTAGGGAGTAGTGAAATCTAAGTAAACACATTTTCTCCAATTACTGCTCACAACTTTAGTATAAATTAGTTTATTTTCGTTTCTAGTATTTTATTTTGATTGCATCTTAGTATTGGGTTAGTTGATTAGCAACTAATTCCGCCCAAATCCTTCAAACCCGAGATTTTAACTTGCTTTTCATAAAATATAAAAATACAAAAAGAATCTTCCCTCACCTTTAGAACTAGTATTTAGGCTTTCTAATCCTAGCGACACTATTCCTAAGCTGAACGATCAATCCCCCGGTACTTGTCACTATACTATACTACAACGATCAGGTACACTGCCTGGTGGGGGTTGTAAGCTTCTCAAGATCCCTTGAGAGGTAAAGCCTGGTGCAATTCTCACGCATCAAGTTTTTGGCGCCGCTGCCGGGGAATAGTTATTGTCTAGGTTAGAATTTCTTTTTATTAGGTCTACTTGCTAGATTCCTTTCTAGTAAGATTTTATTTTTAGTTTTAGTTTTTCTTTAGTCTATCTTATTTCTTTTTGTCCTTTGTTCGTAAACTATTTCGATGGATAACAATAACATTGATCGTTTGATTCCTGTTATTCGTGTTTTTCGTCGTAGGATTTTCCAAATGCCCGCCCCACTCCCTTTAGTTGAGAATGAGAACCCACCTAACCTTTCGCTCAACCACCACTTTGACAATAATTCTGAGTTAGAGGAGTCTGATCATGAGGATGACCGTAGGGCTAGTCCCTTTTACTATTCAGACTCCGACGAGGATCTTGATGATGGTGATGTGATTAATGAGAATAGGATGGAAGAAGAAATAAACCCTCTTGGGTATATCGACCCTAGGACTAGGATTGAGTGTGATAGCTCATTCAACATGCAATTTCCTTGTAAGATCGTATTTAAGAGCTTTAACGCCTATCTTAGCTCATCTCTCCCAATGAACATAATCTCGCGCAATGAATATAACAAAATCATGGTAGATGAGTTAGAATACAAAGGGGAAAATATGGTGGCTAGGGCAATATCATTGCATGTATTTGTAGGAAGTTTGGTTTATCTTGTTGAGTTCATGGTTATGGAGAATCTAGGAGAATTTATTGATGATAAATTGACCCAAGTTGTGTTTGGAAGACCTTTCAAACGGTTGACCAACCTCGATGAAAAACTCATAGAAGGGTTAATTACATTCTCGGATGGGGATGAAGATTTTGTTTATCAAATGCCCCGCACACACCCTAGGTTCAAGGACTTCTCCATGGAAAAGTGTAGTAGGTATCCGCCTATAGAAATGTTAAGTGAAAATGATAAGAGAAAAGGACTTAAGTATACTCATGAAAAGAATAAAAGATACTATCGCGGATGCCTAGAGTTAGGGGATGATTATAAGAAAGATGAGGCGACTATTAGATGGCTCACACTTGGTTATGTGAGCATAAGCGATACACGTTAACCCATGACCTTGAGTCTAGCTACAAGACTCGTAAATAAAGAAAAGCGTTTCGTGGGAGGCAACCCATGTTTTGTTTGATTGTTTATTTGTTTGTTTGTTATTTGCTTCTGTATGCATGCTTAATTTTTATTGTTGGTAGATCATGTTTCTCAATTAAAATATGGAAATACTTTACTTTGTTGTTTTGGCCTAGTCTTAACTTCACCTAAAGGTATTTTTGCAAAATATAAGTGTAAGGGGAAACCCCAAATATGTTTTTAAGAAACAAACCGATCATGATTCTCCACAATATTAAGTGAACATGTATATTCGTATTTGTTAGAGTCAAATGCTTGTATTGAGTCATAATGAAGTTTTGCAGGATTTTCCAGGAAGTAGGACCAAGTTTTTCCAGAAATTTTCCGGAAACTTAACATAAGAATTTCTGCAGGTCAATTCTGACGGCGTCAGGAGTTTACTCTTGACGGCGTCAGGTGTAAAAATCTGGAAATTTTACCGGTTTTGTTTTTCTAACGGAGTCTTATGGTTTTTGTGAATTATTAAGTTTTATAATCTCCAGGAGATCTGCAAACTTCATTCCACAAGCATTATATCTTATCTTGTTTTCTAGGATTTAGTAGCTTATATAGGATGCCGCCGATTTTACGCGAGGTTGTCTTGTCTATTTTGTCAGGTTTTACAGGTTATGTATGACAAGAAGATGATTTATATTCTGGATGGGAAGCTTTGATTGTTCATTTTCTTGGAGGAAGATTTAACCTGGCCACCTAATTATCCATACCGAGCGAATCAGGGGAGTATTTGATTTCATTCTCTTTACTTTTTCACTTTTACATTCTTTACTTGAACATTGGGGACAATGTTCATCTTAAGTATAAGGGGAGGGTAAAAAGATGATACCTTACATATGCACTTTCGCTTGAGTTTGTTTTGTCTAATGGTAGATGTGTAATAAAACTATGAGAAATACTTGTTAGTGCAATTTTAGCGCCAAATTTAAAATTTTTTACAACATTTAGGAGTGAAACTTTAACCATACCAAGCGTCTCATGGATAGGAGATTGTATGACTAGCACATAACCGTATATTCAGAAAAATTTTCCACCCAAATATGTGAGGTTCGCTTTTAGATTTGATAGGAAAAGCATTTACTATTAGTGCTTATGAGTGTACCGGTAGCATTTAGATTCTAGAACTTGCGTTAGTGATGCATCCCGAGACCGCTAGTGAGACTACATTCCTGTGGTAAGATTTACTACATGATAAGAGGCATTAGGATCACCCTTGTGTTAAACCCGTATTATAATTACTTGACCATTTATGTCATATTACTTGGCTAGTTAAGTCAACTAATTTTTCCCACACCCTTAGCGTTGTACTCATTTTTAGTACACGAAACCCCTAGTACACCCTTCCGAGCCTATCTTTTCGTTTCTAACTTTAAGCATTTTACTTAAAGGAAGAATTTGTTACACCCCACTTAAATGTACAACCAAATCGCCTTAGCCTTCTGTGTATGCGCTCATTTTTAGTGCATTATTGTTATTTGTTAAACCCTAAGTTAACTTTCTAATTGATTACATGGTTGCTAAGTCGAGTCATATCCTTGTACATATTGTTTTGGGACGATTGGGACTCATGGGTAAGTACTTATTTTATGGAGTAATGGGGAAGAACATCACTTATTACCCCCATATGTACGTTAATCTTAAAAGTGCTCCAAGTGTTTTTATTTTCTTAATTCGAGTCGTTAGTTTAGTTTATTGTAAAGTATGTAAAGATTCAAGTGTAAGGGGAATGTTCATTCCCTATGATGTATTATTTTGGATGGTAGGGTAAGAGTGTATGCAAAAAAAAAAAAAAAAAAAAAAAAAAAAAAAAAAAAAAAAAAAATCGAAAAAAAAATCAAGAAAAAAAGAAAAGAAAAAAATAGAAAAAGAAAAAGAGAAAAAAAACATACGGACTACCATCCCTTTTTATTATATGTTCATTTTATGTTTTTGTTTTTTTTCATTTATTAGCATAAGTCGAGTCTAGTCTTGGCTTAGCAACGCCATATTGTACATGTAATTAACCAAGAGTGTTAACTCGCCACTAGTAAAGATTGCCTTTATCCAACAAAACCGTGTATTTCATATCCCTACACCTAACGTTACAACCCTTTAAAAGACCTCTTTGATAGTTTATCCTAGGTGCTTACGCCATGTGGTGGAGGTTTGATCCTTTCCCAAGCCTATGGTAATCTATTTTGCTATGACAGGTAGTGAGAGATATCTTCCGTTTCCATATTGTAATTTACACTTTATTACACCCGAGAGATGTGAGTATCTAAACACTATTTGTGAGGTGCTTGTGTATGACCTCCGTGCTTGTCTATTTGTCTTTAGTGGAACGATTATTTGTTGTAATTACTTTTATATTAGTGTTAAATGACCCCTAACTTGTATTTTGAGTAGAATAAAAGCGCATTTGCTTGAGGACAAGCAAATCTCAAGTGTAAGGGTATATGATGAGGCGAAAAATGATCCATTTTTAGGGGGTCATTTAAGCCGGAATTCGAATTTATTTGATCAAATATTGCCCTAAATCGTTCCTTTTGTGATTTTAGGTACTTTGGGAGTGAAATCTGGAAAAGGAAGCAATTCGGACATTTTTGGAGCATAAAAGTGAAGAAAACGCCAAAGTCTTAATTTTCCATGCTGGGAACAGTAGGTGACGGCGTCAAGAGTAATTTCCTGACGGCGTCAAGAGCAAAATTCCATGACGACCCAGTACAGATTTGACGGCGTCACGAAGGTAGGGCGTCAAGAGTAAAAGTCATGACGGCCTGGAAATGATTTAGTCTTGACGGCGTCAAATGTAGATCAAGGCAGTCCGAGAATAGTTTTGGCGGCGAGGTGACGGCGTCACAAGCTTTGTCTTGACGCCGTCAGACCTCTTTTCGTATATATAGTTTTCTAATTTTTCACATTAAAAGAGAGAAGTTTTGAGAGAAGTTTTGGGAGAAACCCTAAGTACGATTTTGGTGTAACTTTACAGGTTTTTCAAAGGTTCCAACCCCTTGATACCTTGCATGTGTAATCAAGATAAGTGTTCTTCTAATTCAATCAATATGTCTATGTGTTGGTTGTCTATATCTTGTTCTTGTCTTAATTCCATCATGCTAGGCTAGATCTATCTTGTGTTTGCTTAGATCTAATGAAACCTAGATGTTAATTATGTGTTGATTACTTGTTTATACTTGTTTTGGATGAATGATTTATATGTTAGGCTTAAGAAAACTGGCAGATCTCCAATTGGTAACATGCTTGAACGTCTTAAGAAACATGAACCGACGCGCACTAGGTCTTTATTGGTTGTATTTAATGCATGAGCCACTGTTTACAATCCCTATAGTTGTGTTGGTCATGGTGTAGGAGGAGATAAGAGCTCATAGAATTGGGGAGTTAAGTGTGTCACCCCATGAATGGTATTAAGAAATACGATCCGTCATCCATGCAATTATAACAAGTAATTAACGTGTAAAAGATGTCTAGGGAGTAGTGAAATCTAAGTAAACACATTTTCTCCAATTACTGCTCACAACTTTAGTATAAATTAGTTTATTTTCGTTTCTAGTATTTTATTTTGATTGCATCTTAGTATTGGGTTAGTTGATTAGCAACTAATTCCGCCCAAATCCTTCAAACCCGAGATTTTAACTTGCTTTTCATAAAATATAAAAATACAAAAAGAATCTTCCCTCACCTTTAGAATTAGTATTTAGGCTTTCTAATCCTAGCGACACTATTCCTAAGCTGAACGATCAATCCCCCGGTACTTGTCACTATACCATACTACAACGATCAGGTACACTGCCTGGTGGGGGTTGTAAGCTTCTCAAGATCCCTTGAGAGGTAAAGCCTGGTGCAATTCCCACGCATCACAAAACTTGAAAAATCTTAACGTAATATAACCCACGATCCAATATTTATAACCCAATTACTTATTCATTCAACCCAAGGACTTGTGTGATTTCTTGTGCTTCGACAGTAAGCAAGAAAGAAAAGAAGAGATGTTTGTGATTTGAGTGTTTGAGATTTTTGAGAGTGTGGTGAGATTGAATGAATAGTGAAGGTATTTATAGGGAAAGCTTTGGTGAAACCTTTTGAATGTCGAGTGAAATGTGGTCAAACATGCCCTTGATGAGTCATTCGAATTGAATAAATTGGTCAAAGCTTTTGGTGTGGTCATGTCGAGATGAAAGGAAATGTGGAAGACATGATGATACTTTAGATTTTTTTAAACATAGGACAAGGGTTAGGAGGAACACATGTGATCCTAGGGTTTGTACTAAACCAAGTAATTTAAGGAAAAGAAAGGGAAATATATTCCATGCATGTTGGTGTAATTGGGACACATAAACCTTTGGGTAATGAGGTTTAGGAAAAAGGAGAGTATGTAGTATAGGATTAGTTTAATGGTTTAGGTTTAGAGGGTAGGGTGGCTTGGTGAACTTGGAACGCAAAGGAAGAAGAGAAAATGAGTGAAGGTGTGTGTTGTGTTGTGGTTTTGTGTAGCAATGAGGGGGGCTTGGAAGTGACAAGAGAGTGTGTGTGAGTTGGAGTTGTTTTGGGTTGCTTTGTGTCGAGTCAACAAGGAACAAAGAAAAGAAATTTGATATGCAAGTGTTGGTGTTGACAAGGTTGTGTTTTGTGTTTGTGTTTGTGTTTACTGTGATATGCAAGTGTTGGTGTTGACAAGGTTGTGTTTTGTGACATGCAAGTGTTGGTGTTGACAAAGTTGTTTTGGGTTGCTTAATTTTTTATTTTTTATTTTTTTTTTATTTTTTTTTAAGGCTGAGATTATATTAACACAAGCTCCAAGTAGGAGCCTAAACAAACAAAGGATACAACAAGAAAATAAGAGGAGAAAAAATACAAGGGATAAACAAAAACATTAGGGACATGAAAACAACTCAAAAGGCCTAATAATCCATCGATTCCAATTAGCAGGCTTCGAAGAAGAGCGGGCAGTATCCAAGTCCTCGTGATCCTTTGTATAAACAGGAAAATATCCTCATCAGTGGCGGACCCAAGATCTTAGAGGACGGGGGCACAAACAATTTATTTTATTTTATTTTTTTTTTTGATAAAATTCGTGATGCACTTTAATAAAAAGGCCATAAAAAATTTTTAACGCTAAAAACTAATATTTTTTTAAGATTAAAATATAGATTTAAGGTTTTTACATTGTTTAACTTGGTGGTGGGCAATTTGATTTTGTGGTGGGGTGCACTTTAATAAAATGGTTTAAAAAAAATTACACTAAAAATTGATATTTTTTGACGAAGCATGGAGGGAACTGCCACCCCCTAAACAATATGTAGTTCCGCCCTTGATCCTCATCCTTTATGCTTGAAGCCAAGTCTTCCGTACCATTAACCAATTTATTACACCATTTCCAAATAGCCCAAATAGTGCCCTGAAAAACTCCCTTAATAGCCTTATTGTTGTTCGGATATCCAAGATTACAAAACTTACCCAACACAATATCACTAATATCACTAAGGAATGTTGATCGAGCAAAAAAAAAGGTTTTGGTAGGTTTTTTGATAAAAAGTTATGACCCGGCCGAGTTTATCAAACCCAGTCAACCCAGGTCAACGAAAAACCATCGGTTCAATCCGGTTCTCAAACAAGCAAAAACCTAATCACATTCAGCCCAATTCCCATTTTAATCGGTTGAACCGATCAGGTTAATCCGGGTTTTACAACTTATGATTCCATGGAACATAATTTATTGATGTATTTCCTATATTAGTTAATGCGAGATGCTTTTTCTAAAACTATATTGTAAGAGTGATGAAGGAAATAGAAGAAAAACCCTTTTTTATTAACCATAGTTGTAAACTAATCTTTTGACCGACTAATTTATGGCGTTTGGATTCACCACCAAACAAATAAAAAAACTGGGTAAACCCCTCATTTTTTAAGATGTCGGCGCAATGTATGAGTCTCACGGTGTGTAAAATGAGATAAAGCCTTTAAATTAAGGCAGTTTAATTTCATCACGTATGCGAAATTGTTAATGCACATATATCTCAAGAATTTTAGGTTTATCGTGAAATCTTGTCTAAAGAAACCAAGAAAGAACATTACACTCAATACAAGATGTTACAAAAACGAATTTGTTGAAGTATTTACTTAGTCGACAGCCACAGATGCTAGTTCCAACCATCGACTTGACAATAGTGATGTGAATTGATGTTTTCTGAAATTTCTCAGTTATAGACAAGTTGTCTATATTAGAAATGATACATAGACCTAAAAATGGACCTAATTGTGGACTTAAAAACACGTGACATCATCCTGATAGCTGCAGATATGGACCCACTTATTTTACAATCCATCAGAATCATGCCACATATTTTTCGGTAACTTTTAAGTCCATGTATCATTTCTCATTTAAATTTATCAATCATAATAGATATTGATTTCTACCCTCTTGGCGTTGTAGCAAAATTGATAGCTTATAACAAATTGCATGCCGACTGTGACGTGCACCTTCACTTAATGATTGCACTAAATCCATAAGTTTCTTCAATGTGGTTTAACAGCAAAATATGGCTGCAGATTTTTATTTAGTATTCAAAAATATGTATCAATTACATATATACAACGTTTTTGTTTACTTTTCAAAGCATAACTGTTTTGAAATGATAGCAGTTTTAGTTAAAAAAAAATGATTGAAACAAATACGTAGTACATATTATTAGAGCATATCCAATAGTAAATTTTTTGAGAAGGTTTATATAATTTTCATGTCATATACTTTTAAATTTCCCATTTTATAAACTTATTATTATTATGCTTAAACTTGTTAAAACTTTATAACTTGATGAGGTATTAAATAAGTTATGGGAGATGATATGTACACATACATTTTTACTTTGCACACATAATTTTGCTTGTCCCCATACATCAATTTACTTGTCATCACACATCAATTTTATGTGTGCAAAGTAAAAGTGTATGTGTACATATCATCTCCCATAAGTTATATGTATCTAGTTGCAATGAAAAGGTATATGAACTTAGACCTATTTCATTTCATTTCATGTCATCATAAACCTTATCTCATTATAGTGACTAAATATACAAGACTTTTCAAATTGTATAAACTTTTTCATGAACCTCTTACAGTGAATGGTCTTAGTAGACAATGTTGACTTAACAAACTTAATGAAAGAATAGTTCAAGTGGTAATTCTAAATCGGGGTCTATTTCGAACCCGATGTGATACGACCCGTTAAGGTCGTATCGGGATAGGGCACCACTTCAAGCGGGCGTGAGCTCCTTAAGAAGAAGATTGGAGAACCAGAATATTATTGACTGAAAACTTGATTGATTCATTCATAATAATGATTCGGTATATATAACCGAATAACCCTAGCTTGTAAAACAAGCCAAACATAAAGATATATCTAAACAGTGACACATTCCTAATACGACACAAAGACATATCCTAAATAAATATAACATGACATAAACCCGGGGCGTATCATTCCCCACTCCTTCGAAATCACCTTGTCCTCAAGGTGTTGTCTTGAAAAATTCTTTTGATTCCGGGATCCCATATCCTAATCTTAATCCTAGTCCTATCTTCCAATCCAGTAGTTCTCCTGCCTTCTGCTACCGCAACCAACACCTTTTTCCTCTTCCGCCTTCCACTACCTTGGACATAACACAACACCATTCTTCCGCCTTCCGCTACCCATGCCGCAACACTCCCCACTCCTTCAAAAATCATCTTGCCCTCAGGGTGATACGAAGAATATGCAGATTGAGAGCCCGCTAATTCCTCGCTTAAATTCAAAATTATTTCATCCAAACGACTATCAAATTCACCACCACCCACAACAACATCTTCCACAATTTCTTTATTTTCTGAAAATTCGCTAAACTCACTACGAACTTCCATGCTTTCCACATTACTCTCACCAATATCAAAAACATCGTTTATCGCGCTACGAACATCATCAACACCAATATCTTCATTAGTATCTAAGGACTCTTTAATCACATATGGAGCTTCTTCACTTGGCCATGATAGAACGGTATCTATTTTCTCTTCATTGTTCAGCTTTTTCCTTGCAATTGTCTCAAAACGAGCCTCCATTATACGGGCCATGGAACAGGCTTCTCCTAAAGTTGTAGGCGCTAACCTTAAGAGTGCACATTGTAGAAGCGGTTTAAGTCCCGAGATATAAATCGATTTAAGTAAAGATTTTGAGATCCTCGTTACTCGATTTATGAGTATCTCAAACTCACTCTGATATTTGGCCACCGTACCAATTTGCAAGAGCTTAGATAGTGCGTCCCGATCGTTGCTGCTCGATGCCATGAGTAACTCAAAGAACTATAACCTTTTTTTTTCTTTTCTTTTCTTTTTAAAGAAACCACACTTCTTTCTGCTTGCCAACGTCAATCAGAAACAGAAATAATTCTTTGTGCTAACATCAATAAGATACAATAATTATTCAATTAGAATAATAAAGCCCCAACAATTCTGTTTTTGCTTGCTACGTCAATCACCAAGAGAAATATCAATCAGAAACAATAATTATTCAATCAGAATAATAAAGCCCCAATAATTCTTCTTTTATATGCTATCGATGATCACAAAACAAGAATAGCCTAATAGCTCTTGGTTGTGAAACTTTTTTTTTTTTTTTTTTTTTTAATTGGAACCCTAATCGTAAGCCCTCCCAACGAGAGCTCTCAATGAAAGCACCAATTGATACGACCCGTTAAGGTTGTATCGGGATAGGGCACCACTTCAAACGGGCGCGAGCTCCTTAAGAAGAAGATTGGAGAACTAGAATATTATTGACTGAAAACTTGATTGATTCATTCATAATAATGATTCGGTATATATAACCGAATAACCCTAGCTTGTAAAAGAAGCCAAACATAAAGATATATCTAAACAATGACACATTCCTAATACGACACAAAGACATATCCTAAATAAATATAACATGACATAAACCCGAGGCGTATCACGATGCGAAGGGACGGAATCAGAAGAGAAAGTCACCAGGTGCATTTATGAAAAATCAAACAAGACTACATGCACAATTTTTTAAGACCGGGTGCATTTATTAAAAATAGATGTTTTTTAACAAAACTAACACTGCGAGATAAAAATTCATGGGTGTCCCGGGACCCCCCGGGACACCCCCTGGTTCCGTCTCTGGATGCGACCTCTTCCCAATGCTCACATTTGTTCAACTATTTCTTGTAAACCGGGGGATCGAGTTCGAATCATACCAAACATCTATTTCACAAAACTACAAAAGTCTTCTTTTTCCGGCACCAAAAAGATGTTTGCAATGGGTGAATAGGCATCTAGAAACTAGCATCGAAAATTGGTATATGTGAAGTTTAACTTCAATCGTAGTCGAGTTCTAGTCAATATACTGAACCCACAATGATAATTGAGAATATGTAATACATTCAACTAAAATCACGTGAAGACGAAATATATAAAATTATGACATTTTTGCCCTTCATTCACACTCAACTACTGATTCCTAGTATTGTAGTAGAAATTTGTGGCGATAAAGTTAGACCAAAATGGTGACAAAAAGATAATGTTATCTTATGGCTCATCAATCTCCCTATATAAATCCATGCATTTTAGAACCACCATAAACTACACATTACACAACAATGGAAGATACTAACATACTACAACACAAAACTCATGATGGAAAAAGAGTCAAAGGTGGACTCATCACCATGCCCTTCATTTTTGGTACACTCTTTTTCCATATCTAATGATATTCTTATTTTTTTTATTTTATTTAAAAAAAAAAAAAAAAAAAAAAGTATACAAAAAACTTGTGTTCATGATTTTTAATGGTTTGATGTTTATGTAGCGAATGAGATATGCGAGAAGTTGGCTGTGGTGGGATTTCAAACGAATATGATTAGCTACTTAACGCAACAAATTCATATGCCCTTAACTAGAGCTGCCAACACGTTAACCAACTTTGGTGGTACCGCGAGCTTGACACCTTTGCTTGGTGCGTTTATAGCTGATTCTTTTGCAGGACGATTTTGGACTATCACCGTTGCTTCCGTTATCTATCAGATTGTAAGTTCCCGTTAATTTGCTATGGCATTTTTCTTGGTACGTAACTCATAGGGGTTTCATGTATTATGACAAAACCGTGTTCTAAACAAAATTTACAGTAAAAAGTTCAAACTACCTTGTTTCAACTTTAAAGGGTTACAACTTACAAAACATACTTGCGTAAAATATCAACTTTCATCTGTCTCGATTCAGTCATTTAACAGTATAGCAAAGAACCATTGCTAACATTAAAAATAGCATTTTTTTTTTTTTTAATTATATGTCAAATTATGTACATGATATGTTAGATTTATATAAAATCATAATCTTGTATAAAATGTTTAGATTACAGTTACAAAATTACCCAAACGACACAGAACATCTTATAAAGACTCGCATAAGAAAATAACAATAGCTAAATCTGAGAAGACTATAACGTAACAAAAAATACGTTAATATATGTGTGATTCTTTTGTGAATATGTGTAACCAAAAACCGAACCAAATTAGGTGGTTCGGTCTTGTTAAGTTTTTGGTTCTTCAGTTTTGTCGGTGTGAACCAGTATGTTCTTGTTTCGATAGGGTATGATATCATTGACACTATCAGCAATACTACCAAACTTAAGACCTCCACCATGTGAAGATGGACAAATATGCCAACAAGCCAATACGGGCCAACTAGCAATCTTGTACATATCCCTTTTGCTAACAGCAATTGGGTCAGGCGGGATCCGACCCTGTGTAGTTGCATTCGGGGCAGACCAATTTGATGAAACGGACGAAAAACAAAAAACTAGCACATGGAAGTTTTTCAACTGGTATTATTTCTGCATGGGGGCATCTATGCTAGTGGCAGTAACGGTAATTGTTTATATTCAAGATAATATCGGGTGGGGGTGGGGCCTTGGAGTCCCGGCTATAGCTATGGCTGTGTCCATTGTGGCATTTGTGTTTGGGTACCCATTGTATAGGAATATGGATCCGTCTGGTAGCCCGTTTACTAGATTGGTGCAAGTGTGTGTCGCAGCTTATAAGAAGAGAAACTTGCCCATGGTTTCGGATGCTAACATGTTGTACGAGAATGAAGAGCTTGATGCTTCTATTTCTATTGCTGGGAGACTTATGCATACTAAACAAATGAAGTAATTTACTATATACTTATTATTTTCTTACTATATATCCTCATAAATAACAATATCTTCTAAAAGTACTAATATGAAAGAGTGGACAACATTAATTGCAGATTCTTGGACAAAGCCGCCATTGTGACTGAAGAAGACTCAAGATCAAAACCGAACTTATGGAGATTAAACACAGTCCACAGAGTTGAAGAACTTAAATCACTACTCCGAATGGGTCCAATATGGGCGTCGGGTATCCTTCTATTCACAGCCTATGTGCAACAAAACACTTTCTCACTTCAACAAGCCAAAACCATGGACCGACACCTCACCAAATCATTTCAAATACCAGCTGGTTCCATGTCGGTTTTCACCTTAACCTCAATGCTTGCCACCATAGTCTTCTACGACCGTGTGTTTGTGCCCATCGCACGTAGATTCACAGGGGTAGAAAGGGGAGTTTCTTTCCTAAGTAGGATGGGAATTGGCTTTACCATATCGATCTTAGCCACATTCATGGCTGGTTTCATGGAAATAAAGCGTAAAAATGTAGCTTTTGCCCATGGTTTGGCTGATAAGCCTCATGAAACAATTCCCATTATGGTGTTTTGGTTAGTACCTCAGTACAGTCTTCATGGAGTAGCTGAAGCATTTATATCAATTGGGCATCTTGAGTTTTTGTATGATCAAGCACCCGAGAGTATGAGGAGCACTGCGACTGCTTTGTTTTGGATGGCGATTTCAGCAGGAAATTACATGAGTACTCTTTTGGTGACATTGGTGCATAAGTTTAGCAAAGGAGAGGATGGGTCAAATTGGTTGCCTGATGATAATCTGAATAAGGGAAAGTTGGAGTACTTTTATTGGATGATCACATTGTTGCAGGTTCTTAACTTGGTCTACTATTTGTTTTGTGCAAAATTTTACACTTTCAAACCACTTGAGATTGCTCATAAGGGTGATCACAAAGATCATGAGGTTGAGCTAGGAACCCATGTTTGATTTGGAATCTTATTTGATTAGATGTTTAAAATGTATGTAGTACGCAAGTCACAGGGGTATATGTATGTAATCTTAATAAGCTTATGCATTCTATTACTCATGTTACTTATTCATGATAGTTAATAGTAATACTATATGAGTTTTAAGTCTTATTACTGATTACTCGAGCATCTTATAATTTATCGTTAATAAATCAACGATGCCATGGACATTTTTGCAGAAGTGGCAATGGATGTGTAGCAATTATAACAAACTCTAAACCCAATTGTTACATGTACATACATGTAATTCAAAACCTAGCACCAAAAGACATACCACCAGAAAAGTGTAACACGTCCATCATTTAATGAATTATGCATTCAAAACATATGATCAAAACAGACATAAAAACATGAAACACCGAGACATGTTAATCGAAACATGTACATCCAAAATTGTTAATTTGAAAAGTAAACTAGCAAATATAACTGACCTAGTGTAGAAGAAACTGACTCAAAAATATCAAAAAAACATTAAAGGGAACAGCGTCCATCAACCAGATCATCACAAACCTCATCAACTTTACCAGCAGCAGCCAGACTACCTTTGATCAAAATCTTCTTCTTCAAGCAAACTAAAGCGCTCCTTATAACGTTTTATCTTATCCTAATATTAAAAAAAGACTCTGGATAATAAAATTCAATTTTAAAACGGTTGGCACGACATTGTCGTTCCAAAATGAGTGGGGCCAAAACATTTTTATTGACTGCTATATTTGTTGAAAAAAGTGGGCCCCTTTGTCCATTGGGACAACATATGTCGTCCCATTTTTTTAGTCCGTCCCAAAGGCTTTCATTTGGTGTAGTGAATGCTCATAGATTTCACATAACTTTTCAGTGATCTCATAATGCAAGACCCATCTGTCCACAACTCCACAAGAGCCTTCTTAGCATCAACTCCTCCAGGCCTTGGTCATGCAATTCTTAATGTCCTCCATTTGCAACATTATAGTGATTTTATTAGCCTTTACAATACTTTCTTCTGTGAAAGGTGGTTCCCATGGTAAGATGTCCACAAATTATCCACTATAATCATTAGTTCAACAATTT